>CM040430.1:39889590-40292628 GCA_022702705.1 Papilionanthe hookeriana x Papilionanthe teres | reverse complement strand
TGATTTCAGCCAACCTTTTGGGCGAGAGGGAGTAGGCTGGTTTAAATTGCCATGGTCAGGGCTTCTCAGGGGCAATTGATGGCTGGGATCAGCTGCCTAGGGGAGGAGATGAAGAGCTGTGGTGGCCAATTGGAGTGGGGCAGCACAGCAGATGAGAATTTGAAATTTTGCTCATTCAAAGCTCCTAGGCCATGGTGTTTTCCGGCGGCACAGTGGTGGCCGGCCGAGTCGAGTCACCATCTGATTCGGGGAGTCGGGGCTAGGGTTTGGTGCGATCAATTGCCTTTGGACATGTGTAAAGGATTTTATTTAAGTGGAAAGGGGGGAAGGCTTATTTTGACTTAATTTGGTCCAAGGCATGGTTTAGGCTAGGTGCACCTCCCCAAGGCTTGACTTTGGGCTGAGGGAGAATCATTTGGATCAGCTAGGAAGGGGTGGTGAAGTCCCCATCCAAGGTGATGTGGCTAAACTTGGTTTAGAATGTAGCATGAATGGGGTTAAAAGGGCTTAATGAAGGCTTAGGAAAGGCTCCCCTCTTCTTGCCATAAATGACTAGGTGAGGTGTCAAAACTCTCAAGGCTTCATATGGCTTGTAATTGGCTCACATTTGGCTTGGAAAAAGGTTGGCTTGTTTCATGAAAAAGGGTTTTGGCATTTTTGATGAATTTAGGGGAAATTGGCATCTGGCTTAGTTTTGAAAAGTTTAATGATGAATTTTAAACTTAGGGAGTGATTTAAATCAAAGGGATGATGAGGAGAAAGTGTCATGTAGGCTTTGGATTGACTTTGGCCCTTTTGGATTTGGTGAAAATGGACTTTTAGAATGGTTTAAGAAAGTGGGCCATTAGGTTTGAAAAAAAATTGGTGGATGGAAATTTTGGGAAAGATTGGGCCAAAAAAATTTTGGGTTTAGTTTAGGGATGTGTCATGAGTGATTTGAAACAAATTTGAGGTGATTTGGAGTTGAATTGGGTTTGATTTGTGACTTTTTTTGGTAAAGGGGCCAAAGTGGGTCAAATTGGGCTAACTTGGGATAAGGTTGGGCTAATGTTAGATTTGATGTAAAATTAATGTTGAGAAATGTTTATGGGAGTGTTACAAAGAGTTTTCAACTTTGGTTGGGCTTTGATTTTGGGATTTGGGCCCATTTGGGTTAGGTTTAGGTTTAGGCCAATTTAGGGGATTTTAGTTTTGGGCTAGGTTTGGGTGGAGTTTGGATCCAAATTTGGGGAAAATCAAGTTAGTGTTTTGTTTGTGGGGATGTTAGGAAGGTTTTAGAAAAGATTTGGGGCCAATTGGGGTTGAATTGGGTTGGTTTGGGCTAGGTTTAGGTCATGGGCCAAAATTGGGCCTTAGGCTTCAAATTGAAATTAGATCCAAATGTAAATCAAATTGGACTTGGATTTGGTCTAGATTGATATTGGGGATATTGAATTGAAGTTTAAGACTGAATTGGATCAAAATTAGGATCAATTGGGTTGGTTTAGTGGGACATTGGGTTCACTTTGGGTTAAAAATGGGTCAAGTTGGGGGTTTTGGTAAACGTGAATTAAATTGACAAAATTGGCTTACGGTGTAGTTGAACAAAATAAAATTGGGAATATTTGGGATTTTTTATAATTTTTGGGAATTTTCTGAATTTTTAGATTTTTTTTGTTAGAAGGGAATTTTGGGTATTTGGAGGGTATTGAGGGGTATTTTTGGAATTTTTGGTATATTTGGCCATGGATGACCAATTTGAATGATGGAAAATGTTTAGGGTTGGTTTTGAGGAATTTTGGGTAATTTAGGTGATTTTGCAAATTCTGGGTAGTTTCAAGGGCCATTGATAGGTTTGGTAGGTTTAGGGTCCCGGAGGCCAAAAATTGAAATTTTGGAAAAATGAAGATTGATCAAGTGTGAGTGAAATGAAATCATTTTGGTTGAGCCATGAATCCATATTAAGCTCACAAAAGCCATGAGAGGACTCATTTGAGGCATTCACTATGTTGTTCCTAACCCTCTTAGCCAAGGGCCTAGGGGTTAAGGTCCATCCATATGAATTACCTACATGAGTCAGGAAGTCAAGCTACGTATGAATGGTTTTAGGATTTGGAATGTGTGTGAAAGTGTAATGTGTGCAGGTCAAACCTCACAAGACCAGGCCACCCAGGGTAGTCCTAAGGCCAAAGAGTCCTATAGGGAACTCATCCTTTAAACCTCCACATTTGATCTTAACCCTCCAAGTGACTTAGGGGTTTGCAATCAAACTTATGGAGTTTGCGAGGATTTAAGAGGTGTTTGAATTTCTCAGTGGTGGGTTCCATTTCTAGTCCTCTAAGATAGTCAAAGGGAAAGCCTAAGGCTAGATCCTAAGTACTAAGGAGAGAGAAGAGAAAAGACCTCATCAAAAATGAGGCCACAGCGGTCTGGCATGAAATTTGAAACTTGGGAAGAGGTCCTTCAGCCTTTGAAACCAATTACCATTATAAACATTGGAGAATACAAGGTACATTCAGAGTTTGGCTGGAGAGGAGGATTTGGCAGGGCTTCTACTGCTTCTGCTGCTTCTACTTCCCGTGCTACTACTTTGCAAGCTTCATCATCCAGTGATTCACAGACTTGTTTATTAAGAAAGATTTTGAAGAAGGTGAGTCTTACTCATGTGAATGTTAGAGACATGGATGGTAGGATGGATAATATGGAAAGATATATTGTAAAACATGATGAATATGAGGAGAATTATCAGCATTATTTGGATAGATTGATTAGAGGTGATTTGAGTGCTGAGATGCCCCCCTCATCCATTCTATATACCTTATGTGCCATCCAGATTTTGGAACGAGCAAGATGATGATGATGATGAGGATGATTAGAAGATTTTTTTATGGTTACTGAATCTCTGTTGATGTACTGATGTAGGTTTTATCTTGTGTTATATTTTGATGTTGTGTTTGTGGTGTGAACTCTGGTAGTATGCTGATTGTAGTTGGACCATTATCTTTACATATTCAGATGTATCTTTGTTGGAGATATATTCTATACGTTGCTTTGTGTGATATATGTGTAGTAGTAAATGTTTTAATGTGTATGTCGTGTCAGAGTTTTTATAGTGTGTACTTTAATTCCAAAACCATTAGGAGAATATGGAACACTACTAAAAACTTTTACTTAATAAACTACATGTTTAAAACTTTAAAAATCTATTACTACCATTTGTAATCTTGTATTGGTGTGATTTCAGTTATTTTTAGTTGGTGTGTATTTTCTTTGAAAATCTCCACTATTGTAGAAGTCCTTTGAAATTTTGAAATTTCTATTTAATGAAAAATTGAAAAATTGAATTTGATTTCTTTTTACTCCTATTGTTTTTAAATTGTTATACCTGCATATTTAGGATATTAAGATTCCTGCAAGCATGTTATGTTAGTTTTAATTCTCACCCATGTATCATTTCTTATGCTTAAATGTTTTATCCTAACTAAAACTTGTAGTTTGGGGGGATATTTTAAAAACAGAAAATTTTTCAAAAACCTAAAATTTTATTTGTTCTCAAGAATACTTAAAATTAATTTGATTTTTGATTGAAAATAATTATGTATATGAAGTTATATTAGGGGAACAATATTTTGAATATAGAAATGAATAAGAGAATTTAGTTAAAATTTAAAGTAATAATGAAAAATTTAATGTTAAAATTTTCTTAGTAAAGAAGTGTTAAATATAGTTCAACCATCTTTAGTAAGAAATGTTGTACTTTTGGATAAATAGAAGATTTGACTTTTATTCTTCAAAGCTTAAATTTCTTTTATTGAGGAGTAATTTTTAAATACTATTATTATGATTTTTTAGTGAAAGATGTATATCAGACCTTTATTTTAAATGAAGGGGTGGAATTGAAAATCATTAAAGGTCAATCCAGATACAGTAATCCTTGCCTTATAAAAAAAAGAGAACAAAGTGAAAAAACTGAAAAAAGTGAAAAAGTGAAAAAAGAAAAGAAAAAAAAATTATGTGTAAAGGAAGGAGAAGCTTGAGAATTTAAGGGCCTAATAAAAAATTGGTTCCATACCTAAAGTATAAGATATAAGTATTGAGAAAATCTAAAGCTTAAGGTTGTAATATAGTAAGTAAAATAATTTTTAAATAAAGATTTTTAACTGAGAAAAATAAGTGTGCAAATTCAATATTTTGAAGAATCTTAGAGTATTTCTGGATTAGATAGAAAAAAATATTTTACATTATCCTTTACCTAAGAACTTTCTAAACTTTTAGTTGGTCTTAATTACTGAAATATTTTCTAAATTTTACTATTCCATTTCTTGAAAAAAAATTTTTACCTTCCGGAGAAACTCATTACATAATTTGCATGCTAAAATTTTCTATATAATTAAGAGTCACTTAAGGACAAGAAACATTTTAAGTTTGGAGGATTCTGATACACCTAAAATATATAGTATTTTTATGCACATTTTTATACCTATTTTTGATGATATTACACTTTAATGGAAAGTATTTTATTTTTTCTTGTAGGTATGATGAAAATGACTGATTAAGATGAAAGGAGCAAAATTAGATCAAATTTGGAGTAAAAAATGAAAAAAATTAAAATTGGACTTTGGTGGCTAAGCGTCGCCTGTTCGGCGCTTAGGCACCATAGTTAAAAATCAAATTTTCTTCATTTTTTGTGTCAATTTTAAGGGGTGTTTGAAGCAACTTTTGGTGGTGACTTCCTTAACTTCCCATGAGCGGCAAATTTAAATGAAAGGATGCATCTTTTAGTGGATACATTGAATCAGGACATAATTTGAAGAGACACCAAGGCACCTTTTGGATTATTATTAAAATTATGTCATGTAATGAGAGTCTGGAGAGAGTCTTAGAAGAAAGTGTCCTCTTCTAGTTTCAAAGAGTCTTTTCTAGGTTTACTTTAAGTCTTTTATTGTTTATAGTTTTTAAAAGTCTTTTAAAGATAGTTAGTTTAGTTTTAAAGGAGAAAGGGTTGGTGTGAAACCTTCTTTCCACCAATTTTCTTTCATCCATTTATCTAGTTTTTATTGAAGTCTAAAGTCAGAGTTGGGGTCAACAGAGTTGGGCTCCAACCGTTGTAGTTTTGTCCCGTGGAAAGTCAAGTTTCAAAGGAACTTCTGGAGTTTTAAGGAGAGGATTTTCAGATTAGTGTTTACTTCTATTTTTATATTTAGGTTTTCTTATTATGTTTTTATTATGAATTCTATTTTCAAATCAATGCGTTCTTGTGTTTTCTCTATGAGATCTAAGTAGTTTTCTTTATCTTTTTCTTTCTTAAATGAAGAAGTAATTAAATTATGTAGGATTGTTGTGGAATGTATAAGTGTTTAAAGTTGGAATAAGTTGTGAAGATTTAATTCCATGAACTTAATTTACTTCTTAATTTGGCCAGTTAAGATGTTAAAATTTGCTGTGAGATTATGTATGATCCAATACGGTATTGTCTCAAATAACAATTGGTAATAATCACATGCAAATATATAGGTGAGAATTGTAGTCCATATAATTAAATGCAAATATATTAGGAGATATGTTTTTAATGGGGAGTAAAATTAGAGGTCTTTAGAGTGACAGGCTAAAGCCCCCTAATTTGGTTTTGATATTTTAAATTTTGTTATGAGAAGTTAGCCCCCAGGTGGAGGGAATCGAGGGAATTCTAGAGTGAGATTTGGTATCTTCCTTGCCTAATCATGTTTAAAATTTTAAAATTTCAGATAAACTAATGTTCTTTATAGAACTAAGTAAGGGTAAAGAATAAATTTGCTTCTATTTGTCACGACACATTTAAATACTTCCACAACAATACTTTCATAATTATTACTGCTTTATAAGAGAAAGAAAAAGATATTTTATTTCCTAATGTTTTATATCTTGTTTTAAAGTACTGATAATTTTTATTTCCTACTTAGCTTTTTATTAAAAATACCAAAAACAAATTTCAAACTTTACAAATCAAAACATACTTTTAAAAGTCATTTAAAAAGTAAAAATATAATTTTCTCAATTCTTTAAAAAGTTTTTACATTTCCCTATGGGTTCGATATCTCAGGGCTTAATCAGAAAGTCTTATACTACATGATAAATGATACGTATACTTGAGTAGTATCCCATATTATCAAATCATAATTTTCATATATAAAAAACGTAAGCATAAATATCTGAGGATCAGTCAAAAGTTAACCTATTGGCTCAATGGGTTGGTCCTTCGGTCAAGGATTGATAATTTTGACCAAAGTTTACCTTTTGGTCATCGATTGACTTATTGGGGCAATAATAGTTCATAAGATCAAATACTGACTATTTTGACTAAAATTGACTTTTTTGTCAAAAGTTTACTTATTAGTTCAATGGGTTAGTCATTGGGTCAAGGATTGATCATTTTGACCAAAGTTCACTTTTTGGTCACTTATTGGGTAAATAGGTTGGTCGTTGGGTTAGAAATTGACCATTTAGATCGAAGTTGACTTTTTGGTCAAAAGTTAACCTATTGGGCCAATAATATTTCATTAGATTAAATATTGACTATTTTGACCAAAATTGACTTTTTGGTCAAAAGTTTACCTACTAGGTCAATGGGTTGGTCATTGTGTCAAAGATTGATCATTTTGACCAAAGTTGACCTTTCGCTCAATAGTTGACCAATTAGGTCAATGGGTTGATCGTTGGGTCGGAAATTTACCATTTAGGCTGAAGTTGACTTTTTGGTCAATAGTTGACCCATTGGGTCAATGGGTTGGTCATTGGGTCAGAAATTGACCATTTCGACCAAACTTGACTTTTTGGTCAAAAGTTGACCTATTGGGTCAATGGGTTTGTCGTTGGGTCAGACATTGGCCGTTTAGACTGAAGTTGACTTTTTGGTCAAAAGATGACCTATTGGGCCAATATTGTTCATTAGATCAAATATTATCTATTTTGACCGAAATAGACATTTTGGTCAAAAGTTTACCTATTGGGTCAAGGATTGATCATTTTGACCAAAGTTGAAATTTTGGTCAAAAGTTGACCTATTGGGTCAATGGGTTGATCATTGGGTCAGAAATTGACCATTCAGACTGAAGTTGAATTTTTGGTCAAAAGGTTGACCTATTGGGTCAATGGGTTGGTCAGTGGGTCAGAAATTGAAAATTTCAACCAAACCTGACTGTTTTGCTAAAAGTTGACTTATTGGGTAAATGGGGTGGCCATTAGGTCAATGATTGACCATTTTGACTAAAGTTGACTTTTTGGTCAAAAGTTGACCTACAGGGTCAATGGGTTGGTCGTTGGGTCAAGGATTGACCTTTTTGATAAAAGTTTACTTTTTGGTCAGAGATTGCCTTATTCAGTCAAAAATTGGTCATTATGTTAAAAATTGACTATTTTGACCAAAATTGAATTTTTTGTTAAAGGTTGACCCATTGGGTCAATGGGGTGGCCATTGGGTCAGAAATTGACCATTTTAACCAAAATTGACTTTCTGGTCAAAAGTTGACCTATTGGGTCAATGGGTTCGTCATTGGGTCAAGGATTGACAATTTTGACCAAAGTTGACTTTTTGGTCAAAAGCTGACCTTTTGGATCAATGATTAACTTATTGGGTCAATAATTTGCCATGAGGTCAAGGATTGACAATTTTGACCAAAGTTTACGTTTTGGTCAAAAGTTGACTTATTGGGTTAATGAGTTGGTCATTGGGTCAAGGATTGACTATTTTGACCAAAGTTTATGTTTTGGTTAGAGATTGATTTATTGGGTCAAAATTAGTCATTAGGTCAAAAATTGACTACTTGTACCAAAATTGAATTTATGGTCAAAAGTTGACCCATTGGGTCAATGGGGTGGTCATTGGGTCAGAAATTGATCATTTTGACCAAAGTTGATTTTTTGGTAAAAAAATTGACCTATTGGGTCAATGGGGTGGCCTTAGGTCAAAAATTGACTATTTTGATCAAAAATGACTTTTTGGTCAAAAGTTGATCAATTGTGTCAATGAGTTGGTGATTGGGTCAAGGATTGACCATTTTGACCAAATTTGACTATTTAGTCTAAAATTGTCCTATTGGGTCAATGGGTTAGTCATTGGGTCAAGGATTGACCATTTTATCCAAAGTTAACTGTTTGGTAAGAGATTGACTTTTTGGTTAACTCAAAAATTGACTTTTTAGTCAAAATTTGATCTGTCAGGTCAAAGGGTTGGTCATTGGGTCAATTATTGACAATTTTGACCAAAGTTGACTTTTTGGTCAAAAGTTGACCTATTGGGTTATGGTGGTCATTAGATCAAAAATTGATTATTTTCACAAAAAATGACTTTTTGGTCAAAAGTTGACCTATTGAGTCAATGGGTCAAGGATTGACCATTTTGGCAGAAGTTAACATTTTAGTCAAAAGTTGACATATTGAGTAATTGGGATGGTCATTGGGTCAAGGATTAACCTTTATTACCAATGTTGACTTTTTGGTCAGAGATTGACTTATTGGGTCAATAATTGGTCATTAGGTCAAAATATTCAACTTATTGGGTCAATAATTGGTCATTAGGTCAAAAATTGACTATTTTGACCAAAATTGACTTTTGGTTAAACGTTGTTCCATTGGGTCAATGACTTTTGATCATTGCGTCAAGAATTGACCATTTTGACAAAAGTTGACTTTTCGGTCAAAAGTTGACCTTATGGGTCAATGTGCTGGTCATTGGGTAAGAAATTGACAATTTTGACCAAAGTTGACTTTTTGGTCGAAAGTTGACTTTTTGGGTTAATGGGGTGTTCATTAAGTCAAAAATTAACTATTTTGACCAAAGGTGACTTTTGGTCAAAAGATGATCTATTGCGTCAATGGGTTGGTCATTGGGTCAAGGATTGACCATTTTGATCAAAGTTGACTTTTTGGTGAAAGATTGTTTTATTGGGTCAATAATTGGTCATTAGGTAAAAAATTGACTATTTTGACCAAAATTGAATTTTTAGTTAAATGTTGACCCATTAAGTCAATGGGGTAGTGATTGGGTCAGAAATTGACCATTTTGACCAAAGTTGACATTTGGTCAAAAGTTGACATAATGGGTCAATGGGGTGGCCATTAGGTCAAAAATTTACTATTTTGACCAAAATTGACCTTTGATCAAAAGTTGACCTATTGGGTTAATGGGTTAGTCCTTAAGTCAAATATTAACCATTTTGACCAAAGTTGACTTTTTGTTTAAAGTTGACATATTGGGTCAATGATTGACCATTTTGACCAAATTTGACTTTTTGGTCAAAGATTGACATATTGGGTCAATAATTGGTCATTAGGCCAAAAATTGACTTTTTGTTCAAAAGCTAACCTATTGGGTCAATGTGTTGGTCATTGGGTCAAGGATTGACCATTGATCAAAGTTGACTTTTTGGTCAAAAGCTGACCTATTGGGTTAATGAGTTGGTCATTGGGTCAGAAATTGACCATTTTGACCAAACTTGACTTTTTGGTTAAAAGTTGACTTATTGGGCAATAGGGTGGTCTTAGGTCAAAAATTGATTAAACCGACCAATATTTACTTTTTTGTCAAACGTTGATCTATTGGGTCAACGGGTTGGTCAATGGGACAAGATTGACTATTTTGACCAAAGTTGACTTTTTGGTTAAAAGTTAACATATTGGGTCAATGGGTTTGTCTTTGGGTCAAGGATTGACAATTTTATCCAAAGTTGACTTTTTGGTCAAAAGTTAACCTATTGGGTCAATAATTGGTCAATAGGTCAAAAATTTATTATTTTGACAAAAATTGACTTTTTGGTCAAAAGTTGATCTATTGGGTCAGTGGTTGGTCAATGGATCAAGGATTTACCAATTTGACGAAAGTTGGCTTTTTGGTCAAAAGTTTCCTTTTGGTCAATGGGTTGGTCATTGGGTCAAGGATTGACCATTATGATTAATGTTGACTTTTTAGTATGGGATTGACTAATTGGGTCAATAATTGGTTATTTGGTCAAAAAATTAACTATTTTAACCGAAATTGAGTTTTTGGTCAGAAGTTGTCTTATTGGGTCAATGAGTTGGTCATTAGGACAAGAATTTTCCATTTTGAGCAAAGTTGATTTTTTGGTCAAAAGTTGACCAATTGGGTCAATGGGTTGGTCATTGGGTCAGTAATTGACAAATTTGACCAAAGTTGACTTTTTGCTCAAAAGTTGTCATATTGGGCCAATGAGGTGTTCATTGGGTCAAGGATTGACCATTTTAACCAATGTTGAGTTTTTGGTCTAAATTTGACCTTTTGGGTCAATGGGTTGGTCATTTGGTCAAGGATTGACCATTTTTACTAAAGTAGACTTTTTGGTCAGAGATTGACTTATTGGGTCAATAATTGGTAATTAGGTCAAAAGTTAACTCATTGGGTCATTGAGGTGGTCATTGGGTCAGAAGTTGACCATTTTGACCAAAATTTACTTTTTGGTCAAAAGTTGACCTATTGGGTCAATGGGTTGGTCCTTGAGTCAAGGATTGACCATTTTGACCAAAGTTGACTTTTTAGTCAGTGATTGACTTATTAGGTCAATAATTGGTCATTAGGTTAAAAATAACTATTTTGACCAAAAGTGATTTTTTTGTCAAATGTTGACCCATTGGGTCAATGGAGTGGTCATTAGGTCAGAAATTGACCATTTTGACTAAATTTAACTTTTAGGTCAAAAGTTGACCTATGGGTCAATGGGGTGGCCATTAGGTAAAAAATTGGCTATTTTTAAAAAAATTGACTATTTTGAAAAAAAAATTGACTTTTTGTTTAAAAGTTGACATAGTGAGTCAATGGGTTGTTCATTGGGTCAAGGATTTGACCATTTTAACAAAGATTAACTTTTTGGTCAAAAGTCGACCTATTGGGTCAATGGGCTGGTCATTGGATCAAGGATAACCATTTTGAATAAAGTTGACATTTACGTCAAAGATTGACTTATTGGGTCAATAATTGGTCATTAGGTTAAAAATTGACTATTTTGACCAAAATTAAATTTTTGGTCAAAAGTTGACCTATTGGATCAATGGGTTGTTCAATGAGTTAAGGATTGATCATTTTGACTAAAGTTTGGTCAAAAGTTGACCTATTGGGTCAATAGGTTGGTCATTAGGTCAAGCATTGACCATTTTGACCAAAGTTTACTTTTTGGTCAGAGATTGACTTATTGGGTCAACAATTGGTCATTAGGTCAAAAAATTCACTATTTTGACCAAAATTTACTTTTTAGTCAAAAGTTGACCCACTGGGTCAATGACGTGGTCATTGGGTTAGAAATTGACCATTTTGACCAAAGTTGACTTTCAGGTCAAAAGTTGACTATTGGGTCTATGGGGTGGCCATTAGGTCAAAAATTGACTATTTTAACCAAAATAGACTTTTTTTTGTCAAAAGTTGACTTTTTGGGTCATTGGGTTGGTCATTTGGTCAAGGATTGACCATTTTGACCGAAGTTGATTTTTTGGTTAAAAGTTGACCTATTGGGTCAATGGATTGGTGATTGGGTTAACGATATACCATTTTGACTAAAATTGACTTTTTGGTCAAAGATTGACTAATTGGGTCAATAATTGGTCTTTAGGTCAAAATTGACTATTTTGACCAATATTGACTTTTTGGTCAAAAGTTGAACTATTGGATCAATGGGTTGGTCATTGGGTCAAGGATTAACCATTTTCACCAACGTTGACTTTCTGTTCAAAAGTAGTCCTATTAGGTCAAAGGGTTTGTCTTTGGGTCAGAAATTGACTATTTTAACCAAAATTGACATTTCGATCAAAAGTTAACCTTTTGGGTCGAAGGGTTGGTCATTAGGTTAAGGATTAATCATTTTGACAAAAGTTGACTTTTTTGGTCAAAAATTGACCAATTGGGTCAATGGGTCAAGGATTGACCATTTTGACCAAAATTAACTTTTTGGCAGAAATTGACAAATTGGGTCAATGAGTTGGCAATTTTGACTAAAGTTAACTTTCTGATCAAAAGTTGACCTATTTCGACAATGGGGTGACCATTAGGTAAAAAATTAATTGTTTTGACCAAAACTGACTTTTTGGTCAAAAGTTGACATATAGGGACAATGGGTTGGTCATTGGGTTAAAGATTGACCATTTTGACCAAAGTTGACTTTTTGCTCAAAAGTTGACCTAATGGGTCAATGGGTCAATGTTTGACCATTTTAACCAAAGTTGACTTTTAGGTCAAAGATTAACTTATTGGGTCAATAATTGGTCATTTGGTCAAAAATTAACTATTTTGCCAAAATTGACTTTTGTTCAAAAGTTGACCTATTGGGTCAATGTGTTGGTCATTAGGTCAAGGATTGACCATTTTGACCAAAGTTGACTTTTTGGTCAAAAGTTGATTTATTGGATCAATGTGTTGGTCTTTGAGTTAATAGTTGACCTTTTTGACAAAAGTTGATTTTTTGGTCAAAAGTTGATCTATTGGGTCAATGAGATGGTCATTAGGTCAAAAATTAACTATTTTGACCAAAGTTGACTTTTTGGTCAAAAGTTGACCTTTTGGGTTAATGGGTTGGTCATTGGGTCAAGGATAGACCTTTTTAACCAAAGTTGACTTTTTAGTCAGAGTTAACTTATTGGGTCATTAATTAGTCATTAGGTAAAAAATTGACTATTTTGACCAAAATTGAATTTTTAGTTAAATGTTGACCCATTGGTAAGAAATTGACCATTTTAACCAAAGTTGACTTTTTGGTCAAAAGTTTAAATTATGGGTCAATGGGGTTTCCATTAGAGCAAAAATTGACTATTTTGACCAAAAATTATTTTGACCAAAATTGACTTTTTTGTCAAGAGTTGACATATTGGGTAAATAGGTTGGTCATTGGGTCAAAGATTGACCATTTTTACCAAGGTTGACTTTTTGTTTAAAAGTTGACCTATTAGGTCAAAGGACTGGTCGTTGCGTCAACGGTTGACCATTTTGACCAAAGTTGACTTATTGGTCAAAGATTGACTTATTGGGTCAATAATTGGTCATTAGGTCAAAATTTGACTATTTTGACCAAAATTAACTTTTTGTTTAAAAGTTGACCTATTGGATCAATGTGTTGGTCATTGGGTCAAGGATTGACCTTTTTGACCAAAATTGACTTTTTGGTCAAAAGCTGACCTATTGGGTCAATATGTTGGTCATTGAGTCAGAAATCGACCATTTTGACCAAACTTGACTTTTTTGTCAAAAGCTGACCTATTGGGTCAACAGGGTGGTCATTAAGTCAAACATTGACTAAACTGACCAAAATTGACTTTTTCGTCAAAAGTTGACATATTTGGTCAATGGGTTGGTCATTGGGTCAATGATTGACCATTTTGACCAAAGTTAACTTTTTGGTCAAATGTTGACTTATTGGGTCAATGGGTTGGTCGTTAGGTTAATGATTGACCATTTTGAACAAAGTTGACTTTTTAGTCAAAGATTGACTTATTGGGTCAATAATTGGTCCTTAGGTCAAAATTCTACTATTTTGACCAAAATTGACTTTTTGTTCAAAAGTTGACCTATTGGGTCAATGTGTTGGTCATTGGATCAAGGATTAACCATTTTGACCAAAGTTAACATTTTGGTCGAAAGCTGACCTATTGTGTCAATGTGTTGATCATTGGATCAGAAATTGACCATTTTGACCAAACTTTACTTTTTGGTCACGAGTTGATCTATTGGGTTAATGGGGTACTCATTATGTTAAAAATTGACTAAACTGACCAAAATTGAATTTGTGATCAAAAGTTTTCCTATTGGGTCAATGGGTTGGTCATCGCGTCAGATTAACCATTTTCACCAAAGTTGACTTTTTCATCAAAAGTTAACCTATTGGTTCAGTGGTTCGGTCATTGGGTTAAGGATTGACCATCTTAAGCTATGTTGACTTTTTGGTCGGAGATTGAGTAATTGGGTCAATAATTGTTCAGTAGGTCAAAAATTGACTATTTTTTTACCAAAAATGACTTTGTGCCAAAAGTTGATATATTTGGTCAGTGGGTTGGTCATTGGGAAAGGATTCACCATTTTGACCAAAGTTTACTTTTTGGTAAAAAGTTGATTTATTGGGTCAATGGGTCGGTTATTAGGTCAAGGATTGACCATTATAACCAATGTTGACATTTTTGTCAAAGATTGGTTAATTGGGTCAATAATTGGTCATTAGGTCAATAATTGATCATTTTGACCAAACTTAACTTTTTGGTCAAAAGTTGACTATGGGGTCAATGGGGTGGTCTTTAGGTCAAAAATTAACTATTTTTACAAAAGTTAAATTTTTGGTCAAAAGTTCACTTATTGGGTAAATCGGTTGCTCATGGGTCAAGGATTGACCATTTTCACCAAAGTTAACTTTTTGCTCAGAGATTGACTTATTGGATTAATAATTCGTCATTAAGTCAAAATTTGAAAATTTTGACAAAAACTAAATTTTTGGTCAAATGATGAGCCTTTGGGTCAATGGGGTGGTTATTGGGTCAAAAATTGACCATTTTGACTAAACTTGACTTTTTGGTCAAAAGTTGACCTATTGGGTCAATGGGGCGGTCATTAGGTCAAAAATTAACTATTTTGACAAAAGTTGACTTTTTGGTCAAAAGATGACTTATTGGGTCAATGTGTTGGTCATTGGGTCAATGATTAGCCATTTTGACCAAAGTTGACTTTTTGTTCAGAGATTGACTTAATGGGTCAATAATTTTTCATTAGGTCAAAAATTAACTATTTTGAAAAAAATTGATTTTTTGGTTAAATGATGAGCCTTTGGGTCAATGGGGTGGTTATTGGGTCAGAAATTAACCATTTTGACCAAAGTTTACTTTATGGTCAAAAGTTAACCTATTGGGACATTGGGGTGGCCATTTGGTCAAAATTAACTATTTTCACCAAAATTGACTTTTTGATCAAAAGTTGACCTTTTGGGTCAATGGGTTGGTCATTGGGTCAAAGATTGACCATTTTGACCAAAGTTGACTTTTTGCTCAAAAGTTGACTGATTGGGTCAATGGGTTGGTCATTGGGTCAATGATTGACCATTTTAACCAAAGTTGACTTTTTAGTCAAAAGTTGACCTGTTAGGTCAATATGTTAGTCATTGTGTCAAGGTTTTACCATTTTGACCAAAGTTGACTTTTTCGTTAGAGATTGACTAATTGGATCAATTATTGGTCATTAGGTCAAAAAATTGACTATTTTGATAAAAATCGACTTTTTAGTCAAAAGTTGATCTATTGGGTCAATGGGTTGGCCAGTTGTTCAGAATTGGTCATTTTTTGTCAAAAACTGACTTCTTGGTCAAAACTTGACCTTTTGGGTCAATGGGTTGGTCATTGGGTCAAGGATTGCCATTTTGATCAAAGTTGACTTTTTGGTGAAAAGTTGTTCTATTGGGTCAATGGGTTGGTCTTTGGTCAAGGATGGACCATTTTGACCAAAGTTGACTTTTTGGTAAGAGATTGACTTATTTGGTCAATAATTGGTGATTAGGTTAAAAATTGACTATTTTGACCAAAATTGAATTATTAGTCAAAAGTTGACCCATTTGGTCAATGGGGTGGTCATCGGGTCAGAAATTGACTATTTTGACCAAAGTTAACTTTTTGGTAAAAAGTTGACCTATTGGGTCAATGGGGTGGTAATTAGGTTAAAAATTGACTATTTTAACCAAAATTGACTTTTTGGTCAAAGGTTGACTTATTGGGTTAAGGATTGATCATTTTGACCAAAGTTAATTTTTTTGTCAAAAGTTGACCTACTGGGTCAATGGTTTGGTCGTTTGGTCAGAAATTGACCATTTTGACCCAAGTTAATTTTTTGGTCAAAAGTTGACCTATTGGGTCAATGGGGTGGTCATTAAGTAAAAAATTGACCATATTGACCAAAATAGACTTTTTTTGTCAAAAGTTGACCAATTGGGTCAATGGGTTGGTCATTGGGTAAAGGATTGGCCATTTTGACCAAAGTTGACTTTTTGGTCAAAAGTTGACTTGTTGGGTCAATGGGTTTGCCATTGGGCCAAGGATTGATCATTTTGACCAAAGTTGACTTTTTGGTCTGATATCGACTTATTGGGTCAATAATTGGTCATTAGGTTAAAAATTACTATTTTGTACAATATTGAATTTTTTGTCAAAAGTTCACCCATTTAGTTAATGAGGTGGTCATTGGGTTAGAAATTGACCATTGACCAAAATTAACTTTTTGGTCAAAAGTTGACTTATTGGGTTAATGGGGGCCTTTTGGTCAAAAATTAACTAATTTGACCAAAATTGACTTTTTGATCAAATGTTGACCTATTGGGTCAATAGATTTGTCATTCGAAAAGAGATTGACAATTTTGACCAGAGTTTACTTTTGGGTCAAAGATTGACTTATTTGGTTAATAACTGGTCATTAGGTTAAAAATTAACTATTTTGACCAAAATTACTTTTTGGTCAAAAGTTGACCTATTGGGTCAATGGGTTGGACATTAGGTCAAGGTTTGACCATGTTGACCAAAGTTGACTTCTTGGTCATAGATTGACTTATTGGTTCAATAATAGGTCATTAGATCAGAAATTGACTATTTTGACCAAAAAATGATTTTTTGGTCAAAAGTTTAACTATTAGGTAATTGGTGGGTCATTGGGTCAAGGATTGATAATTTTGACCATAGTTGACTTTTTGGACAAAAGTTACTTATTGAGTCAATAGGTTAGTCATTGGGTCAGTAATGACCAATTTGATCAAAGTTGGATTTTTGGTGAAAAGTTGGCCAATTGGGTCAATTGGTTGGTCATTTGGTCAAGGATTGACCATTTAGAATGAAGTTTACTTTTTGGTCAAAAGTTGTCCAAAAAGTCAACTTCGAGGGTCAATGGGTTGGTCTGTGGGTCAGAAATTGGCCATTTAGACCGAAGTTGACTTCTTGGTCAAAAGTTGACTTATTGGATCAATAAGTTGATCATTGGGTAAGAATTTACCATTTTGACCATGCTTGACTTTTTAGTCAAAAGTTAACTTATAGGGTAATTGGGGTGGTCATTAAATCAAGGACTGAACATTCTGACTAAAGTTGACATTTTGGTCAAAAGTTGATCAATTTGGTCAATTAGTTAGACATTGGTTCGTAGATTGACCATTTTGACCAAAGTTTACTTTTTTGTCACAGATTGATTTATTGGGTCAATAATTGGTTATTACATTAAAAATTGACTATTTTGACCAAGATTAAATTTTTTGTCTAAGGTCGACCCATTGGGTCAATGGGGTGATCATTAGGTCAGAATTTAACAATTCAGATCAAATTTGACTTTTTTTGTCAAAAGTTGACCTATTGGGTCAATGAGGTGGCCATTTGGTCAAAAATTAACCTTTTTGACCAAAATTTTACTTTTTGATCAAAAGTTGACCTATTGGGTCATTGGATTAGTCATTTGGTCAAGGATTGACCATTTTAATCAAATTTGACTTTTTGGTCAAAAGTTGTTCTATTGGATCAATGAGTTAGTCATTGGGTTAAGGATTGATCATTTTGACCAAAGTTGACTTTTTGGTAAGAGATTAACTTATTGGGTCAATAATTGGTCTATAGTTCAAAAATTGACTATTTAGACCAAAATTGACATTTTAGTCAAAAGTTGACCCATTGGGTCATTGTGTTGGTCATTGGATCAAGGATTGACTATTTAAATCAAAGTTGACTTTTTTGTCGAAAGTTGAACTATTGGGTCAATGGGTTGGCCAATAGGTTAAAAATTGACTATTTTAACAAAAATTGACTTTTTAGTCAAGAGTTGACCTATTAGGTCAATAGGTTGGTCATTGGGTCTATGATTAACCATTTTGACCAAAGTTGACATTTTGGTCATAAGTTGACCTTTTAGGTCAATGGGGTGGTCATTAGGTCAAAAATTGACTATTTTGACCAAAATTAACTTTTTGGTCAAAAGCTTGCCTCTATTAAGTCATTGGGTCAGGGATTAACCATTTTGAGAAAAGTCGACTTTTTGGTCAAAAGTTGACCTATTAGGTCAATGGGTTGGTCATTGGGTCAAGGATTGACCATTATGACCAATGTTGACTTTTTGGTCATAGATTGACTTATTGGGTCAATAATTGTTTATTAGGTCAAAAGTTGACTATTTTGACCAAAATTGTCTTTTTGGTCAAAAGTTGTCCTATTGGGTTAATGAGTTGATCATTGGGTCAAGAATTGACCATTTTGACCAAAGTTGACTTTTTGGTGAAAGTTGATTTATTGGGTTAATGTGTTGGTCATTGGGTCAATAATTGACCATTTTGACCAAAGTTGACTTTTTGGTCAAAAGTTGACCTATTGGGCCAATGGGTTGGTTAGTAGGTGAAAGATTGACCATTTTGACCAAAGTTGACTTTTTAGTCAGAGATTGACCTATTAGGTTATTAATTAGTCATTAGGTCAAAAATTGACTTTTTAGATAAAATTTATATTTTTTATCAGATGTTGACCCATTAGGCTAATGGGGTGGTCAATGGGTCAAAAATTAACTACTTTGACCAAAGTTAATTTTTTGGTCAAAAGTTGACCAATTGGGCCAATTGGTTGGTGATTGGGTCAAGGATTGACCATTTTATCCAAATTTAACTATTTGATTAAAAGTTGTCCTATTAGGCCAATGGGTTGGTCATTAGGTCAAGGATTGACCATTTTGACCAAACTTGACTTTTGGTAAGAGATTGACTATTTGGGTGAATAATTGGTCTTTAAGTCAAAAGTTGACTATTTTGACCAAAATTAACTTTTTGGTCAAAACTTGTCCTATTGGGTTAATGAGTTGATCATTGGGTCAAGAATTGACCATTTTGACCAAAGTTGACTTTTTGGTCAAAAGTTGGCCTTTTAGGTCAATGTGTTGGTCATTGGGTCAGTAATTGACCATTTTGACCAAAGTTGACTTTTTGGTCAAAAGTTGACCTATTGGGTCAATGGGTTGGTCATTAGGTCAAAAATTAACTATTTTGGCTAAAGTTAACTTTTTAGTCAAAAGTTGACCTATTGGGCCATTGGTTGGTTATTGGGCCAAGGATTGACCATTTTGACCAAAGTAGACTTTTTGGTCAAAGATTGACTTATTGGGTCAATAATTGGTCATTAGGTCAAAAATTGACTATTTTGAGGAAAATTGAAGTTTTAGCTAAATGTTGATCCATTGAGTCAATGGGGTGGTCATTGGGTAGAAATTGACCATTTTTACCAAAGTTGAGTTTTTAGTCAAAAGTTGACATAATGGGTCAATGGGTTGGCCATTATGTCAAAAATTGACTATTTTGACCAAAGTAGACTTTTTGGTCAAAAGTTGACATATTGGGTCAATGGGTTGGTCATTTGGTCAAAGATTGACCATTTTAACTAATGTTAACTTTTTGTTTAAAAATTGACCTATTGGGTTAATGATTGACCATTTTGAGCAAAGTTGACTTTTTTGTCAAAGATTGACTTATTGGGTCAATAATTGGTCATCAGGTCAAAATTTGTCTTTTTGTTCAAAAGTTGACCTATTAGGTCAATGTGTTTGTCATTGGGTCAAGGATTGACCTTTTTGACCAAAGTTGACATTTTGGTCAAAAGCAAACCTATTGGGTCAATGGGTTGGTCATTGGGTCAGAAATTGAACATTTTGACCAAACTTAACTTTTTGGTCAAAAATTGACCTATTGGATCGATGGGGTGGTCTTAGGTCTAAAAATGACTAAACTGACCAAAATTGACTTTTTGGTCAAAAATTGACATATTGGATCAATGGGTCAAGATTTACCATTTGACCAAAGTTGACTTTTTGGTCAGAGATTAACTAATTCGGTCAATAATTGGTCATTAGATCAAAAATTCACTATTTTGACAAATATTGACTTTTGGTCAAAAGTTTATCTATTGGGTCAGTGGGTTGATCAATGGGTCAAGGATTTACCATTTTGATGAAAGTTAACTTTTGGTCAAAAGTTGCATATTGGGTCAATGGGTTGGTCATTGGGTAAAGGATTGACCATTATGACTAATGTTAACTTTTTGGTCATAGATTGACTAATTGGGTCAATAATTGGTCTTTAGGTCAAAAATTGACTATTTTGACCACAATTGACTTTTTAGTCAAAATTTGTCCTATTTAGTCAATGAGTTGGTCATTAGGACAAGAATTGAACATTTTCACCAGAGTTAATTTTCTGGTCAAAAGTTCACCTATTGGGTCAATGGGTTGGTCATTGGGTCAGTAATTGAAAGTTTTGACTAAAATCGAATTTTTGGTCAAAAGTTAACCCATTGGGTCAACGAGGTGTTCATTTGGTCAAAAATTGACCATTTTGACCAAAGTTTATTTTTTGGTCAAAAGTTGACTTATAGGATCAATGGGTTGAACATTGGAACAAGGATTGAGCATTTTGACCAATGTTGACTTTTTGGTCAGTGATTAACTCATTGGCCATTAGGTCAAAAATTGATAATTTTGACCAAAATTAAATTTTTGGTCCAATGTTGACCCATTAGATCAATGGGGTGGTCATTGGGTCAGAAATTGACCATTTTAACCAAAGTTAACTTTTTCGTCAAAAGTTGACATATTAGGTCAATGGGGTGGCCATTAGGTAAAAAATTGTCAATAATTGGCCTCTTGGTCTAAAGTTGACATATTGAGTCAATAGGGTGTTCATTGGGTCAAAGATAGACCATTTTGGCTAAATTTAACTTTTTGGTCAAAAGTTGACCTATTGGATCAATGAGCTGGTCATTGGGTTTAGGATTGACCATTTAGGCCAAAGTTGACCTTTTGGTCAAAGATTGACTTATTGGGTCAATAATTGGTCATTATGTCAAAAATTAACTATTTTAACCAAAATTGACTTTTTGGTCAAAAGTTGACCTATTGGGTCAAGGATTTGTTCATTAAGTCAAGGACTAACCATTTTGACCAAAGTTGCATTTTTGTCAAAAGTTGACCTATTGGGTCAATAGGTTGGTCATTGGGTCAAGCATTGACCTTTTTGACCAAAGTTTACTTTTTGGTTAGAGTTTTACTTATTGGGTCAATAATTGGTCATTAGGTCAAAAATTGACTTTTTTGACGAACTAAATTTTTGTCAAAAGTTAACCCATTAGGTTAATGGGGTGGTCATTGAGTCAGAAATTGACCATTTTGACCAAAGTTGACTTTTAGGACAAAAGTTGACCTATTGGGTGTATGGGGTGGCCATTAGGTCAAAAATTGACTATTTTTACCAAAACTCACTTTTTGGTCATAAGTTAACCTATTGGGTAAATGGGTTGGTCATTAGGTTAAGGATTGACCATTTTGACGAAAGTTGACTTATAGGTCAAAAGTTGACCTATTGGGTCAATGGGTTGGTCATTGGGTCAAGCATTGACTAATTTGACCAAAGTTTACTTTTGGTCAGAGATTGACTTGTTGGGTCAATAATTGGTTATTAGGTCAAAAATTGACTATTTTGACCAAAAATAAATTTTTAGTTAAAAGTTGACCCATTGGGTCAATGGGGTGGTGATTGGGTCAAAAATTGACCATTTTGACCAAAGTTGAATTTTTGGTCAAACGTTGACCAATTGGGTCTATAGGGTGGCCATTAGGTCAAAAATTGACTATTTTTACCAAAATTAACATTTTGGTCAAAAGTTGACCTATTGAGTGAATGGGTTGGTCATTGGGTCAAGGATTGACCATTTGACCAAAGTTGATTTTTTGGTCAAAAGTTGTCATATTTACTCAATGGACTGGTGATTGGTTCAATGATTGACCATTTTTACTAAAGTTGAATTTTGGTTAAAAGTTGACTTATTGGGTTACATGGGGTGGCCATTAGGTCAAAAATTGATTATATTGACCAAAATAGACTTTTTGGTCAAAAGTTGACCTATTGGGTCAATGGGTTGGTCATTGAGTCAAGGATTAACCATTTTGACCGAAGTTGATTTTTTGGTCAAAAGTTGACATATTTGGTCAATAGGTTGGTGATTGGGTCAATGATTAATCATTTTGTCTAAAGTTGACTTTTTGGTCAAAGATTAACTAATTAGGTAAATAATTATTCATTGGGTCAATGATTGACTATTTTGACCAAAATTGACTTTTTGGTCAAATGTTGACCTATTTGGTCAATGGGTTGGTCATTTTGTCAAGGATTGACCATTTTGACCAAAGTTGACTTTCAGACTAAAAGAAGACCTATTAGGTCAAAGGGTTGGTAATTTTACTAATTTTGACTTTTTTGTCAAAAGTTGAGCTTTTTAGACAATGGGTTGATCATTGAGTGAAGGATTGACCATTTTGACCAATGCTTACTTTTTGGTCAAAAGCTGACTTATTGGGTCAATTGTTTGGTCATTGGGTCAAAGATTTACCATTTTGACAAAAAATGACTTTTTGGTCAGAGATTGACTAGTTGGGTCAAGAACTGGTCATTATGTAAAAAATTACCTATTTTTTTTACCAAAATAGACTTTTTGTCAAATGTTAATCTATTGGGTCAAGTATTTACCATTTTGACCAAAGTTGATTTTTTGGTCAAAAGTTGACCTATTGGTCAATGTGTTGGTCATTGGGTCAAGGATTGACAATTATGACCAATGTTGACTTTTCAGTCAAAGATTGACTTATATGGTAAATAATTGGTCAAAAGGTCAAAAATTGACTATTTGGACCAAAATTGACTTTTTGGTCAAAAGTTATCTTATTGGGTCAATGAGTTGGTCATTGGGTCAAGAATTGACAATTTTTACCAAATTTGACTTTTTGGTCAAAAGTTGATCTATTGCCTCAATGGGTTTATCATTTAGTAAGTAAATGACCATTTTGAACAAAGTTGACTTTTTGGTCCAAAGTTGACCTATGGGTCAATGGGGTGGTCATTAGGTTAAAAATTAACTATTTTGACAAAAGTTGACTTTGTGGTTAAAAGTTGACCTATTTAGTCAATGGGTTGGTCATTGAGTCAAGGATTGACCATTTTGACCAAAGTTGACTTTTTGCTCAGAGATTGACTTATTGGGTCAATAATTGGTCTTTCGGTAAAAAATTATCTATTTTTATCAAAGTTAAATTTTTGGTCAAATGTTGACCCATTGGGTCAATGGGGTTGTCATTGGGTCACAAATTGACCATTTTGACTAAAGTTGACTTTTTGGTCAAAAGTTGACCTATTGGGTCAATGGAGTGGCCCTTAGGTCAAAAATTAACATTTTTGACAAAAATTGCATTTTATGATAAAAATTGACTTTTTTCAAAAGTTGTCCTGTTGAGTCAATGGGTTGGACATTGGGTCAATGATTGACTATTTTGACAAAATTTAACTTTTTGTTTAAAAGTTGACCTATTGGGTCATTGGGTAGTCATTGGGTCGAGGATTGACCATTTTGATCAAAGTTGACTTTTTGGTCAAAGATCGACTTATTGGGTCAATAATTGGTCACTAAGTCAAACATGACTTTTTTTCGAAATTTAACCTATTGTGTCAAGGGGTTGGTCACCTATTAGGTCAAAGGGTGGGTTATTAGGTCAAAAATTGACTATTTTAACCGAAATTGACTTTTTGGTCAAAAGTTGACCTATTGTGTCAATGGGTTGGTCATTGGATCAAGGATTGACCAATTTGACCAAAGTTGACTTTTGGGTCAAAGATTGTTTTATTTGGTCAATAATTGGTCATTAGGTCAAAAATTAATTATTTTGACCAAAATTGACATTTTGGTCAAATGTTGACCTATGAGGTCAATAAGTTGGTCATTGGATCAAGGATTGACCATTTTGACCAAAGTTGACTTTTTGGTCAACGATTAACTTATTGGGTCAATAATAAGTCATTTGATAAAAAATTGACTATTTTGACCAAAATTGACTTTGAGGTCAAAAGTTTACCTATTGGGTCAGTGGGTTGGTTATCGGGTCAAGGATTGATCATTTTGACCAAAGTTGACTTTTGGTTAAAAGCTAACCTTTTGGGTCAATGGGTTATTCATTGGGTCAAAGATTGACCATTATGATCAATGTTGACTTTTTTTTTCAGACATTGACTTATTGGGTCAATAATTGGTCGTTAGGTAAAAAATTGACTATTTTGACAAAAATTGATTTTTTGGTCAGAAGTTGACCCACCGGGTCAATGAGGTGGTCATTGGGTCAGAAATGAACCATTTTGACAAAAATTGACTTTTTTATCAGAAGTTGACTTATTGGGTTAATGGGGTGGCCATTAGGTCAAAAATTGACTACTTTAACCAAAAATGACTTTTGGTCAAAAGTTGACCTATTGGGTCAATAGGTTTGTCATTGGGTCAAAGATTGACCATTTTGACCAAAGTTGATTTTTTGGTCAAAAGTTGACTTATGGGACAATGGGTTGGTCATTGGGATAAGGATTGACCGTTTTGACCAAAGTTTACTTTTGGGGTAAATATTGACTTATTGGGTCAAAAATTGGTCAATAGTAAAAAATTGTCAATTTTGACCAAAATTTACTTTTTGGTCAAAAGTTGACCTATTGTGTCAATGGGTTGGTCATTGAGTCAAGGATTGATCGTTTTGACCAAAGTTGACTTTTTGGTCATAGATTGACTTATTGGGCCAATAATAGTTCATGAGATCAATTATTGACTAGTTTGACCAAAATTAACTTTTTGGTCAAAAGTTTACCTCTTGCGTCAATGGGTTGGTCACTGGGTCAAGGATTGATCAGTTTGACCAAAGTTGACTTTTTGGTCAAAAGTTGACCTATTGGGTCAATGGGTTAATCGTTGGGTCCGAAATTAACCATTTAGACCGAAGTTGACTTTTTAGTCAAAAGTTGACCTATTAGGTCAATGGGTTGGTCATTGGGTCAGAAATTGACCATTTCGACCAAGCTTAACTTTTGATCAAAAGTTGACATATTGGGTAAATGTGGTGGTCATTAGGTCAAGGATTGACCACTTTGACCAAATATGACTTTTTGGTCAAAAGTTGACCTATTAGGTCAATGGGTTGGTCATTGGGTCAAGGATTAACCATTTTGACAAAAGTTTACTTTTTGGTTAATGATTGGCTTATTCAGTCAAAAAATGGTCATTATGTCAAAAATTGACTATTTAGGCCAAAATTGAATTTTTGTTCAGAAGTTGACTCATTGGGTCAATGGGGTGGCCATTGGGTCAAAAATTGGCGATTTTGACCAAAATTGACATTTTGGTCAAAATTTGACCTATTGGGTCAATGGTTGTTCATTGGGTCAAGGATGGACCATTTTGACCAAAGTTAACTTTTTGGTCAAAAGCTGACCTTTCAGGTCAATGATTGAATTCATGGGTCAATAATTTGCCATTAAGTTAAGGATTGACCATTTTGACCGAAGTTGATTTTTTTGTCAAAAGTTGACATATTGGTTCAATGGGTTGGTCATTGGGTTAATGATTGACTATTTTGACCAAAGTTTACTTTTTAGTTAGAGATTGACTTATTGGGTCAAAAATCGGTCATTAGGTCAAAAATTATCTATTTGTACCAAAATTGAATTTTTGGTCAAAAGTTGACCCATTAGGTCAATGGGGTGGTAATTGGATCAGAAATTAACCATTTTGACTAAAGTTGACTTTTTGGTCAAAAGTTGACATATTGGGTCAATAGAGTGATAATTAGGTCAAAAATTGACTATTTTGACCAAAATTGACTTTTTAGGTCAAAGATTGACCTAATTAAGTCAAGGATTGAACATTTTGACCAAAATTGACTTATTGGTCAAGGGTTGATCTATTGGGTCAATGGGTTGGTCGTATAGTCAGAATTGACCATTTTGACCAAAGTTGACTTTTTGGTCAAATGTTGACCTGTTGGGTTAATGGGGCCATTGGGTCAAGGATTAACCATTTTGACCAAAGTTAACTTTTTGGTTAAAAGTTGACCTGTTGGGTCAATGGGTTGGTCTTTGGATCAAGGATTGACTATTTTGACCAAGGTAGACTTTTTGGTCTGAGATTGACTTATTGGGCCAATAATTGATCATTAGGTAAAAATTTAACTATTTTGATCAAAAATGAATTTTTGGTCAAAAGTTGACCCATTGGGTCAACGAGGTTGTCATTGGGTCAGAAATTGACCATTTTGATTAAAGTTGACTTTTTGGTTAAAAGTTGACTTACTAGGTTAATGTGGTGGCCGTTTTGTAAAAAATTGACTATTTTGACCCAAATTGACTTTTTCGTCAAAAGTTGATCTATTGGTTCAATAGGTTTGTCATTGGGTCAAAGATTGACCATTTTGACCAAAGTTGACTTTTTGGTCAAAAGTTGATCTATTTGGTTAATGGGTTGGTTATTGGTATAAGGATTGACTATTTTGACCAAAGTTGACTTTTGGGTCAAAGATTGACTTATTGGGTCAATAATTTGCCATTAGGTCAAAAATTGACTATTTTGACAAAAATTCACTTTTTGGTCAAAAGTTGACATATTGGGTTAATGGGTTAGTCATTGGGTCGAGGTTGATCATTCTGACAAAAGTTGACTTTTTGATCAAAAGTTGACCTATTAGGGAAATGGGTTGGTTGTTGGGTCAGAAATTGACTATTTTAATCAAAGTTGAACTATTTCGTCAACAAGGTGGTCAATAGGTCAAAAATTGACTATTTTGACCAAAATTGACATTTCGGTGAAATGTTGGTTGATTGGGTCAATGGGTTGGTCATTTGGTCAAGGAATGACCATTTAGACCGAGGTTGACTATTTGGTCAAAAGTTGATCTCTTGGGTCAATGGGTTGGCCATTTGGTCAGAAATTGACCATTTAGACCGAAGTTGACTTTTTGGTCTAAAGTTGACCTATTCTGTTAATGGGTTGATCGTTGGGTCGGAAATTGATCATTTTTACCAAACTTAAATTTTTGGTCAAAAGTCTACCTATTGGGTAAATAGGGTGGTCATTAAGTCAAGAATTGACCATTTTGACCAAAGTTGACTTTTAGGTCAAAAGTTGACTTATTGGGTCAATGGGGTGGTCATTAGGTCAAAAATAGACTATTTAACCAAAATTGACTTTTTTGTCAAAAGTTGACCTATAGAGATAATGGGTTGTTCATTGGGTCAAGAATTGGCCATTTTGACCAAAGTTGACTTTTTAGTCAGAGATTGACTTATTGAGTTAATAATTGGTCATTAGGTAAAAAATTGAGTATTTTAACTAAATTTGAATTTATAGTCAAAAGTTGACATATTGGGTCATTGGGGTGATCATTGTGTCAGAAGTTGACCATTTTGACCAATGTTGACTTTTTGCTCAAAAGCTGACCTATTAGGTTAATGGGGTGGCCATTAGTTCAAAAATTAACTATTTTGACCAAAATTGACTTTTTGGTCAAAAGTTGACCTATTGCGTCAATGAGTTTGTCATTAGGTCAAAAATTGAACATTTGTACAAAGTTGACTTTTTACTCAATAGTTGACCTAGTGGATCAATGGGTTGGTCATTGGGTCAAGGATTGAACATTGTAGCCAAAGTTGAGTTTTGGGTCAAATATTGACTTATTGAGTCAATGCTTGGTCATTGGGTCAAGATTGACCATTTTGACAAAAGTTTACTTTTTGGTCAAAAGTGAACCTATTGGGTCAGTGGGTTGGTCAGTGGGTCAAGGATTGACCATTCTGACCAAAGTTGACTTTTTGGTCAGAGATTGACTAATTGGGTCAATAATTGGTCAATAGGTCAAAAACTTACTATTTTAACAAAAATTGACTTTTTGGTCAAAAGTTGATCTGTTGGGTCATTGGAACCATCAATGGGTCAAGGATTTACCATTTTTACCAAAGTTGACTTTTTGGTCAAAAGTTGATCTATTGGGTCAATGGGTTGGTCATTGGGTCAATGATTAACCATATGACTAATGTCTACTTTTTGGTCAGAGATTGACTTATTGGGTCAATATTTGGTCATAAGTTTTAAAATTGACTATTTTTACCAAAGTTGAATTTTTGGTCAAAAGTTGACCCATTGGGTCAATGAGGTGGTCATTAGGTCAGAAATTTACCATTTTGACCAAAGTTGACTTTAGGTCAATGGTTTGACAAATAGGTTAAAAATTGATTATTTTGATCAAAATTGACTTTTTGTCAAAGTTGACCTATTGGTGAATATGTTTATCATTAACTCAAAGATTGATCATTTTTACCAAAGTTGTCTTTTTAGTCTAAAGTTGACCTATTAGATCAAAAGGTTGGTCATTGGATAAAGGATTGACCATTTTGACCAAAATTGAATTTTGGTTCAAAGATTGTCTTCTTGGGTCAATAATTGTCATTAGGTAAAAAATTAATTATTTTGACCAAAATTTTTTATCAAAAGTTAACCATTTGGTCAATGGGTTGGTCATTGGGTCAAGGATTGACCATTTTGACCAAAGTTGACTTTTAGTTAGAGATTGACTTATTGGGTCAATAATAGGTCATTAGATAAAAAATTGACTTTTTTGACCAAAAATGAATTTTTGGTCAAACGTTTACCTATTGGGTCAATGGTTGGTTATTGGGTCAAGGATTGATAATTTTGACCAAAGTTGACTTTTTGGTTAAAAGCTGACATGTTGGGTCAATGGGTTGGTATATGGGTTGGTCATTGGGTTAAGAATTGACCATTATGGCCAATGTTGACTTTTTGGTCAGAGATTTACTTATTGGGTCAATAATTAATCATTAGGTCAAAAATTTACTATTTTGACCAAAATTGACTTTTTGGTCAAAAGTTGTCCTGTTGGGTCAATGAGTTGATCATTGGGTCAAGAATAGACCATTTTGACCAAAGTGGACTTTTTGGTCAAAACTTGACATATTGGGTCAATGTAATGTTCATTGGGTCAGTAATTGACCATTTTGACCAAAGTTGACTTTTTGGTCAAAAGTTGACCTGTTGGGTTAATGGGTTGGTCAATGGGTTGACCATTTTGACCAAAGTTTACTTTTTCGTCTGAGATTGACTTATTGGTTCAATAATTGGTCATTAGGTCAAAAAATTGACTATTTTGAGAAAAATTGATTTTTTGGTCAAAAGTTGACCCATTGGGTTAATGAGTTGGTCATTGGGTCAGAAATTGACCATTTTGACAAAAGTTAAGTTTTTGGTCAGAAGTTAACTTTTTGTATTAATGGGGTGTCCATTAGTTCAAACATTAACTACTTTGACCAAAATTGACTTTTTGGTCGAAAGTTGACATATTGGGTCAATAGATTTGTCATTGGGTCAAAGATTGACCATTTTGACTAAGGTTGACATTTTGGTCAAAAGTTGACCTATTGGGTCAATGGGTTGGTCATTGGGACATGGATTGAACATTTTGACCAAAGTTGACTTTTGGGTCAAAGATTGACTTATTGGGTCAATAATTGGTCATTGGGTCAAAAATTAACAATTTTGACCAAAATTTACTTTTTGGTCAGAAGTTGACCTATTGGGTCAATGGGTTGGTCATTGGGTCAAGGATTAACCATTTTGACCAAAGTTGACTTTTTGGTCATGGATTGACTAATTGGGCCAATAATAGTTCATTAGATCAAATATTGACTATTTTGACCAAAATTGACTTTTTGGTCAAAAGTTTACCACTTGGATCAATGGGTTAGTCATTGGGTCAAGAATTGATCATTTTGACCAAAGTTGACTTTTTGGTCAAAAGTTGACCTATTGGGTCAATTGGTTGATCGTTGGGTCATAAATTGACCATTTAGACTGAAGTTGACTTTTTGGTCAAAAGTTGACCTATTGAGTCAATGGGTTGGTCATTGGGTCAAAAATTGACCATTTCGACCCAACTTGACTTTTTGGTCAATAGTTGACCTATTAGGTAAATGGGGTGGTCATTAGGTCAAGGATTGACAATTTTGATCAAAGATGACTTTTTGGTCAAAAGTTAACCTATATGGTGAATGGGTTGGTCATTGGGTCAAGGATTGACCATTTTGACCAAAGTTTACATTTTGGTCAGAGATTGACTTATTCGGTAAAAAATCTTCATTAGGTCAAAAATTAAGTATTTTGACTAAAATTAAATTTTTGGTCAAAAGTTGACTCATTGGGTTAATGGGGTGGTGATTGGGTCAAAAATTGACCATTTTGACCAAATTGACTTTTTGGTCAAAAAATGAACATATTGGGTCAATGGTTGGTCATTGGGTGAAGGATGGACCATTTTGACCAAAGTTGATTTTTTGGTTAAAAGCTGACCTTTTGGGTCAATGATTGACTTATTAGGTCAATAATTTGCTATTAGGTCAAGGATTGAACATTTTGACCAAAGTTGACTTTTTTGTCAAAAGTAGAGATATTGAGTCACTGGCTTGGTCATTGGGTTAAGGAATGACCATTTTGACCAAAGTTTACTTTTTAGTTAGAGATTGACTTATTGGGTCAAAAATTGACTATTTGTACCAAAATTGAATTTTTGGTCAAAAGTTAACCCATTAGGTCAACGGGGTGGTCATTGGGTCAAAAATTGACCATTTTGACCAAAGTTGACTTTGTGGTGAAAAGTAGACCTATTGGGTCAATGGGGTGGTAATTAGGTTAAAAATTAACTATTTTGACCAAAATTGACTTTTTGGTTAAAGGTTAACCTATTGGGTCAAGGATTGATCATTTTGACCAAAGTTGACTTATTGGTCCAAAGTTGATCTATTGGGTCAATGGATTCGTCGTTGGGTCAGAAATTGACCATTATGACCAAAGTTAACTTTTTGGTCAAATATTGACCAATTGGGTCAATGGGGTTGGCATTAGGTCGAAAATTGACTATATTGACCAAAGTAGACTTTTTGGTCAAAAGTTGACCTATTGGGTGAATGAGTTGGTCATTGGGTCAAGGATTAAACATTTTCACCAAAGTTGACTTTTTGGTCAAATGATGACCTTTTCGGTCAATGGGTTGGTCATTGAGTCAAGGATTGACCATTTTGACCAAGGTAGAATTTTTGGTTTGAGATTGACTTATTGGGTCAATTATTGGTCATTAGGTCAAAAATTGACTATTTTGACGAAAATTGAATTTTTGGTCAAAAGTTGACCCATTGGGTCAATGAGGTGGTCATTGGGTCACAAATTAACCATTTTGACCAAAATTAACTTTTTGGTCAAAAGTTGACGTACTAGGTTAATGTGGTGGCCATTAGGTCAAAAATTGACTATTTTGACCAAAATTGACTTTTTGTTCAAAAGTTGACCTATTGGGTCAGTAGGTTTGTCATTGGCTCAAAGATCGGCCATTTAGACCAAAGTTGACTTTTTGGTGAAAAGTTGATCTATTTTGTCAATGGGTTGGTCATTGGGACAAGGATTCACCATTTTGAACAAAGTTGACTTTTGGGTCAAAGATTGACTTATTGGGTTAATAATTAGTCATTAGGTCAAAAATTAACTATTTTAGCCAAAATTGATTTTTTGGTCAAAAGTTAACCTATTGGGTCAATGGGTTGGTTATTGGGTCAAGTATTCATCATTTTGACCAAAGTTTACTTTTTTTTCAAAAGTTGACCTGTTAGGTCAATGGGTTAGTCGTTGGGTCAGAAATTGACCAATTTAATCAAAGTTGACCTATTTCGTCAAAGGGTGGTCATTAAGTAAAAAATTGACTATTTTGACCAAAATTGAAGTATTGGTGAAGAATTGGCTGATTGGGTTAATGGGTTGGTCATTTTGTCATGGAATGACCATTTAGACTGAAGTTGACTTTTTGGTCTAAAGTTGACATATTGGGCAATGGGCTGGTTATTGGGTCAGAAATTGACCATTTTGACCAAACTTGACTTTTTGGTCAAGAGTCTACCTATTGGGTAAATAGGGTGGTCATTAGGTTAAGGATTGACCATTTTGACCTAAGTTGACTTTTTGGTCAAAAGTTAACCTATTGGGTCAATGGGGTGGTCATTTGGTAAAAAATAGACCATTTTGACCAAAATTGACTTTTTGGTCAAAGGTTGACCTATCAGGATAATGGGCTTTTCTTTGGGTTAAGGATTGACCATTTTGACCAAAGTTGATTTTTTAGTCAGAGATTGACTAATTGAGTCAATAATTGGTCATTATGTAAAAAATTGAGTATTTTAACCAAATTTGGGTTTTTAGTCAAAAGTTGACGTATTAGATCAATCGGGTGGTCATTGGGTAAGAAATTGACAATTTTGACCAAAGTTGACTTTTTGGTCAAAAACTGACCTATTGGGTCAATGGGGTGGCCATTAGGTCAAAAATTGACTATTTTGGCCAAAATTGACTTTTTGGTCAAAAGTTGACATATTGGGTCAATGGGTTTGTCATTGGGGCAAAAATTGACCATTTTGAACAAAGTTGACTTTTTGGTCAATAGTTGACCTATTGGATCAATGGGTTGGCCATTGGGTTAAGAATTGACCATTTTGACCAAAGTTGACTTTGGGTCAAATATTGACTTATTGGGTCAATGCTTGGTCATTTGGTCAAGATTGACCATTTTGACCAAAGTTGACTTTTTGGTCAAAAGTTAACCTATTGGGTCAAGGATGAACCATTCTAACCAAAGTTGACATTTTTGTCATAGATTGACTAATTGGGTCAATAATTGGTCAATAGGTCAAAAATTTACTATTTTGACAAAAATTGACTTTTTGGTCAAAAGTTGATCTGGGTTGGTCAATGGGTTAAGGATTTACCATTTTAACCAAAGTTGACTCTTGGTTTAAAGTTGATCTATTGGGTCAAAGGGTTGTTGACCTCATTTTTGGTGAGGCCTTTTCTTTTTCTTGGTGCTTAGGATCTAGCCATAGGACTTCTAGTTGACTATCCTAGAGGACTGGAATTGGGACGCACCCTATAGCAATTCAGCTACTTCTTAACTCCTCTTGGGACCCCACTTGGATGGTTGCAAACCTCTAAATAACCTTGGAAGGTTAAAACCACCATATGGGCAACCAATAGTGAGTTCTTATAGGATTGTTTGAACTTAGGGTACCCTTGGGTGTGCACACACACACTCTCCTAAGCCATTTAACCTAAACCTTGAACCCCTGCCTTTCTACCCTTTATGAAACTCACATGGTTGAACCCAAGCCACTAATCTTTGATTAAGATGGCTAAAGTCAATATGTGAAGGATCATAAAGTGGTTACTATTTGGCTAGACTTGGTCCCAAAGTAGTTGGACTTAGCTAAGTCCATGGCTCATGCTTTCAAACCCAAATTCCATTCCAAATCAATTTTTACTCAATCTTGACCCCACTAAAATGGTCTTATTCTTCCTTATTTGAAACCCCATTCATTTTGCCAAAATTTCTGGTTTTGACATTAGGTCCCCTAAACCTACTCAAAATTACCTAAATTGCCCCCACAACCACCAAATCATCCAAAAATTCCCAAAAATTGCCCAAAATTCCTACAAATCCTAAGAATCATTTTGAAACAATTCCCACCTCTCAAATCCACCAAAATATCCCAATACCCTCCAAATAACCTCCAAATATCTTAAATACCCCTTTTAGCTCAAAATTCCAAAAATTCCCAAAAAATTTTTAAAAATCTCAAATATTCCAAATTTCATTTTGTTCAACTACACAAAAAGCTAATTTTGTGAATTTAACCCAATTTTATCAAAATACCCAATTTTACCCATCTATAACCCATGTGGACCCAATGTCAAACCAAGTCAACTCAATTGACCTCAATTTTGCCTAAACTCAATTCTAAAATTCAATTCAACATCTCCAATACCAATCTAAACCAAATCCAAGCCCAATTTGGTCCATATTTATGTTCAATTTCAACCTTAAACCAAAACCCCAATTTTAACCTATGACCCAAACTTACCCAAATTCAACCCAATTCAACTCATTTTTCCCCCAAATCAACTCTAAACTCTCCCTAATACATCCCTACACCAAATACTACATCAATTGTCCCTCAATTTGAACCCAAACCCCATGTAAAATCATTTGAAACCAAAATCCCCAAAATTTGCCTTAAGGTTGTCACCTAGCCCTAAATCTTTAAATTAAATCCCCTAAACCCAAAATTTCCACCCAATTTCTATCCTAAACCTTTCCTAAAAATCATTTGAAACATTTTGAACCATCAATTAAGCCTTAGTCAAGCTCTAGCCAAACCTAAACCCAACCTAACCCATGGTGACCAAAATTGACCAAGACCCCAAAATCCTCCAAATTGAAACCCTAAATGAACTCAAATCTACTTCATGTCTTCTTGAAAAGTCTTCCTTAAAAGCATATAAACAATGTTGATGAATCAATTTGATCCAATTCAAACCCAAACTAAAGCTAGCCCAACTCAAACCCATGTGAACCCATGTGTACACATGAACCAAATTAAATCAAACCAAACCAAATTTGATCAAACCAACCCCTTGGCTTCCAACCCTAGAGCCCTAGGGTGGGTTTGACCTGACCCAACCCATGCCCCATGAGCCATGGACCAATGGTCCACCACTTTGGACCAATGGGCTAAGCCACATGGCTAAGGCCATGTCCCATCCTTAATCTCCCTTTAAGCAACCATCTCTGCCAAATTAATTGAGCTAAACCCCTCCTCCACTACTCCTCATCCTGCTCAGCCGCCTGACCATCCTTGCTAGCTAGCCCAGCCGCCAGAACAGTCACGCCTGAGCACCCCTTTGTCCTTGAAAAACTCAAAATTGAACCTGGGCAGTGGCCAATCCTTTCACCAGCTACCCTGCCTGCACTGCCATCACCATAAGCGGCCTAAACCACTCATTGCCTGGCCCTGAGCTCCTCTCTCCGGCCATGGTTATAAAATCCCCACCTTTCAGCCTTGCCAAATGTGCTAAAATTTCTTTCACCAAACTCCCCCAAATTGCTCCCGAGCCCTCTCTGGTACCAGAGAAGAAGAGCCCCACCGTTTTCCCCGCCCTAATTCCCACCGGTCGAGCTCGATTTCAGAGCTCAATCTCGGTGCCAGAAAATAGGACACCTCTTGAAACTCCACAAAACCAAATTAAACTCACCCACACCTTCCCGGCACTAAGAGAAGGAGTTCCCAGGTGAAAGCCCCCTCTCCTAGCCTCCCGGGCTGCTACATCGACCGTAGCTTGGAATCGGGCTTGGTCGAAGTTAACCTAGGCAGCTCACTAGGACCAGAGACTTCATCCAGAGGCTCCTCTCATTCCAACGAACGTGCCGAGCATCTCTGATTGAAGCTTCACTTCTCAGAGCCAAGGTATTGATCTCTCCTCCCTCCCAAGCTTCCAACAATTCTCCATTTTGTTATTTGCAATTTCAATACATGTTAGCCGTATGGATAGCTTCATCTAGGCTAGACGCATCAATAGAGACCAACCACGCATGATTTGGTTGAGTCTGGAGCGAGATCTTAAGGTTTTAGGGTGGACGGCTCTCGGGATGAACCAGACGGAGACGATGACTAGCGACCATCCGATCGCGCGTGTATCGGGTGGACGACAGAGATGAAGTCGGACAGAACCACGGGACATAAAGCGCTAGCTGACGAGGTGGATACGTGGATGGCAACGTCAAATGGCGGAGCGACACGTGTTCTTTCGGAGCTGCCAAGGATACAGTGAGTGTCGCGTGGTTAAGTAGAAAAATAGGGATTTTTTGAATTTATTAAATATCCAGAACTTCAAAAATTCATATCTTTGCATAGAAAAATCCTAAAAATAAAAGAAAAATACGCTCTTGCTCAGTGAACAGAGAAGAATAATGTGAAAAAAGAATTGATCTATTTTGTTGAGTATTTTATTTTTAATTAATTTAATACTATTCTGAATTTTTTTTAATTCTCCATCCATGCTAACAATTCACCATGGCATGAGACCATAGGGCTTTTGTAGCCTCTGATCTTGGCAACATTCCCTGAATTTTCCAAGGCCAGAGGCTATCTCAGTGGCAAGTTATCTATTTCCCAATTTTATGTGCCTATTTTGTTATTTTAATTCCAATAATTAGCATGTTGATTGATAAAATCTAGAAAAATTAGGGGAAGTATCTCTGGACTAGAGGACCCTAGGAAAATTATGGTTTGACTTAATTCATTTAAATGAATCCTAATTTGGCCAAAACCTTAAAATTAAGATTAAATTAATTTAAAGCAACCACTCACTAAAATAGCACAAAATCAATTCTCCACTGATCCTTAGTGTTAGAGGAGTTTCACATAAAAATTTGAAGCCAATTAAAAATAATTCAGCCCACTAAATAGATTATTTAAATCTTATGGCCACTTTTAAACTTTAAAAATTCATAAAATCCAAAATATATTTCAAAAGTTCACTAAAATCATTTTGAGGCATCTCTAATATCAGAGGGGTCTAAAAAAATTAAAATTGGAATTTTTCTAGAATTTTCTTTTTTAACCTATTTTTGAATAATTTAATAATTAAAAAATAAAAAAATTAAAAAAATAATAAAAATTGTAAAAATGTCACATTTTGCTTCCTAATCATCTAGGAACCAACCAAATATTTTTCCTAAGTCCCTAGGATGAGATATTGAATTTTAAAGGCTTAAGGCAATTTTTTAATATTAAAAAATGGATTTTTAACCTTTTCCACTAAAATAATTCTAAAAATTCAAAGAAAAATCAGAAAAATATAAAATTTGTTTCTCTGAGCTCCTTGAAGTTAGAGGGACTTATGAAAAATATAAAACTTAATTTTTAAACTTTAATTTTATTTTATAATTAATTAATAATACAAAATTTAATATAATTATAATAAATAAAATATAATTAAAAAAATCACCAAAATTGGTTCAAGTTGTCCACTGGTTTGTAGGAACATCCCATAATTTTCCTAAGGAGAGAAACTTTACCTTGGTCATGTTGTTGAATTTTCATTGAAAATCCTTATTTTTCATTAAAATAAATATATAAATTAAATTAAAAATGGAAAAAATCACATTTTCTCCTCTGATGTCTTAATTGACATGTGAGTGGAGTGACATAAAAATTTGAAGTTCATTTGAGCTCAACTTAATGAGTTATGAAGTGAACAAACTTAAGAGGGCATAAAGGTAATTAAGGGATTTAACCCTAATTAATACTTTAGGCTTAATGAAAGGGAGGGTAAAATATTTGATCTTAACTTTCTCTTGGATGATTGAAACTTAGGTAATTAAGGGGTAGAAGCCCATTGATCACCTACAACATCAAAAATAAAATCCTAATTAATTAATTCATTCAAATTTTGGAAGAATAATTAAAGTTTGGATTATTAAAATTGGGGATGAGACTTAAGAAGATACCAATTCTTTAATGTAAAGTCCCTAAATTGATCAATTAATAACATTCAACTCTTAAATGACTAAAATGATGATTGAAATTATTAATTAAAAGAAAGTAACCCTTAATTAAATATTTTAAAAATTAAATGCTTTAATATTTTAAAATAAACTTAAAACATTAAAATTAATTTGAAATCACTTACAACTTAACCCAAAATAAACTTGAAATATTAAAAATTAATTAATCTCAAAACAATTTACAATCATGATGTGATAATTAAAATCAATCTAAAATACTTAAAGCAAATTTGAATCAATAAAATTTAATGAAATTAAATAGTTTAAACCCCTCTTTAATTTAAACAATTTTAAAACATTTAAAAAGAAAACCAAATTTGAAATTCCATAACTAAACTAAACTGTTTTGAAATAATAATTCATTTTTAGCGGTTAAACCCCTTAACAAACTGATTTTCCCCTGAAGGCTCCCACGTTATAACCCTTAGGTGGGGTATCAAATGAAATGTCACTCCACTCATCGAACAATCAAATGTCCAAGTTCAATGAGCAAGAAACAAAATTTAACTAAATTCTTGGATGATTAACTCACTAGTACAATGAAATTCATTTGGACTCAAAGTAATCCCAAAAGCATTGAAAAGATGTTTAGGACGCGTCCTAAGCACTTTCTCAATATGATGGGATGTTTTAGAAGAACAATTGAACTTAATTGTTCTTTGGTGAAGAAAATCATCCATAATAAAACACAAGAACCTAGACGTCATAGGAATTGACTAGCAATAGGATTAGGATTTTAGTAGACAACCAGAACCTTCCCTTAGCTTTACCAAGGTATTTTTTGCAAATGTTTAAATGCCTTAACATGTGTTTTAAGTGCAATTTTAAATGACGAGAAGACCCTCGAGGTACACATTTATTTTATAGCAGTTTATTTAACTGCACTGTTCTTTCTTTCTTGCAAAATTTGCATGTTAAACAAGAATGCCACCCTGCATGAAAACTGTAACCTTTTAGGATATCCACAAAACTGAAACCAAAAACTAAATTAAAAGTCATAACAAGATAAAATTCACCGCCACAACATTCAAAAGATAAAACAACTCAGAATTTAATCACAAACAGAACAACAAAAACTACAACTACAACTAAATTAAAACATCTCGTTGGATGATCAGAAATTCCTCAGATGATGTAGCCCACATGTTGCTAATGAGATTTCCCACGGTATAAATGAAAGTGTGGAACTCATTCAGTTGAGTTTAGCAAATTCATTTGGACTAAGTGAATCCAATGAAAATAGCAGTGCTGGATGATGCAACCAGTGGGATCTTAATCACGTTCTACTTAATCAACTTTAAGATTTGTTTTAATTAAAATATTAAGACATCTCTGAACCTTAAGACTCTTCTAAACCAAAACACTTTCTCTCATATCTTGATTGCCACTTTCTAAAACTAAACCTCTGCAACAACAAGGAGCTTGGAGCACAGTGGGCAGCGCGGCCATCTTCATCAGCAAAACTTGAGCCTACTACAACAAAACTATTCTTTAGCTTAAATAACCAAGCCATAGGATTTCGAGGTAGTTTGCCTAGTGCAACATAAATCCTCAACCTCTTTGTTAGGCATTTGCATAATCATGTTATGCAAATTAAGCCCTAACCAGTCCTAGGATTCCTAGGTAAGCGTTTAGTACGACATAAACCCTCACATCTTCGAGGCTGTTTGTATGATTATGTCATACTAATATAAGTCCTAATTAACTAAAATTGACAGGATTGAAACATTAAATAATTCTCTCAAATTGAAGCCAAACAATAGGATAGTATGGGAATTTGCCAAGATTCTTCTTGGATCCTCAGCTTCTTCTACTTCTCTTCTGTTGGACTCTCAAAATAACTGTTCCAAATTTGAGCTATTCCCTATTGAAATTTCCAAACCTAATTGTTTGAAAACTCTAAACTTTGAAATTCTTGAGAGCAAAACTACTGATCATTATGGAGAGTTTTCTTAAATGATTCCCATCATATAAGATGTAATTAACTATAGGGGCTTGCCCTTATAGGGAACTTTAAGAACCCAGGTAATATAAACCACCGCTAATTCTTTTATATTAAGTAGGAACTTATCGGCTTATAAAATTTGTTTACGGACTAAATGGATAGTCACAAATCCTCTAGTTTATTTAATCGAAGCCCCATCATCATGACGATGTGTCTATTCTTCGGAATAGTATACGCAATATTGTGGTGTGATGCTCGTTTATATAAACTATTCGGGATGTGAGATCAGTTTGATTTCATATCTTAAAATTTTTTAAACTTAAAATTATTTTGAAAATCAAATGCTACTTTCCAAATTATATATATTTAAATTAAATTTAAAATTTAAATTTCACCGACAATTTTTGTAGGCGACCCCTTTTCAAAACACATAACCTATAAATATGCTGACAGCTTCTGGAGAATTCGCTACGGAGTAGTTCCTCTCTCCATTTTGATTAGATGATTTTGCATTCATAAATTGGTAGAAAGTCCATATCCCTTATGGATCAAACTATCATTCTCCCGTTGATGTATCTTGTTCATTTCTGTCTTGAACAGATACAATCTACCCTTTTGGATTTTGGAGCAACTGTTTAGACACCCCTAAACAGAGAGGTTCTGAAATCCTCCTTTTTCACCTCTCTAAAGAGGCGAGGTGAGACCCCCAATAGGTATGGTTTAAGACCAATCCACAGAATCGAGTTTCCTACGGGGTTTTACCTTTCCTAAATTCAGGATAAAAGTTCCGCAGCTTTCTACCCTCAATCGAGTCTTTATAAACCTTCTATTTTCTGATTCTTCTAAATTAACTACGAACGAAATAAAACCCATGAAACTTGAAAAGTTTTATGAAATAAATAAACAAAATCTAAATGAGATTAACAAACTTGTTCGAACATTTGCCTTAAATCTTCTTTTTTTCATCCAAAGATCGTTGCAACGATAAGGGAAGTATAGCGTAGCTCTAACGTCCCGCATCTTTTCTGCAGAAGATGTCTGCACAAAAGCTGATCTTTTCCTTTGCCACCGGAAGCCGACTTGGATCGCACGGGATGGATCGTGCTGACAACGCTAGATCATCCGTTTTGGACAAGGGTTCGACCAGACGGACATTAAGTTCAGGGACGTCACTGTCGCCTTATTGAGGTCTAGGAAATCAGAATCTGTAGAACCTATAGTTGAGTTCAATTTGAATTCGACTCAGGAGTTTCCTCCCTTGAAGAGGGTCCCAACTGGGGGGAACACCGTTGCTCTTAAGATATTGGCCGTCAAAGCTGACAGGATTGCCTCCCGAACTGTTGTCGCTACCCGCGCCGGTCTAGTCATTACTGCACCTACCCCTGCTAAATGGAAGGGAAAGGAAATCCGGACCAGGTGATGAACCCGTGTACTTGTGGAGGGTAAGATTTTTGCTACGATGCCGCCTGTCTTCGAGATAGGGTCCAGCTCAAGGATGGCACTCTTGACTAAGTCTCAGAGAAGGAACAAGAACAGAAGAGCAGCTAAAGCTAAAGCCGCTGAGGTTGCCATTCCTGAGGAAATTCCAGAGGAAGAAGAAGAACTGCCAGAACTTTCACCCCTGTTGGAAGGAAACAAATTTTACCCGCTTTCTGCTGCTCCCGAAGAAGAAAGTGCGTAGAAGATCGCTGTCGCGTTACCCCGACCGGCACACTACGATGAGCATAAAGGAAGAAAAGCAAGAAATACACCGCTCACTCGATTACGGATGATAACCGAGAAGCTGGCAAGGAAAGATATATGCTCTGTGCCTGAGATCCTAAGAAGGATGGGGAGAATACCTATCATGGAACGTCTCGAACCGAGATTATATCCCCCTACTGTCCAAAAGGAACTTCCACTAAAGAAGAGGAAACTGAACAGCAAGAAGTTACCAGCCGTGGTATCTGGTTCGTATCTTAGGAGGCACACCACCTATCAACCTACCGCTGACGAACCATCCGGCTTCAGTGCACCCGATCGCAAAAGGATGGTGTCCGGACCTAAAGTCGTGGAGCGAATACCAGCAGAGCAGCCGAGAAATAAGAAGTTCGATGCGAGTCCGGAGCTGAACAGGATGATTGTCGTCTCGAGACAACTCCAGAAAATGAGGTTCACCAACTGCAGTCCACCAGCTCTAGGACCGTTAGAGGAAAGTCAATAGAGGTCACTCTAGAAAGTTTGAGATTAGACATTCAGCAGTTAGCCAAAGAAACAAAAGGAAGGATCAGATAATGAAGAAGACTTGTCAGGATACATAGACGAGGATATTGCTGAGATCAACGTGGTCGAGACCCGAGCATCGTCAGCCCTATTGGGAGCTCCAATAGCTACAGAAGGAGAAGATCCAGAGCTGATGAGGCTCCATCTTTGAGAAAAGTATGATATAATTCACCGAATGGAAAAGAAAATGGAGGAAATGGCGACTACTCTAGCCACGCTTCAGAGTCAGCCTCAGCCCCCAAAGGAAACACCCCCGGAAGTCATTCACATTGCCGACGGAGGAAAGGAAGTCACGTCCGTTAATGGAGACGAGCAACCGAAGAAGGATTCCACTCAGAGTCTAATACCAGAAAAGGACATTAAGAATATGGTAGAACTGCAGGTGCGAGAAGCTTTTGCTCAGTCCAAAGGCGGGGCATTGATTCTAAAGGGCAGACCATACCCCAAAGAATTTGATGTCGTGCAATACCCTAAAGGCTTCGTACCACATCTGTTCAAGTCTTTTGATGGAATGGGAAACCCTCGAAAGCATGTTGCAGACTTCCGCGCAAGTTGCTTCAACGCTGAGGGGTAAGTGACGCTTGTTGTTCCTGCCGGTTGTCGCCAGCCTCTTCGTGAATTGCCTTTGACTGGTATGCGGAGCTGCCCAACGGCTCAGTAAAGACATTCGCAGAATTAAAAAACCTATTCGTAAAACGGTTCGCTGGAGCTCAGCACCACATCATCATCGGTGATCTTATGGTCGAGCAACAGAAATGAAATGAAACTTTGGTGGACTACATCCTATGATGGAGGAATTTAAGCATGAAATGTGAGCCGCAGCTCCAGGAATAACATGCCATTGGAATTCTGCTAAAGAGTATTCACGGTCCGATAGCATTTCTCCTTAAGGTATTTACAATTAAGACATTCGAAAAATTGCTCAGCAAGGCCGCGAGTCTACAGGAGGAAGCAAAGCAACTCAGCTTCACCGATAAGATCGATAAGCAGAAACCAGTTAGAGCCTTCGAGAAGAAGTTCGAGACCATCACAGCAGTAGACAAGGCCAAACAACCGATGAAAATATGGATGGAATGACCTCAATAGAGCTATCAACAACCTCTGTTGAGTTATCAATCGCCTCAGCAGAACTATCAGCCGTTGCAGCAGTATGGCCAGCAGTCATCTCAACAATACAACCAAGAGTCGCTTCAGGCAAAAGCACGACTAGCGTGAGATCACAGAAGGAGTACCATTTCAAGAATGAAGCAGTTAGCAAGATGTTCCGTAGTTGGATCAAGAAGGATGGATTCCAATTGCTAGATCCCAGGAGGCCGGTAGAAGTTGACAAAAAAGACCATCCGTTATACTGCCCTTACCACCGGATGATCGAACACAGGATCGAGGACTACTTCACTTTCAAGAGCTGGCTCTAGAACAACCTTCGGTAAGGGAACATAACGATCCTGAAAGAGTACATGAAGGAGCCCCAGAAAGGAGGTTCCATTTATGTTATTTCGGCAGATCCTATTGTTCCGATAGACCCCTACGCAACCGATGATGGATGGAGTACAGTTTGGACAAAGTCTTCGAAGAAAATCTTGGATCACATTCAAACCGCTTCGGTGCGTGCTTCAAATCGAAGTTCAAAATCTGTTGAGCCGACACTATCAATTGCAATTGAGGAACCGCCCCAGAAGGAGGAGAAGCTCACAGAAGAAAAGAAGACCGAGGCTTCGAAGAGTAGAGTAGGGGCTGTTTTTCCTAGGATGGTTGTTTCTGATTTTGGGGAGAAATCCCTCGAACCTCTGACTCTGTATGATTATTTCCTCAACCCGGCGGGATCTTATAATGATAAAAGTTACGGTGTTGGTTACGTTTTGACTGTTTTTAACGATTACGTAACTGACGACAACCGACCTAATCCGAATATCGATTTCGAAATGAATAACGATTCTCAAATCATACAAAACCTCGACGATAGCGATTCCGGTGATCTGGAAGATGATGAACCCATCTGTGAATTTCAAGGATCTCCTATCGCGATTGAGCTAGAGCTCTCAGATACGAAAGTGACTCCAGAAGAATCTGCTGCCCTGATTCAGAAAAAGGAAGCGTCAGCTAATCCAGAATCAAACTCAGAAGAAGAGATAACGGAGGTCAATCTCAGAAGCGGAAAGATTCTACCCCTGAGAATGGGTCCGAAAGATAAATAAAAGCAGGTGGTTGCTCAGGAAGAGCCTACCCCAGCAGAAGAGTCGCCCATTCGAGAAGAAGCTGAAAGACTAGACAATAAAGTGGAATATAACGTGCTAGCCCATCTTTGGAAGTTGCCCGCCATACGGAGCATCTACGATGCTTTAATCCTTTCCAAAGAGATGAGAGAAACTCTGATTAAGTCCTTAGTTGATCCAGAGATCTGTTAAGCTCAAATGACCGGCAACTCCTTAGATGAAGTTTGCTATTTAAGAGAACAGTTTGGTGTTACTTTCATGGATAGTGACTTGCTACTTGGGATAGCCAATCACAACCGACCCTTGTACATTTTAGTCTCCATCGGAAAGTTCACACTCTCTAGGGTGTTAGTTAATCCGGGAGCATCAATAAGTACAATGAACCTTCGGACGTTAGCCTACTTGGAAATTGATGCCCGCGAGCTTCATACAGATAAAATGTTACTAAGAGGCTTCAACCAGCAAGAAGAAAGAGCTCTTGGATCAATAACACTATCAATGAAGATCGGTGAATTAGCAAGGACAACCACAAAATTCTACCTAATTGACTCTGAAACGTTGTTCAACGCTCTACTGGGCCAACCGTGGATCCATGAAACCGGATGGTACCATCGTCTCTACACCAGTGTATAAAGTATTATGAAGGAGGACAAGAATAGTGCATCAAAGGTGAATTGCAACCATTTTTCGTGCACAAAATTGGAATACATGAAGATGCTACCTACTACGCACCCCCGAAGAAAACAATTTTCTCCAGAAATGTCATGCCAAACGGAGTAAAGAAAATTAAAGAAGACGAAGAACCTGAAATTCTAATTCAACAATTACTCACCACTCCCTTACGGCGAGATGGTGAAGGTTTCCCCAGAGCTCGCATCCGAGGTCGAGGCCGGGGATGAGTTCGAGGTAGAAACGGTGGCGTAGTTGAACACAAGAATCTGGTTATTAAAGTTGATTGGGAAGACAATTCCGAAGAAGAAGAAAAATAAATCAAGAAAGAAGCTGCAACAATAAGTCAGAAGAAACCTCAATTCAAGATCTCACTAGAAGATGAAAAGAATGAAGAATACAAAGCGATGTACGAAAAGATTAACCACTATGTGCAGACTATGACCCTAACCCCGATCTATCCTAGTAAGATTGAGGGTATGGTGGTCAAGGAAGTACATGGTGGAGGTGCTAAGCCAATCAAATTCTACCGTGGTGCTTCTTCTTCCAAAACTGAAATTGATGTAAAATTTGAAGATGTTGCTTCATCTGAATTAATGGAATTGCCTTTTGAGTGGTATTCTCCGTGTGTTCAAAATTTGGTTCAACGTGGTGTCTTACCTAAGCAGTGGTCAAAAGATCAATCACACCGCTTTGAAAAGTTATGGAGTAATGCCAGAAGGCCTCCCAACTCAAAATATGGTCTCGGATTTGGCACGGGCCAGCTGATAATTCAGAATTTTGCTTGGTTGTCACTTGCGAGCCTAATGAAGACTGCCTAGAGGCTTCAGATGATCTCGAAGATCTACCAATCGGAGATGCTCCGCCAGAATTTGAAGAAGAGATTAAATCTACAATAGGCGAGTTAATGGAAGTTAACTTAAGTACTAGCGAAGATCCTAGGCCGACCTTTGTTAGTTCCTTACTTAAAAAAGAAGACTCTGAAAACATGATCAAGCTATTAATGGAATTCAAGGACTGTTTTGCTTGAGTTATGACGAAATGTCAGGATTAGCTCCAGAAGTTACATTTCACAAGCTAGGGGTGGATCCCACAGCCGTTCCAGTCAGACAAGCTCCGAGGGGAATGCTTCTGGAAATTGAACAACAAGTTATAGCTGAAGTTAAGAAACTAATCGACGCTAAATTTGTCCATGAAGAACAATACCCGACTTGGTTAGCCAATGTGGTACCAGTCAGAAAGAAGAATGGTCAGATCACAATCTACGTGGATTTCAGGGATTTAAACAAAGCATGCCCAAAGGATGAGTTCCCGCTACCGATTCCAGAATTAATGATCGACATCACTTCGACACACAAAGTCTTCTCTTTTATGGATGGATTGTCAGGATACAACCAGATAATGATGGCACCAGAAGATGAGAAGCTCACAGCCTTCAAAACACCAATAGCAGTATACTGCTACACAGTAATGCCATTCAGACTGAAGAATGCAGAAGCAATTTACCAAAGAGCAATGACAAGAATTTTTGATGATCTCATTCACAACCAAGTCGAGTGCTATGTGGATGATGTGGTCATCAAAAGCAAAATGAAGGAAGATCACTTGTATGATTTGAGAATTGTTTTCGAGCGATTGAGGCAATTTAATCTTAAGATGAACCCCATAAAATGCGCCTTCGGTGTTAACTCCGGGAAATTCTTAGGATTTGTTGTCCGACATCGCGGAATTGAAATCGGTCTGGAGAAGATTAAAGCAATCTTAGAAATGTCGCCTCCCAAAACCTTAAAACAACTACGGTGCTTCCAAGGGAAATTGGCATATATTCGACACTTTATTTTGAATTCGTCAGGAAGGTGTCAGCCATTTTTTGCTTTAGTTAAGAGGGATGCCAAGTTTACTTGGGACTCCAAATGTCAACATGCTTTTGATGATGTCAAACAATACATAATGACACCTCCTGGCTTAGCAGCCCCGGTCTCGGGTAGACCATTGATACTTTATACCGCGGCTTTAGACGACTCCCTCGGAGTCCTGCTAGCCCAGGTCAATGACGAGGGTAAAGAAAACGCTCTCTACTACTTAAGTCGTCGTCTAATCCCAACGGAAGTAAAGTATCCTTTGATTGAGAAGCATTGCTTGGCCCTGGTCATTGCAGCCTAAAAGCTCAGGCATTACATGTTTTCTCATAAGGTCAACCTTATTTCGAAGTTTAATCCATTGCAATATTTGATGACCCGACCGATGCTTTCTAGCAGACTTGCCAGGTGGTCGATGATACTATTGCAATTTGATATAACGTTCGTTCCTCTTCGTGCCGTCAAGGGACAAGTCCTAGTAGACTTTCTTGCAGCACACCCTTTACTGGAAGAGTCGCCTCTTAACGACGACTTGCCAGACGAGCAGATAATGAGCTTAGAAGACCCTGATGATTGACGTCGGGAACTGTACTTCAACGGAGCATCATCAGCACAATGAAATGAAGAATTACAAGAGATAGTGCTCGGTAAGGCAGGAATCAGACTAATCTTTATAACACCAGAGCGGGGAATGTTAAGGTACTCCTACCATTTGACAGATCCGTGTACGAACAACGAAGCAGAATATGAAGCCCTTATAACAGGATTAGAATTGACCATCCAGATGGGTATAACAGATATCAACATCTACAGTGATTCGCAGTTGATCATACAACAAGTCCCAGAATAATAAAATATTTTGAAACCAAGGCTCGAGCAGTACTTTCAATATACAATGAAGCTGCTAGAGCAGATTCTGAATGTGACAATATACACAATTCCCAGAAAAAAAATGCCCTTGTAGATGCTTTGGCCTGACTTGCAAAAGAGTTCGCGTGTCTATAGGAAGAGTAAGTTGCAGTGACAATGCAGGGACGGCAGGTCCTATCGAAGATTGACATAGACACTTTGCACAGACTGGGAAATGAAGAAACAGTTGCAGCAGTAACAGAAACTATAGAAGATTGGCGGCAGCTATTAGTAGACTACCTATAAACAAGAAGCCTACCGGACGATAAGTCGTTAGCCCATCAAATTAAGAAAAGAACCTTTTCATACGCGTTAATAAACAATACATTATATAGAAAGTCTTTCTACCAGATGTGGCTAAGGTGCCTAAGTGGGTCCGAGGCTTATGAAATCGTTAAAGAAGTGCACTCAGGACTTTGTGGCGCTCATCAGTTGGGTCCAAAGATGAAAATGAAAATTAAAAGACTAAGGTACTACTGGCCCGTAATGATGACCGACTGCATGAAAGTTGCCAAAAGCTGTCACCAATGCCAAGTGCATGGAGTGGTTGTACATCAACCTCCAAATATGCTACACCCGAAAATCGTGTCGTGGCCATTTGAATGTTGGGGCACGGATTTGTGGGTCCGATAGAATGCCTTCTTCAAGAGGACATCGTTTCATCCTTGCAACTACAGATTACTTTTCAAAATGGGCAAAAGCAGTACCGCTCAGAGAATTGAAAGCACATCACGTGTTACAGTTCTTCAAGAATCAAATTGTCTACCGTTTCGGGGTACCACGCAGAATTATCTCAGATAATGGGTCCGCTTTCAAAAGTACAAAGATCAACAGTTTTGTTAGAAAGCACGGGATCGACTTGCGCTATTCGACGATCTACTACCCAAGAGCAAACGGCTTGGCCGAGGCTTTTGATAAAACTCTCGTTCAAATCCTAAAGAAAAATTTGGACGACAGCAAGAGAAATTGGCACGAGAAGTTATTAGAAGCCTTATGGGCCTACAAGATGGCTTTCAGAACGCCTACTCATTCTACACCTTACGCTCTAGTGTACGGGTCCGAAGCCGTCTTGCCTTTGGAGGTTCAACATCCATCACACAGAATTGCAGTTGCAATTAAGATCACTACAAAAGAGAATGTCAAACTACGACTAGAAGAATTGGAAGGCTTGGAAGGAAAACGACTTTCAGCACAGCAAAATCTCAAACTGTATCATGCCAAGATGATTCAGGCCCACGACAAGCTGGTCCGCCTAAGAACTTTCAGAGTTGGTGAATCAGTTCTCGTTCTCAGAAGACCTATTCTTGCACACCGCAAGATAGGAGGTAAATTTGAACCAACTTGGAAGGGACCGTTTGTAGTCGAGAAAGTCTACTCAGGAAGCTCTTACCAACTCAGGGATTGCCGTGGAGAGCGACCAATGTTTCCCATCAACAGACGATATCTAAAGAAGTATTACGCGACGGGATATTTTGAAGAGCGGACATTTCGTTCGTAGAAGCACAGGCGTGATAACTGTGTACAACTGGGTCCGAACCAAAAATAATAATAATATTAATAAAGATAAATTTTGAACTAAAACCCAAAAGAAATTTTTTAATATAAAATAAAAATCGAAACTTGTTCCAATAAAAAAAATCGAATATTTCCCTCTCCTAATAAACTTACAAAATAAAATAAATTACAATGAATTTGGCATTCTTATTGTTCTCGTTCTTCTTTGGTTTGGTCCGTGATCCCTTACTTGTCTTCGTAAGAAGAGCTGAAAGCTGGGGCTATGGTCGAGGTTAACTCTGACTTTGCGCAATTGAAGTTAGAATATAAAGAAACAACTTGGACCACTGTAGACCTCAGGGAGTCCCATGGGAAGATTGTGATGAAACTCAGTGAGAAGGTTCAGCATACTGCAAACCACAAAAGGAAGATTAACGCGATCAACAACCTCAAAATGAAATCAGTGATAACTGCCGCAAGAGGGAAGCTTGTCAATGCCGTCCCTACCAAAATCCAGGGGGAGAGGAGAGCTACTCTGACCCCAACTCAAAGAAGAAACAAGAACCACCATATCGCCAAGATACTGAAGAAACTGACGAAAGAACAGAACAAGGAAGAAATTCTAACGACCGCAGCAGTTGTCCCAAGGAGGGCAGCCCTCAGGAGCACCATTGCAGAGGTTGTTCCAGAGGAGGTTACTATAGAGCCTGCACCTGAGACAGTGATGATTCCAGGAGAGCATGCTGGCGTGGAGCCGTACATCCCTCAGTACGTCACTAGACCCAGACAGCTCCAGAAAATTCCAGAGCACGAGTCGGAGATGATCCAGAGGGTGCGGAAACATAATTTTGATACTTTCAGAGAATCTGAGGCAGATATGTCAACATCCTGGAAGGACTGGAGTTGCATACGGATGTCTTCTCTCACTACGAGCAGAGTGAGATTGTGGACTACGTCGATGAGCTGATGAAACAGGGTCGTGCAGGACGACTACGAAGCAAGACTTACTCCGAGCCGAAGAAAAGGAAATGAGGTAAGGGGAGGATTACAATCCAATTCGGATGTTGTTACAACTTTGCTGATGACAAGAAAGGAAATCCGCCAGGAATACTCCGCTACGATGAAGTGGATCCACTGCCAGTGCTGATTAAGAAAATGATAAAGAGAATGGTGGCTTGGCGAGTCTTACCCGCTGATTGCATACTAAATAGGTGCATAATCAACATTTATGCAGTAGGAGAATGCATTCCACCTCACTTGGATCACCATGATTTTGTGAGGCCCTATTACATCGTTTCCTTCATCAACCAATGCAACATTATGTTCGGGATGGAACTCCGGATACTCGGCCGTGGAGAATTCCGAGGGCCAGTAGAGATACCCTTACCGGTAGGCTCGGTCCTCGTACTCCAAGGAAATGGTGCAGATATGGCGAAGCACTGCATCCCAGAGGTTCCCTACGAGCGCATCTCCATCACCTTCAGGAGGATGGATTAGAGCAAGATCCTGGTCTACTTCAATCCAGATCCAGAATTAGAGAATTTGCAGCCCTACGAGCTGTAAGCTACATAGTAGTAGCACACGTATAAAGCATACTTACGTGGGATTCTCCTCCGGAAAGTGGCTTAGAAGGTGATGTTATTGCTTATGCAGTTTACTTTTCAGACATGTATGGTCACACAAACAGTTTTGTCAGACAACATGAAGATATCAGTACAGTCTGTGTTCAGATATACGTGAATTTTGTAAAAGTCTATTTTCAGAAAGATGTCGTCAGAAATGTTTTGATGGAATCACCTGATGTACTTTCGACACTTTTAATGGAAATGAATATGTCGTGTTTTTGCCTTAAATCTTATGCAATTGACTGCAAGCGCAACTAAATATGAGTTTGACTCGATTTAAAGAATAAATGAACGAAGAACAATTTGATTGGAATAATAATAACAAAAAAATGAAAATTTAAATTCAAAATCTAAATAAAACACGAAATAGAAAGCGAATCAACTTAAAATCTCAACTTGTAAACCAAAATAAATGAATGAAAACCTGAATCAAAATGAAATTTCAAACAAAACTTAAAAATCAAAACAAAATCAAATCACTACAAAACTAAACAAAACAAGGTGTGAGACCAACAAGGCATCCTATTCTCTGAGCCGCCAACCTTGCACTCTATTCGAGAAACTTTTCTGCATCCTGATCTGCCGATTTGGGTATGAGACCAACATGGCATCCTAACTTCGGTGACCACCAATCTCGCACTCTTTCCCATAATTTTTTCCGCACTCCCGAAATCTCGAGGTCAGTAGCTAAATTCTGATTCCCATCCTGAGGGTTGACGTAATGTCCTGAAAGGTAGCCATTTCCTCGACTAGATCTAGGTCGGACGTAATGTCCTGAATGGTAGCCCGAGCTGGTATAGTCTTTTCTTGAGGTTGGTACCTAAATTCTGACTCTCATCTTTTCAAGATCGATACCTAAAGTTTGATTCTCACTCCTAGACTAGTACCTAAATTCCAGTTCTCTTCTTCCGAGGTCAGTACCTAAATTCTGACTCTCATCTTTCCGAGATCGATACCTAAATTTTGATTCTCACTCTAAGACTGGTACTTAAATTCCAGTTCTCTTCTTCCAAGGTCAGTACCTAAATTCTGACTCTCATCTTCCCGAGATCAATACCTAAATTTTGATTTTCACTCTGAGATTGGTACCTAAATTCCAGTTCTCTCCTTTCTGAGATCAGTACCTAAATTCTGATTCTCATTCTTTTCGATCGGTACCTAAATTCCAATCCTTACCTCCGAGGCTGGTACCTAAATTCCAGTCCTCATCCCTTTTCTGATTTGGACTCTGCTTTTGTCAATTCCGAGTTCCTTTTTGATCCTAATCTCAAGTCAATTACAATTAAAATTCAAAATCCAAAATTAAATTTCAACCAACTTCAAAATTAATCATAAACCAAACTTTAATCAAACTCCAAATCAACTTAAACCAATCAAAATTTCAAAATTCAAAATGCAAAACAAACTGAAAGCTCAAAACAAAATTATTCAATCTTAAAACAAATCAGCCTGAACTTCACCCCTTCCTCCCCAGCGAGAGTTCGGGAATCTTCAGCTTCAGAGATTTACCTGATACTCTCCAGTGGGAACCTTTTCTTTTTCTGCTTTGTTCCAAGTATGTGGAGTTGGACTGTCTGTATTGGTCGGTTGATCTTTTCGGTCAACGCCAATATGCGAGGTGTGCTTGGTCATCACAGCACACCTATTGGGGGTCCATTTGTTAACCTCATTTTTGGTGAGGCCTTTTCTTTTTCTTGGTGCTTAGGATCTAGCCATAGGACTTCTCCTTGACTATCCTAGAGGACTAGAATTGGGGCCCACCCTTTAGCAATTCAGCTGCTTCTTAACTCCTCTTGGGACCCCACTTAGATGGTTGCAAACCTCTAAATCACCTTGGAAGGTTAAAACCACCATATGGGCAACCAATAGTGAGTTCCTATAGGATTGTTTGAACTTAGGGTACCCTTGGGTAACTTGGGCTTCTCTTGCACACACACACACCCCTAAGGCACTTAATCTAAACCTTGAAACCTTGCCTTTATATCCTTAATGAAACTCACATGGTTGAACCCAAGCCACTAATCTTTGATTAAGATTGCTAAAGTCAATATGTGAATGATCATAAAGTGGTTACCATTTGGCTAGACTTTGTCCCAAAGTGGTTGGACTTAGCTAAGTCCTTGGCTCGTGCTTCCAAACCCTAATTCCATTCCAAATCAATTTTTACTCAATCTTGACCCCAATAAAATGGTCTCATTCTTCCTTATTTGAAACATCATTGATTTTGCCAATATTTCTGGTTTTGACATTGGGTCCCCTAAACCTACCCAAAACTACCTAAATTGCCCCCACAACCACCAAATCATCCAAAAATTCCCAATAATTGCCTAAGATTCCTAAAAATCCTAAGAATAATTTTGAAACAATTCCCACTCTCAAATCCACCAAAATACCCCAATACCCTCCAAATAACCTCCAAATACACTAAATACCCATTTTGGCCTAAAATTCCAAAAACTCCAAAAATTCCCAGAAATTCCAGAAAATCCCAAATATTCCTAATTTGATTTTGTTCAACTACATGATAAACTAATTTTGCTAATTTAACCTAATTTTAGCAAAATACCAAATTTGACCCATCTTTAACCCATGTGGACCCAATGTCAAACCAAGTCAACTCCATTGACCTCAATTTTGCCCAAACGCAATTCTAAACTTCAATTCAACATCTCCAATACCAATATAAACCAAATCCAAGCCCAATTTGTTCCACATTTGAGTTCAATTTCAACTTTAAACCAAAACCCCAATTTGAACCTGGGACCCAAACTTACCCAAATTCAACCCAATTCAACTCATTTTTCCCCCAAATCAACTCTAAACTCTCCCTAATACATCCCTACACCAAATACAACATCATTGTCCATTAATTTGAAACCAAACCCCATGCAAAATCATTTGAAACCAAAATCCCCAAAATTTACCTTAAGGTTGTTACCTAGCCCTAAATCTCCAAATTGAATCCCCTAAACCCAAAATTTCCACCCAATTTCTATCCTAAACCTTTCCTAACAATCATTTGAAACATTTTGAACCATCAATTGAGCCTTAGTCAAGATCTAGCCAAACCTAAACCCAACCTAACCCATGGTGACCAAAATTGACCAAGACCCCAAAATCCTCCAAATTGAAACCCCAAATGAACTCAAATACACTTCATGTCTTCATTAAAAGTCTTCCTTACAATCATCTATACAATGTTAATTAATTAATTTGATCCAATTCAAACCCAAACTCAAGCTAGCCCAACTCAAACCCATGTGAACCCATGTGTACACATGAACCAAATTAAATCAAACTAAACCAAATTTGATCAAACCAACCCCTTGGTTGCCAACTCTAGACCCTCTAGGGTGGGTTTGACTTGACCCAACCCATGCCCCATGAGCCATGGACCAATGGTCCACCACTTTGGACTAATGGGCTAGGCCACATGGCTAAGGGCATGTTTCATCCTTAATCTCCCTTTAAGCAACCATCTCTGCCAAATTAATTGAGCTAAACCCCTCCTCCACTCCTCCTCGCACCTGCTCAGCTGCCTGGCCGTCCTTGCCAGCCACCCCAGCCACCGGAATAGTCATGCCCGAGTACCCCTTTATACTTGAAAATTCAAAATTCAACATGGGCAGTGGCCAATCCTTTCACCAGCCACCCTGCCTGCACTGCCCTCACCACTAGCGGCCTAAACCACTCATTGCACGGCCACCGAGCCCCCTCTCCGGCCATGGCTATAAAATTCCCACCTTACGGCCTCGCCAAAGGTGCTGAAATTTCTTTCACAAAATCCCCCAAATTGCTCCCAGACCTTCTCCCAGCCTAGAGAAGAGGAGCCCCACTGTTTTCCTGCTCTAATTCCCACTGGTTGAGCTCAATTTCAGAGCTCAATCTCAGGCCAAAAAACAGGAAACCTCTTGAAACTCCACAAAAACAAAATTAAACTCACCCACACCTTCCTAGCACTAAGAGAAGGAGTTCCCCAGTGAAAGCCCCCTCTGCTAGCCTCCCAGTTGCTTTATCGACCAGAGCTTGGAATCGGGCTTTGTTAAAGTCATACCTAGGCAGCTCACTAGGACCAGATACTTCATTTGGAGGCTCCTCTCACTCCAACGAATGTGCCAAGCATCTCTGATTGAAGCTTCACTTCTCAGAACCAAGGTATTGATCTCTCCTCCCGAGCTTCTAACAATTCTCCATTTTGTTTTGTGTAATTTCAATACATGTTAGCCGTATGGATAGCTTCATCTAGGCTAGACGCGTTGATAGAGACCAACCACGCATGATTTGGTTGAGTCTGGAGCGAGATCTTAAGGTTTTAGGGTGGATGGCTCTCGGGAAGAACCATACGGAGATGATGGCCAGCGACCGTCCGATCGCGCGTGTATCGGGTGGATGGCAGAGATGAAGTCGGACAGAACCACGAAACATAAAGCGCTAGCTGACAAGGCAGATACGTGGATGGTGACGTCAAATGGCGGAGCGACACGTGGTCTTTCGGAGCTGCCAAGGATACAGTCAGCGCCGCGTGGTTAAGTAGAAAAATAGGGATTTTCTTAATTTATTAAATAGCCAGAACTTCAAAAATTCATATCTTTCCATAGAAAAATCTTAAAAATAAAAGAAAAATACCCTATTACTCAGTGAATAGAGGAGAATAATGTGGAAAAAGAATTGATCTATTTTGTTGAGTATTTTATTATTAATTAATTTAATACTGTTTTGAAAGTTTTAATTCGCCATCCATGCATACAATTCACCATAGCATGAGACCATAGGGCTTTTGTAGCCTCTGATCTTGGTAACATTCCCTGAATTTTCCAAGGCCAGAGGCTATCTCTGTGGCAAGTTATCAATTTTCCAATTTTATGTGCCTGTTTTGGTATTTTAATTCCAATAATTAGCATGTTGATTGATAAAATCTATAAAAATTAGGGGAAGTATCTCTAGACTAGAGGACCCTAGGAAAATTATGGTTTGACTTAATTCATTTAATCGAATCCTAATTTGGCCAAACATTAAAATTAAGATTAAATTAAATTAAAGCAACCACTCATAAAAATAGCACAAAATCAATTCTCCACTGATCCTTAGGGTCAAAGGAGTTTCACATAAAAATTTGAAACCAATTAAAAATGAGTCAACCCAATAAATGGATTATTTAAGTCATATGACCACTTTTAAACTTTAAAAATTCATAAAATCCAAAATATATTTAAAAAATTCACTAAACTCATTTTGAGGCATCTCTGATATCAGAGAGGTCTAAGAAATTAAAATTGGAATTTTTCCAAAATTTTCTTTTTTTAACCTTTTTTTTGAATATTTTAATAATTAAAAAATAAAAAAAATCACAAAAATATTAAAAATCATAAAAATGTCACATTTTGCTTCCTAATCATCTAGGAATCAACCAAATATGTTTCCTAAGTCCCTAGGTTGAGGTATTGACTTTTAAAGGCTTAATGCAATTTTTTAATATTAAAAAATGGATTTTTAACCTTTTCCACTAAAATAATTCTAAAAATTCAAAGAAAATTATAAAAATATAAAATTTATTTCTCTGAGTTTCTTGAAGTCAGAGGGACTTAAGAAAAATATAAAACTTAATTTTGAACTTTAATTTTATTTTATAATTAATTAATAATCTAAAACTTAAAATAATTATAATAAATAAAATATAATTTAAAAAATCACCAAAATTTGTCTAAGTGGTCCTCAGTAGGAACATCCCATAATTTTCCTAAGGATAGAAAATTTATCTTGGTCATGTTGTTGAATTTTCATTGAAAATCCTTATTTTTCATTGAAATAAATATATAAATTAAATTAAAAATGGAAAAAATTACATTTTCTCCTCTAATGTCTTAATTGACATGTGAGTGGAGTGACATAATAATTTCAAGTTCATTTGAGGTCAACTTAATGAGTTATGAAGTGAACAAGCTTAAGAGGGCGTAAAGGTAATTAAGGGATTTTAACCCTAGTTAATACTTTAGGCTTAATCAAAGGGAGGGTAAAATATTTGATCTTAACTTTCTCTTGGATGATTGAAACTTACGGAATTAAGGGGTAGAAACTCATTGATCACCTACAACATCAAAAATGAAATCCTAATTAATTAATTCATTCAAATTTTGGAAGAATAATTAAAGTTTGGATTATTAAAATTGGGGATGAAACTTAAGAAGATACCAATTCTTTAATGTAAAGTCCCTAAATGGATTAATTAATAACATTCAACTCTTAATTGACTAAAATGATGATTGAAATTATTAATTAAAAGAAAGCAACCCTTAATTAAATATTTAAAAAATTAATGATTTAATAATTTAAAATAAACTTAAAACATTAAAATTAATTTGAAATCACTTACAACTTAACCCAAAACAAACTTGAAATGTTAAAAATTAATTAATCTCAAAACAATTTACAATCAGGATGTGATAATTAAAATCAATCTAAAATACTTAAAGCAAATTTGAATCACCAAAATTTAATGAAATTAAATAGTTTAAACCCCTCTTTAATTTAAAAAATTTTGAAACTTTTAAAAAGAAAACCATATTTTAAATTCCATAACTAAACTAAACTGTTTTGAAATAATAATTAAATCTTTGCGGTTAAACCCCTCACGAAACTGATTTGCCCCTGAGGGCTCCCACCTTATAACCCTTAGGTGGGGTATCAAAAATGTCACTCCACTCATCAGACAATCAAATGTCCAAGTTCACTGAGCAAGAAACAAAATTTAACTAAATTCTTGGATGATTCACTTGTACATAAAAATCATTTGGACTTAAAGTAATCCCAGAAGCATTGAAAAGATGTTTAGGACTCGTCCTAAGCACTTTCTCAATATGATGGGATCTTTTAGAAGAACAATTAAACTTAATTGTTCTTTGGTGAAGAAAATCATCATTAATAAAACACAAGAACCTAGATGTCATAGGAATTGACAAGAAATAGGATTAGGATTTTGGTAGACAACCAGAACCTTCCCTTAGCTTTACCTAGGTATTTCTTGCAAATATTTAAATGCCTTAACATGTGTTTTATGTGCAGCTTGAAATGACGAGAAGACCCTCCAGGTACACATTTATTTTATAGCAATTTATTTACCTGCACTTTTCTTTCTTTCTTACAAAATTTGTATGTTAAACAAGAATGCTACCCTGCATGAAAACTGAAATCTTTTAGGATAGCTAAAAAACTGAAACCTAAAACTAAATTAAAAGTCACAACAAGATAAAATTCACCACCATAACATTCAAAAGATAAAATAACTCAAATTTAATCACAAACAGAACAACAAAAACTACAACTACAACTAAATTAAAACGTCTCTTTGGATTATTGGGAATCCCTTGGATGATGAAACCCACGTGCTGCTAACGAGATTTCCCACGGTCTAAATGAAAGTGTGGAACTCATTCTGTTGCGTTTAGCAAATTCATTTGGACTAAGTGAATCCGATGAAAATAGCGGTGCCGAGATGACAGAAGCATGGGATCTTAATCGGTTCTGCTTAATCAACTTTAAGATTTGTTTTAATTTAAATATTAAGACATCTGAACCTTAAGACTATTCTAAACTAAAAAGCTTCTCTCATCTCTTGATTGCCAATTTCTAAAACTAAACCTCTGCAACAACAAGGAACTTGGAGCACAGTGGGCAGCACGACCATCTTCATCAGCAAAACTTAAGCCTACATCTGCAAAACCATTCTTTAGCTTAAATATCCAAGCCATAGGATTTTTGAGGTAGTTTACCTAGTGCAAAATAAATCCTCAACCTCTTTGTTAGGCATTTGCATAATCATGTTATGCAAATTAAGCCCTAACCAGTCCTAGGACTCCGAGGTAATTGTTTGGTTCACATCTTCGAGGCTGTTTGTATGATTATGTCATACTAATATAAGTCCTAATTAAATAAAAATAATAGGATTGAAACATTAAATAATTCTCTCAAATTGAAGCCAAACAATAGGATAGTTTGGAAAGTTGCCAAGATTCTTCTTGGATCCTCAGCATCTCCTACTTCTCTTCCATTGGACTCTCAAAATAACTGTTCCAAATTTGAGTTGTCCCCTATTGAAATTTCCAAACCTAATTGTTTGAAAACCCTAAACTTTAAAATTCTTGAGAGCAAAACCACTGATCATTATCGAGAGTTTTCTTAAATGATTCCCGTCATTTAAGATGTAATTAACTATAAGGGCTTGCCCTTATAGGGAACTTTAAGAAGCCAGGTAATATAAACCCTGTTTAATTCCTTTATATTAAGCAGGGGAACTTGTCGGCTTATAAAATTGGTTTGCAGACCAAATGGATGTCACAAATCTTCTAGTTTATTTAATCGAGCCCCATCATCAAGTAGTGTGCCTATTCTTTGGGATAGATACGCGGTTTGTGGTGTGATGCTCTTTTATATAAACTATTCGGGATGTGAGATCGGTTTGATTTCATATCTTAAAATTTTAAAACTTAAAAATATTTTCAAAATCAAATGCTTACTTTCCAAATTATATATATTTAAATTAAATTTAAAATTTAAATTTCTCCGACAATTTGTGTAGGCGACCACTTTTCAAAACACATAACCTATAAATATGCCGACATAGGTTGGTCATTGGGTCAAGGATTGACCATATGATTAATGTTTACTGTTTGGTCAGAGATTGACTTAATGGGTTAATAATTGGTCATAAGTCAAAAATTAACAATTTTTACCAAAATTGATTTTTTGGTCAAAAGTTGACCCATTGGGTCAATGAGGTGGTCATTAGGTTAGAAATTGACCATTTTGACCAAGGTTGACTTTTTTGTCAAAAGTTGACTTTGGTTCAATGGTTGGCCATTAGGTTAAAAATTAAGTATTTTGATCAAAATTGACTTTTTGGTCAAAGTTCACCTATTGGTCAATATGTTTATCATTAGCTCAAAGATTGACCATTTTCACCAAAGTTGACTTTTTGGTCTAAAGTTGACATATTGGATCAATAGGTTGGTAATGGGTCAAGGATTGACTATTTTGACCAAAGTTGAATTTTGGGTTAAAAATTTTCTTTTTAGGTCAATAATTGGTCAATAGGTCAAAAATTAATTATTTTGACCAAAATTAAACTTTTGGTCAAAAGTTGACCTATTGGGTCAATGGGTTGGTCATTGGGTCAAGGATTGACCATTTTGACCAAAGTTGACTTTTTGGTAAGAGATTGACTTATTAGGTCAATAATAGGTCATTAGATCAAAAATTAACTATTTTGACCAAAATAGAATTTTTGGTCAAAACTTTATTTATTGGGTCAATGGGTTGTTTATTGGTTCAAGGATTGATCATTTCGACCAAAGTTGACTTTTTGGTTAAAAGCTGACATGTTGGGTGAATGGGTTGGTCAACGGGTTAGTCATTGGGTCAAGGATTGACCATTATTTGCAATATTGACTTTTTGGTCATAGATTGACTTATTAGGTCAATAATTGATCACTAGGTCAAAAATTAACTATTTTGATCAAAATTGACTTTTTGGTCAAAAGTTATTCTATTGGGTCAATGAGTAGATCATTGGGTTAAGAATTGACCATTTTGACCAAATTTGACTTTTTGGTTAAAAGTTGACCTATTGGGTCAATGTGTTGGTCATTAGGTCAGTAATTGACCATTTTGATCAAAGTTGACCTTTTGGTCAAAATTTGACCTGTTGGATCAATGGGTTTGTCAATGGGTTGACCATTTTGACCAAAGTTGACTTTTTGTCTAAGATTGACTTATTGGTTCAATAATAGGTCATTAGGTCAAAAATTTACGATTTTGACCAAAATTGAATTTTTGGTCAAAAGTTGACCCATTGGGTCAATGAGGTGGTCATTTGGTCAAATGACCATTTTGACATAAGTTGACTTATTGGTTACAAGTTGACTTATTGGGCTAATGGGGTAGCCATTAGGTAAAAAATTGACTTATTTGACCAAAATTGACTTTTTGGTCAAAAGTTGACCTATTGGATCAATAGGTTTGTCATTGGGTCAAAGATTGACCATTTTGACCAATGTTGACTTTTTGGTCAAAAGTTGACCTATTGGGTTTACGGGTTGGCCATCGGGATAAGGATTGACCATTTTGACGAATGATTACTTTGGGGTAAAGATTGACTTATTGGTTCAATAATTGGTCATTAGGTCAAAAATTGACCCAATAGGTCAAAAATTGACTTACTGGTTCAATAAATGGGTTGTTCATTGGGTCAAGAATTGACCATTTTGACAGAAGTTATCTTTCTGGTCAAAGATTGACTTACTGAACCTATAATAGTTCACTAGATCAAATATTGATTATTTTGACCAAAATAGACTTTTTGGTCAAAAGTTTACCTCTTTGGTCAATGGGTTGGTCATTGGGTCAAGGATTAATCATTTTGACCAAAGTTAACTTTTTGGTCAAAAGTTGACCTATTGGGTCAATGGGTTAATCATTGGGTCAAAAATTGACTATTTAGACCAAAGTTGACTTTTTGGTGAAAGGTTGACCTATTGAGTCAATGGGTTGGTCATTGGGTCAGAAATTGACCATTTTGACCCAACTTGACTTTGGTCAAAAGTTTACCTATTGGGTAAATGGGGTGGTCATTAGGTCAAGTATTGACCCTTTTGACCAAAGATGACTTTTTGGTCAAAATTTGATTGATTGGGTCAATGCGTTGGTCATTGGGTCAAGGATTGACCATATTGACCAAAGTTTACTTTTTTGTCAGAGATCGACTTATTCGGTCAAAAATTGGTCATTAGGCCAAAAATTGACTATTTTGACCAAAATTGAATTTTTGGTCAAAAGTTGACTCATTGGGTCAATGGGGTGGCCATTGGGTTAGAAATTGACCATATTGACCAAAATTGACTTTTTGATCAAAATTTGACCTATTGGGTCAATGGTTGGTCATTAGGTCAAGGATGGAACATTCTGACCAAAGTTGACTTTTTGGTCAAAAGCTGACCTTTTGGGTCAATGATTGACTTATTGGGTCAATAATTTGCCACTGGTCAAGATTGACCATTTTGACCAAAGTTGACTTTTTGTCAAAAGTTGACATATTGGGTCAATGGGTTGGTCATTGGGTCAAGGATTGACCATTTTGACCAAAGTTTACTTTTTATTTAGATATTAACTTATTGGGTAAAAAATTGGTCATTAGGTCAAAAATTGACTATTTGTACCATAATTGAATTTTTGGTCAAAAGTTGACCCATTGGGTCAATGGGGTGGTCATTGGGTCTGAAATTAACCATTTTGACCATAGTTGACTTTTTAGTCAAAAGTTGACCTATTGGGTCAATGGGGAGGTAATTTGGTCAAAAATTGACTATTTTGAACAAAATTGACTTTTTTGTCAAAGGTTGACCTAATTAAGTCAAGGATTGATCATTTTGACAAAAGTTGACTTTTTGGTTTAAAGCTGATCTATTGGGCCAATGGGTTGGTCGTTGGCTCAAAAATTGACCATTTTGACCAAAGTTTACTTTTTGGTTAAATGTTGACCTATTGGGTCAATGGGGAGATCATTAGGTCAAAAATTGACTATATTGACTAAAATAGACTTTCTGGTCAAAAGTTCACCTATTGGGTCAATGGGTTGGTCATTAGGTCATGGATTAATTATTTTGACCAAAGTTGACTTTTTGGTCAAAGTTGACCTGTTGGGTCAATAGGTTGGTCATTGGGTCAAGGATTGACCATATTGACCAAGGTATACTTTTTGGTCTGAGATTGACTTATTGGATCAATAACTGATCATTACGTAAAAAATTGAATATTTTGACCAAAATTGAATTTTTGGTCAAAAGTTGACCCATTAGATCAATGAAGTGGGCATTGGGTCAGAAATTGACCATTTTATCCAAAATTGACTTTTTGGTCAAAAGTTGACTTACTAGGTTATTTTGGTGGACATTAGGTCAAAAATTGACTATTTTGACCAAAATTGACTTTTTGGTCAAAAGTTGACCTATTGGGTCAGTAGGTTTGTCATTAGGTCAAAGATTGACCATAATCACCAAAGTTGACTTTTTGGTCAAAAGTTGACCTATTTGGTCAGTGAGTTGGTCATTGGGAAAGGATTAACCATTTTGACCAAAGTTAACTTTTGGGTCAAAGATTGACTTATTGGGTCAATAATTTGCCAATAGGTCAAAAGATGACTATTTTGACCAAAATTGACTTTTTAGTCAAAAGTTGATCTATTAGGTTGTTGACCTCATTTTTGTTGAGGTCTTGCTTTCCTCTTAGTGCTTAGGATCTAGCCATAGGACTTTTCCTTGACTATCCTGGAAGACTAGAGATGGAACCCACCATTTAGAAATTCAAACCAAATCTTAACTCTCATTGGAATCCTACATGGATGGTCATCAACCTCCAAACCACTTGGAAGGTTAGGACCAATGTTCAGGAAGACAAGGATGGGTTCCTATAGGATAATCAAGCCTTAGGACAACCCTGGGTGACCTGGTCTTGGTAAGGTCTAGTTTGCACACACTACACTCCTATACACATCCTAAACCATCTCTACCCAATCTTGACTCCTGGTTCATTAGAGCACTCATATGGATGGATCCAAAACCCTAGCTCCTTGGCTAAGAGGGTTAGGAAAAAATATTAGATGTTCAAAATTAGCACTTTCTTGGTCCATGGCTCAATCTAGACTATTTCACTCCACCCAACCATAACCAAATTCCATTTTCCTAAAATTTCAAAATTTTGACCTCGTGTCCCTAAACCTACTCAAAATTACGTAAATTGCCCCTACAAATACCAAATCATCCAAAAATTACCCAAAATTTTCAAAATTCCTAAAAATCATTTCAAAACAATTCCCACCTCTTAAATCCACCAAAATACCCCAATACCCTCCAAATAACCTCCATACACCCTAAATACCATTTTTTGCCTAAAATTCCAAAAATTCCCAAAAATTCCAAAAAATCCTAAAAAATCTTAATTTCATTTTGTTCAACTACACCATAACCTAATTTTTCCAAATTAACCTACTTTCAACCCAAAATCCCCAAATTGACCTAATGTCAACCAATTCCCCCAAAATCTCAATCCTAAAGCCTCCATAACATCCCTATGAAGCACATGCAACATTAAATTGTCCCAATTTGAGCCCAAGTCTTACCTAAATCCACTTGAAATCCCTAAATACCCAATTTTAACCTAAATTGAATACATGACCAAATCTACCAAAGTGATTGGCCTAACCCTAAAATTTCCTCCCAATTGATGTCGAGAACTCTTCACCACATTCCCCTAGACCATTTGAAACATTCACTTGGATCTAGACCCCACCTTGGCCCAACTTAGACTCAAGTTGACCCAACATTAACAAATTAACAAAAATCTGAAAATCTACCAAATTGACCCCTCAATTGAATTCAAAACCATTCCATGTCTTCATGAAAAGTCTTCATTGCAATCATGTGCACCATGTTGCTCAAGAAATTTGGACTCAACTCAAGCTCAAACCCAAGTTAGCCCAACCTTAACCCAAATGAAAAAAATTAAACCTATGACCAAACCTAGCAAAATTAAACCAAATGTGACTAAATTAACCCTTCCACAACCACTAACTAAACCCTAGGAACCACCTTAGATCTACCTAACCCAAGCTAGGTGAGCCATGGAACAAGGGTCCCCTATTTTAGGGGATTTCTTCCCTTAAGTGGCTAAATCCTCTTTTGCATTACCCCAAATCTCCCCACGGCTGATTAATCACCATTAAAACCTCCCCCTGGCTCACCTGACCTGCGGGCCAGCTCCCTTGTTCTTGTCGGCTGGCCTAGTTGCCGGATGGAACTAAAATCGAGAGCCACCTCCAAGCTCAACACACCCAAACTCCACCAATTAGCCACCTCAGCCAAATTGCCACTGGAGCTCTCCTTCCCTCCACCTAAGCAGTTGAATCCACCCACTAATTAGCCCCTAGCTCAGTTCAAGGACCCTGGCCATATAAGCACCTCCTTTCGGCTAATGAAAGGTGCTGAAGTTTTTCTCCAAGAAACCCTCCCAAATTGCTCCCAATCCTTCCCACAGCACAGAGAAGCTCAACCCCATTGCATTTTTGCCCTAATTTCCATTGATTGAGCTTAATTTTATTCCAGAAAATAGGACACCCACTGAAACTCAAATTAAACCAAGTTAACTCTTCCCACACCTTCACCAGAGGTAGAGAAGTTCCCCACTGACCCTCACTAGGCCACCCATTTTCTCTATCGGCCAAAACACCAATTTGTGTCTGGTCACTTTCATATCCAGACAATTCTCCATCATTTCAAGCTTCATCCCTAGCATCCTTGGACCACCACGAAGGTGTAGAGCGTCCCTGATCGAAGCTTCACTTCTCAGAGCCAAGGTATTGAACCTTCCTTTCTCCAGAGCTTCTAGAGATTCTCCAATTTATTTAACTTAGTTTTGATGCATGTTAGCCATATGGATTTGTAGCCCTTGCTTAGACGAACACATAGGATCAAACCGAGTGTGATTTGGTTGAGAAATGAGGGAGATATTAGGTCTAGAAGGTGGGCAGCTCTCGGTTGAACCAGACATAGACGATGACCAACAGCCGTTGGATCGCGCGTGTAACGAATGGACGGCCAGGATCACGCCGGAAGAGGAAATGGGATGGAACCGCGATGATGTGTGGCACTAACTTCGAAGGCGGCACCCAACCAAAAGAAGTCGCGTGTGCATTCGGAGCCGCCGTAGGTTGAGGTGGCGCTGACTGGTTTAAGTAGCAAAATCTGATTTTTTGAATTATTTAAATACCAGAAACTTAAAAAATTCTTAACTTTGCATAAAAAAATCATAAAAATAATTTAAAAATACCCTCTTGCTCAGTGAACAGAGAAGAATGATGTGGAAGATAAATAAAAATTATTTACTTAGTATTTATTTTTAAATTAATTAAATACTGTAAACCTAAAATCAATTCTCCACTCACATACACAATTCACCATGCTTTGGGACTAGGGGGCTTTTGTTCCTTCTATTAGTAGGAGCATTCCCTGATTTTTTCAAAGTCAGAGAAGATCCCTATTACAAGATATCTATTTTTCAAGTTTTTATGCCTGTTTTGATATTTTAATTCCAATAATCAGCATATTGCTTGGAAAATTCCAGGAAAATTAGGGTAGGTTCCCTATGACCAGAGAAACTTAGGAAATTTATTTAATGAGCTAAAACATTAAAAATAACTATGATTGGTCACATGACCTTAAACCAAATTTGATATAATTAGAACAAATTAGAAATGGAAATAACTCAAAATTAATCCTCCACTGTTCTATAGGATAATAGGAACCCCCATAAAAATTTTGAAGTTAATTGGAAATAGTTTAAATGATTAAATGAATTTTCTAAGCAACATAGCCAAATTTGAAATTAAAAAACTCATAAAGCCTAAAATATAATTCAAAATTTCACCAAACTGATTTTGAGGGCTCTCTGATGTCAAAGGAGTCTAAGAAAATTAAAACTGGAAATTTCCTAAAAATTTCATTTTCTTACCTTTTATTGAATATCTTAATAATTAAAAATTATAAAAAATCATAAAAATATTAAAATTCATAAAAATGTCATATTTGGTCTCCTAATCACTTAGGAAACAACTAAATATTTTTCCTAAGTCTCTAAGTAAAGATATTGAATTTTAAAGGCTTAGGATAATTTTTTATATTAAAAAATGGATTTTGTAACCCTTTCACTAAAATAATTCTAAAAATTCAAAGAAAAATCATAAAAATATAAAATTTGTTTCTCTAAGTTCCTTGAGGTCAGAGAGACGTAAAAAAATATAAAACCTATTTTTCTGTTTTGATTTTAATTTATAATTAATTAATACTTCAATACTTGAAATAATTATAATTAAGAAAATAAAATGCAAAAAATAATGAAAATTGGTCCAAATGGTCCTCTGGTTGGGAACTTGCCATAATTTTTCTATGGACAGAAACTTCTTCTTGGTCATGTTGTGGAATATTCATTGAAAATCCCTATTTTCCACTAAAATAATTATATAAATTAAATTAAACATATAAAAATCACATTTTCTCCTCTAATGTCCTAATTTACATGTGAGTGAGATGACATAAATATTTCAAGTTTATTTGAGCTTAATTTAATAAATTATGAGATGAACAAGTTTAAGAAGGCATAAAGGTAATTAAGGAATGTTAACTTTAATTAAAATTTAGGCTAAACCAAAGGTAATGGGTAATTATATGATCTTAATTTACCTCTTGGATGATTGAAACATAGGAAGTTAAAGGGTAGAAACTCATTAATCACCTTAAACATTAAAGAGTAAATTTTAATTAATTAAATTACCTAAACTTTGGAAGATTAATTAAAGCATGAATTATTAAGTTTAGTGAATGTGATCTAAGCAGATTCTAATTTTTTAAATTGAACCCCTAATCAATGGATTAATTCAAACATTATTTAAACATCAATTAATGAAACCCTAAAAATGATAATTGAAACTAATAAAAAAAAGGGAGATAATCTTAAAAATTTATAATCAAACTAAAACTTAAAACATTAAAACAAATTTGAAATAAGAAAATCAAATTAAAACAAACTTAAGTTATCATGACTAATCTGAAATTCTTTAAAATTTAAATTAAGACAAATTTGTAACATTAAGGTTAATTTGGAACAATTTATAATTAAAACGTTATAAATAAATTAAATCAGTTTAAAATATTTAAAATTAATCTAAAATGTTAAGACCACTTAAAATATTAAAATTTAACTGAATTGAACAACTTGAACACTTTCAAAACTTAAAATAATTTAAAACATTTGAAAAAAATCAACCAAAGCTTTATAACTAAATTAAATCACTTTAAACCATTAACTCAAACTTCAATTAAGAATGTTTAGGTTCTTTAACGAACTAATTTGCCCCTAAAGGCTAATCATTATTATAACTCTTAAATGAAGCATCAAATGAAATGTCCACTTAGTCATAGGATAATCAAACATCCAAATTCACTGAGCAAGAGTCAACCAAAACCAGAACTCTGAGTAACCTGGGTGATTTGTTCATTAGCACGATGAAACTAACTGAACTCAAAATAATCCCTAAAATGTTTAGGAAGATGTTCAGAATTAAGTTACGAGCACTTCCTTAATTTGATGGGATGTTTTAAAAGAACAGTGAGACTTCATAGTTCTTTGATAAAGAAAATCATCCTTAACCAGACACGAGGGTCGAGACATCATTGAACTCGATAGACAACCAAAATTCTAGTTTAGAAGTCATAGGAATTGGTAGTCGACTAGGACTTCAACCTAGACATCGTTGGGCTTGGTAGATAACCAGAACCTTCCCTTAGCATTACCTAGGTATTTGTTGGAAATATATAAATGCCCTAAAATGTATTTGAAGTGCAGATGAAAATGACAGGAGTGCCCACCAGGTATGCATTTTAGTTTATTGCAATTTACATTCCACAATTTATTAAATGTCTTTCTTTCTCACACTTATAAATTCATGAAAATGATTGAACCCAGCATATTTAAATAACTCAAAATTTAATCAGCAACAAAACAAAATTCTAATTATAATTAAAATTAAAACGTCTCATTGGATGATTAGGAATCTCTCGGATGATGTAACCCACGTGCTGCTAACGAGATGTCCCACGGTCCAAGTGAAAGTGTGGAACTCATTCAGTTGAGTTTAGTAAATTTATTTGGAATAAGGGAATCCAATGAAAATAGTGGTGCCGGGATGATGGAACCATGGGATCTTAACCGATTCTGCTTAATCAACTTTATAATTTGTTTTAATTAAAACACTAAGCCATCTCAATTTTTAAACTTTCTAAACCAAAACACTTCTCTCACCCCCTAATTTTCACTTCTAAAACTAAACCTTCTGCAACAACAAGGAGCTTGGAGCAAGTACGGTGGGTAGCACGACCATCTTCAACAACAAAATAGATCTACATCAGCTTAACCCTTCCATATAATTAAATAATCAAGCCATAGGATTTCGAGGTGGTTTGCCTAATGCAACATAAATCCTCAACTTATCTTTAGGCATTTGCATAATCATGGAATTTAAGCCCTAACTTGACTTAGGACTCCGAGGTAGCCGTTTGGTAGGACATAAACCCTCACATTTTCTAGGCTATTTGTGTTATTATATCATACAAGTATAAGTCCTAATTAATTAAAATTGGCAGGATTGAAACATTAAATAAACTCTCAAATCGAAGCCAAATAATAGGATAGTTGGGAAGTCACCGAAGTTCACATTGGGTCCATGACATCCCCTACTTCTCTTCCTTTGAACTCTCAAAATAATTATTCCAAATTTGATCCAATCCCTTTTGAAATTGCAAAATCGAATCCCTTGAATGCTTAAACTTTAAAATTCTCGAAAGCGAAACCACTAATCTTTATCGAGAGTTTTCTTATATGATTCCCATTATTTAAGATGTAATTAACAATGGGGGCTTGCCCTTATAGGGAACTTTAAGATCCCAGGTAATATAAACCCTGCTTAATTCCTTCATATTAAGCAGGGGAACTTGTCGGCTTACAAAATTTGGTTTGCAAACCAAACGGATGTCACAAATCTATTAGTTTATTAATCGAGCCCCATTATCAAACAGTGTGTCTATTCCTCGGGATAGATACACGGTTTGTAATGCGGTGCTCGTTTATATAAACCTTTTGAGGCATGAGATTAGTTTGATTTCATATTTTAAAATTTTCAAACTTAAAATTAAAAAAAATCAAAATGCTACGCTAATTTCCAAATTATTTATATTATTAAATTAAATTTATAATCTAAAATTCGCTGACATACTTTTTTGGCGACCCCTTTTAAAATACAATACATAACAAAAAAACTAATAATAAAATACAATACACTGAAATGTATCTGGCGACTCCACTGGGGACTAATTCCTCTCTCCATTTTGATCAGATGGTTTTGCTTTCATAAATCAGTAGTGAGTCCATATCCCTAGTTGATCAAACTACCATTCTTTCCATTGACATACCACGTTCATTTCTACCTTGAACAGGTATTGTCAACTCTAATCAGATTTTGGAGCCACTGTTTAGACATCCCTAAAAGAAAGTTTCTAGAATTGTTCTGCCTCTCAGAGGTGGGGTGGACCCGCAATAGGTGTTAGCATAGGAGCAGTTAATTGAGACGAGAGTCTTTTGAGGTTTTTTTTCTCTCTTCCTTTCCGATTCTGGATTGGGTCCTTTACCTTTCTTTACCCTTTCTCCTTTAATTATTTCATTCCTAACGAACCTTTTAGATTACAAACAAACAAACCTTTTAAACTAAAAATAAACGAACAAAACGGAATTTGAAATAATTTATAAACAAAACTAAGAAAATGGATAAGAATGGGTTTGGACTCTATTTTTGAAATAATTCTTTGCGCTCTAAAAATTTTATAACGAAAGGAAGAATAGTATGGAACTGACGTTCATAATCTACCCTGCAAAAGATATCTGCACCAAAGCTGATTTTCTCCTTCACCAATGGATTGGACTTGGCAGTCATCAAGGATGAACTGCCTGACGATGCGGTCATTTGCTTCGGACAAGGATTCGACAATACAGACATCAAGTTCGCAGACATTACCCTCTTTGCACTAATGGCTAAAGTACCAGAAACTGTAGAACTTGTGATTGAGTTCAACCTGAAGTCAACATAAGAATTTCCTCCCCTGAAAAGGGTCCTAGCTGAGGAAAACATCGCTGCTCGTGAGAGACTAGCTGCCACTCCCAGGACTGTCGTCTCTACCCCCACCGGTCTGATCATCACTGCACCTGCTCCAGTCCCCATCAAATTAAAGGGAAAGGAAGTCCAAGTTAGTGATGAGCCTGTCAACCTTTGCTGCAACACCGTCTGTTTTTTAGATAGGGTCCAGTTGGAGACTTGTACCCTTAACCAGAACACGGAGGAGGAATAGGAACAGGAAGATTGCCAAGATTAGAAAGACCAAGGTTGCTGAAGCTGCCTTTCTTGAAGAAATTCTTGAGGAAGAACTGCCAGAGATCTCACCACTGCTAAAGGGGAGTAGGTTCCACCATCTCTCTGCTGCCTCTGATGAAGAAGATGCCTGAAAGATTGTAGCTGCATTACCCTGACCTGCATACTACGATGATTGCACGAGGAGAAAGATGAAGATTAAGTTACTTGCCTGATTGCAAGCAGTGGTTGAGAAGTTAGCAAGAAAAGAGGGATGCCCCGTATAAGAAATTCTGAGAAGGATGAAGTGAGTACAAGTTAGATCTCGCCTCAGATCGAATGTAACCCCTGTCACTACTCTAGAGAGACCAAGAAAGAAAGTATGAATTGTTGAAAGGAGGCCACCTGTCGTTGTATCAGGTTATCATATTAGAGAACACACCACCTACTGACATGTTGCCAGCAGACCATCAGGTCCTAGGTTCCCAACTTCAAGAAGGATGGTGTGGCAACTAAATATCGTCGAATCGATGCTGACAGAACGCTTTGAGAAGAGAAGTCTCATCAGAGAGCCCAGATCTGAAGAAAATACTGCGGCCTTGAAGATAACTACGGAAGCTGAAATTTGACAGTTGTCACCCGATAACTGTGAGACCATTTGGAAGAGACCACTCGAAGCCATTATAGGAAAGTTGAGAACTGATATCCAATGGTTGGTGAAAGAAAGAAAAGAAGAACTAAGGAATGAAGAGGATCTGTCAGAATTCATGGATGAAGAATTTGCCGAAATCAACATGGTCGAAACCCGAGAGTCGTCAGCACTGCTATGAGCTCCAGCAACCACAGAGGGAGATGACCTAGAGGCGATGAAGCTAAGTCTTTGGGAAAAGGGTGACATAATTTATCGAATTGAGAAGAAGATGGAAGAGATGGTGGCTGCTCTAGCCGAGCTTCGAGTGAACCTCGGCCTTAAAAAGAAACACCCACGGAAGTCATTCACGTTGCGGACGGAGGAAAGGAAATCACATCGATCGACGGAGATGAGCGACTCGCACGACATATTTTTAGGTTTGTGTGTTGTATTTTGAAAAGAGATCGCCTACAAAAATTGTCGGAGAATTTTAGATTTTAATTTTAATTTAAATATATATAATTTGAAAAGTAGCATTTGATTATTGAAAATAATTTTAAGTTTAAACAAAATTTAAGATATGAAATCAAACCGATCACACATCCCAAATAGTTTATATAAACGAGCACCGCACCACAAACCGTATATCTATTCCGAAGAATAGACATACTACTTGATGATGGGGCTCAGTTAAATAAACTAGAAGATTTGTGACATATGTTTGGCCTGCGAACCAACTTTATAAGCCGACAAGTTCCCCTACTTAGTATAAATGAATTAAGCAGGGTTTATATTACCTGGGTTCTTAAAGTTCCCTATAAGGGCAACCCCCTATAGTTAGTTACATCTTAAATGATGGGAATCATTTAAGAAAACTCTCGATAATGATCAGTGGTTTTGCTCTCAAGAATTTCAAAGTTTAAGGTTTTCAAAGGATTGAGTTTTGGAAATTTCGATAGGGATTAGCTCAAATTTGGAACAATCTATTTTAGGAGTCCAAAGGAAGAGAAGTAGGAGAAGTTAAGGATCCAAGAAGAATCTTGGCGACTTCACAAACTATTATATTGCTTGGCTTCAATTTGGGAGTTTATTTAATATTGCAATCTTGTCAATTTTATTTATTTAGGTCTTATATTTGTATGACATAATCACACAAATAGCCTCAAAGATGTGAGGGTTTATGTCGTACCAAACGACCACCTCGGAGTCCTAAGACCGGTTAGGGCTTAATTTGCATAACATGATTATACAAATGCCTAACAAAAAAAATGAAGATTTATGTTGCACTAAGCAAACTACCTCGAAGTCCTATGGTTTTGTTGTTTAAAACTAGGGAATGTTTTGCTGAAGTAGATTCCAGTTTTGCTGATGACGATGGCCATGCTGCCCACCAAGCTCCAAGCTCCATGTTGTTGTAGAGGTTTAGTTTTAGAAGTCATAAATCAGGGGATGAGAGAAGTGTTTTGGGAGAAAATCTTAAAATCCAAGTGTATTTTAATATTTTAATTAAAACAAATCTTAAAGTTGTTTAAACAGAACCGATTAAGATCTCACGGTTCCGTCATCCCGGCACCGTTATTTTCATCGAATTCACTTAGTCCAGATGAATTTGCTAAACTCAATTGAATGAGTTCCGCACTTTCATTTAGACCGTGAGAAATCCCGTTAGCAACACGTGGGTTACATCATCCGAGGTATTCCCGATCATTCAACGAGATGTTTTAATTTAGTTACAATTGCAGTTTTGTTGTTCTATTTGTGATTAAATTTTGAGTTGTTTTATATTTTGGAATGTTGTGGCGGTGAATTTTATCTTGCAATGACTTTTAATTTAGTTTTGGTTTCAGTTCAGGGACTATCATAAAGGTTTTGGTTTTCATGCAATAATCTTGTTGAACATGCAAGAAAAAGTAAAGTATAGTGCATGTAAGTAAATTGCAATAAAGTAAATTGCAATAAAATAAAAGCGTACCTGGAGGGTCTTCCCGTCATCCCAAGATGCACTTAAAACACATGTTAAGGCATTTGAATATTTCAATAAATACTTAGGTAAAGCTAAGGGACAGGGTTTTGGTTGTTTACCAAATTCCTAGTCCTATTGATAGTCATCTCCTATGACGTCTGGGTTCTTGTGTTTTGGTTTAAGGATGATTTTCTTCATCAAAGAACAATTAAATTCTATTGTTCTTCTAAAACATCCCGTCATATTGAGGAAGTGCTTAGGACGAGTCCTAAACATCTTTTCAATACTTCTGAGATTATTTTGAGTCCAAGTAAATTTAGTTGCACAGTTGAATTAAACATCCAGGAGTTTAGTTAAGCTTTGTCTCTTGCTCAGTGAACCTGGGTATTTGATTACCTGATGAATGAAGTGACATCTCACTTAATACTCTATTTAAGAGTTATAATAATTAAAGACTTTAAGGGCAAGTTGGGTTGTTGAGAATTTTAATCATTCTTAATTTAAAGTTTGAGTTAATGATTTAAAGTGTTTTAATTTAATTATGAGGTTTTAATTAATAATTTTAAGTTTGGAATAGTGTTCAAATTATTTTAGATTTAATTTAAATCTTTACACTTTCAATTATCTTAGTATTTCACATTGATGTTTATGTTTTAAATTTACTTAGATAGAAAGAGGTGTTGAAATTATTGATATGTTTTGATTTAACTCTTAATGATTTCATTTAGATTTGTTGTTAAGTGATTTTAATTTAATTTAATTTAATTTAATTTGAATTTAATTTAATTTAATTTAATTTAATTTAATTTAATTTTAATTTATTTTTTATTTAATTTTAATTTTTATTTAATTTAACTTAATTTAATTTAATTTTAATTTTAATTTAATTTAATTTTAGTTTTAATTTAATTTTAATTTAATTTAATATTAGTTTCAATATTTTAAATTTAATTTAATTTAGTTTTTAAGGTGTTAATTTAATTTAATTTAAACTTTGACTTGACTTAATTTAATTTAATTTAATTTAACTCCAAGATTTTAAATTTGATTTTAATTATTAAACCATTTAACATTTTAAGCATTAATTCATTTAAGGGTTAACTATTTTTTTAATTTTTAATTTATTTAGTTTGGATTATTATTTTAATTTTTAATTAAGAACTAAATATTATTGAAGTGACTTATTTAGGGATTTTTAAATTAAAGAATAAATATCCTCTTAATAATATCCCTATTTTAATAATCCAAGTTTTAAATATATTCTTTCCAAAATTTAAATTATTTAATTAATTAGAGTTTCATTTTGATACTTTCAAAGTGTTTAATGGGTTTCTACCCTTTTAATTTTCCTAAATTTCAATCATCCAAGAGAAAGTTAAAATCAAATATTTTACCCTCCATTTTGATTAAACCTAAAGTTTTAATTAAGGGTTAAAATTCTTTAATTACCTTTATGCCCTTTTAGGCTTATTCATTTCATAACTCACTAAATTGAGCTCAAATAAATTTGAAATTTTTATGTCACCTCACTCACATGTCAAATAAGACAATAGAGGAGAAAAATGTGATTTTTCCGACTTTAATTTATTTATATAATTATTTTTAGTAGAAAATATGGGTTTTCAAAGAAAATTCAACAACATGACCAAGGTAAAGTTTCTATCCTTAAGAAAATTATGGGATGTTCTTAATGACTAGAGAATCACTTGGACCAATTTTTGTGATTTTTTGAATTATTATTTATTTATTATAATTATTTTGAGTTTTAGAGTATTAATTAATTTTTAAATAAAATAAAATGAAAAATGGATTTTATATTTTTTTAAATTTCTCCGACTTCAAGGAGTCCAGAGAAATAAATTTTATAATTTTCTGATTTTCCTTTGATTTATTAGAATTATTTTAGTGAAAAAGGTTGAAAATTCATTTTTTTAATATTAAAAATTACATTAGGCCTTTAAAATTTAATATCTTATCCTAGGGACTTAGGAAAAATATTTGGTTTGTTCCTAAGTGATTAAGAGTCAAAATGTGACATTTTTATGATTTTTAATATTTTTGTGATTTTTATTATTTTTTAATTATTAAAATATTAAAATATTGTGAAAAATCAACTTTTTTAGAAAATTCCAATTTTAAATTTCTTGAACTCCCCTAATATCAGAGAAGCTCCAAAACCATATTTTATGAATTTTTGAAAAGTATTTTTGGAGTTATGAATTTTTAAAGTTCCATTTTGCTAATAAGGCTTAATCAATCCATTTGGTGGGGTTAATCAAGTCCAATTAATTTCAAAATTTTATGTAAGGTTCCTCTGACCCTAAAGAGCAATGGAGAATTATTTTCAAGTTAATTTGGTGTGTGGTTAACCCTAATTAAATCAAATTCAATTTTGGGAGTTTAGGCCAATTAAGGTTATTATGAATGAATTAACTCAAAATATATTTTTCATAGGGTGCCCTGGTCCTAAGAAATAGTACCAAATTTTCCTAGAATTTTTTTTACAACATGCTAATTATTGGAATTAAAATACCTAAACAGTGACATGAACTTGAAAAATCAATAACTTTTCACAGAGATGGCCTCTGACCTTGAAAAATTCAGAGAATGTTCCCAAGATCAGAGGCTTCAAAAGCCCTATGGTCTCATGCCATGGTGAATTGTCTATGCAAATGGAGAATCAAAACATTAAAAACAGTAAATAAATTATTAAAAATAAAATACTCATCCAATTAACTTGATTTCTTTTCGACATTATTCTCCTCTGTTCACTGAGCAAGAAGGTATTTTTATTTTATTTTTGTGATTTTTCTATGCAAAGATATGAGTTTTTGAAGTTCTGGTATTTAAATAAATCCAACAAAAATCCTAATTTTCTACTTATCCGACTCGGTGCCGCGTCATCCGCGTCCGGATTGAAAGCCCACGCGTCGCTCCGTGATTCGGCACCGCCACCTGAGTCAGCGCTACGGGGGCCCGCCATTCACTTACCATTGCGCTGTCCGGCTTGATCTCGACCGTCCGCTCGATACACGCGCGATCCAACGGCTCCTGGTCATCGTCTTCGATTGGTGTGCACCCATGACCGTCCACACTAAAACCCTAAGATCTGACTCGATTCTCCATGGATTTTTGCTTTCTTATACTCTATTGATTCGTCTTGATGAGACGAACACATCTATACGGTTAAGGTGCATTGAATTCAACTCAAACTAAATGGAGTCTCCAGGAGCTCGGGAGGAAGATTGAGTTCATACCTTTGCTCAGGGAAGTGAAGCTTCGATCTGAGGGTTGTGTCACCTTCGATTGAGTCCAAGCAAGCTCCAGATGAAGTCTCTTGCTCTGGGGAAATGCCTAGGTACAAAAGTGACCAAGGCCGATCACAAAGCTTGGAGGCTGGAAGCAATGGCTGGCCTGGTGAGGGGGCTTTTGCTGAGGAACTTCTCCTCTTGGTGTGGTGAAGGTGTAGAGTCAATCAATTTGAAGATTGGCTCACTGTGGTGAAGTGTCCTGGTTTTGGGTTGAACTTCAACTCCAAAATTGGACTCACAGAGAGGGTTTTAGAGCTGGATTTCAGTGGGGATCAAGTTCTCTATGTCTGGAGAGGGATCTGGAGTGATTTTGGCAGAGTTTTGGTAAGGTTTGGTTCAACACCTCTTTTGGCCGAGAGGGGGTGAGGTTTAAATAGACATGGCTGGAGGGCTTCCTGGGGGGGTTTGATCCTTGGGATCAGCTGCTCTATGCAAGAGAAGAACAGCCATGGTGTTCAATTGGACTAGGACAACTCAGCAAGGAAGAATTGAAAATTTTGGCTCACATGGGTGCTCTCGGCCTGGTGGTTTCAAGCGGCTGTGGTGGCTGGCCGGCCAGGGTCAAGTCACTGTTGTCATCAGGAGGGTCAGGGGTTGGCAAAGGTGCAAGCAATTAGCATTGGCCATGTGTAAAGGACTTGATTCAAATGGAATGGGGGAAGTGGCTATTTTGGGTTCAAATGGGTCAAATGCTTGATTTAGGCTTGGTGCACCTCCCCAAGGCCTGATTTTGGGCTGTGGGAAATCAGTAGGTTCAGCCAAGAGAAGGTGGTGAAGTCCCCATCCATGAATATTTAGATTAATCATGGGTTAGGATGTATCATTAAAAGGGTTAAAACTTTTTTAAGGGGGTTTAAAAGAGGCTCCTCCTTTTGCAATTAATGGCATGGTGATGTGTAAAGGGGCTCCCAAGGCTTGCATGTGGCTTGTGCATGGTTCAATGGCTCCATTTGGCTTAGGGGTGGCTTGGCTTAGTTTCATGGAAGTGGGTTTTAGAAATTTTGGCATTTTGGTGGAAATTTTTTATGAAGCTTGATTTGGAATGGTTTAATGATGTTTTTGAAACTTAGGGGTGATTTTGATTAAATGGATGATGGAAAGAAATGTCATGTGGGCTTTGGATTGAAAACTTGGGCTTTTTAAATGGTTTTGGATGAGCTTTTAAAATGTTTTAATGAAATGGGCTTTTAGATTTTAAGATAAATTTTTGGATGAAAATTTTGTAAAAGATTGTACCAAATAAATGTTCAATTTAGTTTAGGGATGTGTCATGAAGATTTTGGAAGAGATTTGGTGTGATTTGGAGTAGAATTGGGATGAATTTGGGCATTTTTGGTAAAGGGGCCAAGGTGGGCCAAATTGGGCTAATTTGGGCTAAGGTTTGGCTTAGGTTGAATTTGATGTAAAACTAATGTTGAAAAATGTTTATGGGAGTGTTACAAATAGTTTTCAACTTTGGTTGGGCTCCAATTTTGGGATTTGGTCCTATTTGGGTTAGGTTTGGGCTTAGGTCAATTTAAGAGATTTTTGTTTTGTGTTAGGTTTGGGTGGAGTTTAGGTTCAAATTTTGGGCAAATCAAGTTAGTGTTTTGTTTATGGGGATGTTAGGAAGGTTTTAGAAAAGATTTGGGGCCAATTGGGGTTGAGTTGGGTTGGTTTGGGCTAGGTTTAGGTCATAGGCCAAAATTGGGCCTTAGGCTTCAAATTGAAATTGGGCCCAAATGTCAATCAAATTGGACTTTGATTTAGTCTAAATTAATATTGGGGATATTTAATTGAAGTTTAGAATTAAATTGGACCAAAATTGAGGTCAATTGGGGTGGTTTGGTTTGACATTGGGTTCACTTGGGTTAAAAAAATGGGTCAAATTGGGGGAAGTGTGGTAAATTGGTAAAATTGGCCCATGGTGTAGTTAAAAAAAATAAAATTGGGAATATTTGAGATTTTTTGGAATTTTCTGGGACTTTTTTGAATTTTTGGATTTTTGGGGTAGGGTATTTTGGTAATTTTGGGGGGTTTAGGAGTATTTTTGGAAATTTTGGTATTTTTGGCCAAAGATGGTCAATTTGAGTGGTGGGAAGTGTTTATGATTAATTTTGAGGGATCTTGGGTAATTTAGGTAATTTTACAAATTTTGGGTCATTTCAAGGGTATTTGGTAGGTTTGGTGGGTCCGGGGCCCCGGGGGTCAAAAACTGAAATTTTGAAAAAAGGAAGATTGATCAAGTGTGAGTGAAATGAAATCACTTTGGTTGAGCCATGAAGCCATATTAATCCCATTTGAGCCATGAGAGGACTCATTTGAGGCATTCACTATGTTGTTCCTAACCCTCTTAGCCAAGGGCTTAGGGGTTAAGGACCATCCATATGAATTACCTACATGAGTCAGGAAGTCGAAGTTGGGTGAGAGTGTGGTTTTAGGACTTGGAATGTGTGTGAGAGTGTAGTGTATGTGCAAGTCAACCCTCACCGGACCGAGGCCATCCAGGGTATTCCTAAGGCCAAAAAGTCCTATAGGGAACTCATCCTTTAAACCTCCACATTTGATTTTAACACTCTAGGTGATTAGAGGTCTACAATCAAGCTTGTGGGGTTTGCAGGGAGTTAAGAAGTAGTTTGAATTTCTAAATGGTGGGTTCCATTTCTAGTTCTCTAAGATAGTCAAAGGAAAATCCTAAGGCTAGATCCTAAGTACTAAAGAGAGAAGCAAAAGACCTCACCAAAATTGAGGTCAATAAATGGACCCCCAATAGGTGTGGTGTGCTAACGAAGCACACCACGCGTATTGGCGTTGACCGAAGATATCAACAAAACCAACACAAATGTCCAAGTGACAAACTTAGGAATAAGTAGAAGAATTTCCGCTGGGGATTATCAGGTATATTTCCAAGACTGGAGATTCCTGAACTCTCGCTGGGGAATGGAGAAGGAGGTGAACTCCAAATCACAAGATCTGGGGAATTCGATTTAGATTTCATTTTACGTTTAAATTTCAAGTTTCAATGTGTGAGTTTAGATTTCGGTTTGTTCTGAGTTTCAATTTCGATTGAAGTTTAATTTAAAATCAATTTATGGAAATTTTGAATTTGCAATTTGGATTTGAAATGAGAATTGAAACCTGGGTTTCAACCTCGGGATTGCGAAGAGAACTGGAATTTAGGTACCAGCCTCGGAGTGAGAATCAGAGTTTAAGTATCGATGGAAAAAAGGATGAGAATCAGAATTTAGGTACTGATCTCGAGAGAGTGAGATTTGAAATTTAAGTATCAATCCTGAAAGAAAATCGAAATTTAGGTATCGATCTCGGAAAGAGAGTCGAAATTTAGGTACCGACCTCGAAATGAGAACCAGAAATTAGGTACCAGTCTCGAAAGTTGTGAATCGAAACTTAGGTATCAATTCGAATGAGGGTCGGAATTTGGTACTGGCCTCAAAGGAAGAGAACTGAAATTTGGTACCAGTATCGGAAATTTAGAATTGAAATTTAGGTATCAATTCGAATGAGAGTTGGAATTTGGTACCAACCTCGAAGGAGAGGATTGAAATTTTGTATCAACCTCGAAAGAGAATCAAAATTTAGGTATCAATCTCGGAAAGAGAGTCGGAATTTAGGTACCGACCTCGAAATGATAAAACTGGAATTCGGTACCAGTCTCGGGAATTTAGAATTGAAATTTTATATCAATTCGAAAGAGAATCGGATTTTGTTACCGACCTCGAAGGAAGAGAACTGGAATTTGGTACCAGTCTCGGGAATGTCGAATTGAAATTTGGTATCAATTCGAAAGAGAATCGAAATTTGGTACCGACCTCGAAGGAAGAGAACTGGAATTTGGTACCAGTCTCGGGAATTTAGAATTGAAATTTGGTATCAATTCGAAAGAGAATCGGAATTTGGTACCGACCTCGAAGGAAGAGAACTGGAATTTGGTACCAGTCTCGGGAATTTAGAATTGAAATTTAGTATCAATTCGAAAGAGAGTCGGAATCTGGTACCGACCTCGAAGGAAGAGAACTGGAATTTGGTACCAGTCTCCGGAATTTAGAATTGAAATTTAGGTATCAATTCGAAAGAGAGTCGGAATTTGGTACCGACCTCGAAGGAAGAGAACTGGAATTTGGTACCAGTCTCGGAAATTTAGAATTGAAATTTAGGTATCAATTCGAAAGAGATTTGGAATTTAGTACCGACCTCGAAGGAAGGGAACTGGAATTTGGTACCAGTCTCAGAAATTTAGAATTGAAATTTAGGTATCAATTCGAAAGAGAGTCGGAATTTGGTATCAACCTCGAAGGAAGAGAACTGGAATTTGGTACCAGTCTCAGAAATTTAGAATTGAAATTTAGATATCAATTCGAAAGAGAGTCAGAATTTGGTACCGACCTCGAAGGAAGAGAACTGGAATTTGGTATCAGTCTCGGAAATTTATCTGTATGAAGAGGGACCCAGTCTTATGCCATCAGAACCAAATCGAACAAAGTTCGTGGCTCCGTGTCAATGGAACTAGTCGATCCTCTAAGACACAGAAGAAAGAGAATTGAAAGGAGCTGGTAAGTGTACCAAGCTGAAAAGACTTGACTTAACGACAAGTCGAAGAGAATATTCAAATTTCAAAAGAGTTTCCAACAGTTTTCGATGGAGGAAAGAACTGAAAGGTTTGAATTAGAGGTTTGAGATCGAAATTCAATTTGAGATTTAGATTCATTTTGTTTGTCCTTTAACGATCCCATTTTATTTTTTGTTGTTTATTTAGTGTTCATGTGAATTTGAAGTTCATTTTAATATTCAGGTTTTTAGGAAAAGTTCTCATTTATTTTCTTTTCTTTTCTGTTCTTCGTTCAAAGTTCATTTAACTCTAATGGCGTTTCCCAGTCAATTTGCACCAAAAGAGTTGAAGGCAAAATATGACGTAGTCGTTTTCATTCCAACTTGCTGAAAATACATCATACAACTTGATCTAATCATGATGACATTTTCCTCGGAAATTTAATATCTCATATAATCCATGTAAATCCAAAACAGATTGTGTAAGATTCTTGTTGATCCATCCAAAAGCGTCTGTCAAAAATCCATGTCTAAATAGTATGAAACATGGGCAATAACATCACCTTCCAAGCCACCCTTGGCAGGAATGCCGCATAGATGTGTATTAGAGGTGTGCTATTTCCCATGTAACTCACAGCTCGTAAGGCCAGAGACTCTCCAATTCTGGATCTGGCTAAAAGTGGTAAGGCCTTTTTCTGTCGTCCATTCTTCTAAAAGTAACTGAGATCCGCTCCACAGGCACTCCTGGAATGCGATGCTTCGCAACGTCTGCTCCGTTTCCTTTTAACACCAGGACGGAACCTACCGGTAGTGGTATCTCCACTAGCCCTCGGAACTCACCGGGGCCTGCTATCCGGAGGTCAGATTCGAACATGATGTTGCACTGGTTGACGAATACACTGTGCAGAAGGGTCTAACAAAGTCATGATGGTCTATATGTGAAGGTATGCAGTCGCCTTCCTTGTAGATGTTAATAATGCAATTGTTGGGTATGCGATACTGTAGGCAATACCCTCCATGTTATCATCCTTTTCACCATTCTCTTAATGATTCTTGGCATCGGATCCACCTCACTCGCGACGGAGTATCCTCGGTGGATTTCCTTTTCGTCTATGGCAAAATTGTAGCAACATCCACATTGGATTGTAACTCTTCCTTTTCCCGGCATCCATCTTCGGGGTTCGAATAGGTCTTTTCTCTCGGGCGGCCAGCTCGGCCTATTTTCTGTAATTCGAGGATGCAGTCTACAATTTTTTGTTGCTCATAATCTGAGAATACATCTGTATGCAGCTCGAGGCCTTCCAAGACGTTGACCATCTTGTCTCCAATTCTTTCAAAGTATTTAAAGATTTTCTTCTCAACTAGTTGCATTTTCTCCAGCTCGTATTCCAGGATTATCTGATGTCCTCGGTGTCTAGTAACATACTGCGGGATGTATGGCTCAACCCCAGCACGTTCTTCTACATGTCTCAGCTCCTCGAGGATAGTCTCCGTAGGGACATCCCCGAGGTACTGACTCTTCGGATCCGGTACATCTGCTCGGCGTCGAGGTACTGACTCTATTTCTGCTTTTCTTGGTATTTCTTTTATCTGTTCCGACTTTCTTGGAGTTGACTTTCTTCTTTCTGATTCCTGACGAACGGGTCTCCTTGGAGCATTTGCACTAACGGTATCCACTGTCTGCTAATGTTGATCTTCTGCTAACTTGGTCAACATTTTACGAATGCGACGATTCTTATTTCTTCGCTGGGTAGCAGTGAGAGTAGCTCTCCTTACCCCTTGAATAACTGTTGGTGAGGCGCTGACAAGCCTACCCTCTTCTGTGGCAACCACGGACTTAACTTTCTTATCTTCTTTGGTTTCATGAGCGGCGTTTGCTTTTCTTTTCTTGCTGCTGGATTGGTGGCTCGGGCCACCCATTTTCATCATTGTCTGATGTGAAGTTCTTCTCGATCAGCCGGGATCCAATCATTTTCTTCGTATTGTAAGCTGACTGGTGGGAAATCTAAGTCAATCTCTATCACTGCTCCATCCCTCACCCTCTTTTCATCAAGTGCTAGAATCACACCATTTCTAAAGTTTAGAACCAACCGCCCGTTCGACATTTCCCTGCGAAAAAATAAGGAAAGGATCAGGGGTTGTACTAAGAACAAGAACAACAAGAAAAAACACTTAAAAAAAATTCTTATTCGCTTCTTTTAAATTTAAAGGAAGTAGGAAGAGAAGAGAAAATATCATGAATGAATGGATTTAAAGGAAAAAATTGACATTTTATTATTACGATTTCCCATGTTTTCTTTTTAACATTTTCGTTGATGAGATTTTTTTTTATCATCCATTTTATTTTGTTTTGGGTTCGGACCCAGTCACAAAGTGATTACTTCACCCGTGTTTCTAGGGATAAGATTCTACTTTAGAGGCCACCCTTCGAAACATCAGGAAGCATAATACTTCTTTAAATACCGTCCATTGATTAGAAGCATGGGTCGTTCTCCACGGCAATTCACCAGTTGGTAGGAACTTCCTGAGTAGACTGTCTCGACCATGAACGACCCTTCCCATGTTGGTTCAAATTTACCACCTATCTTCCGATGTGCAAGAATAGGTCGTCTGAGAACCAAAACCAAGTCACCAACTTTGAATGTCCTAGATGGACTAATTTATCATGGGCCTAGATCATCTTGGCTTGATACAGTTCCAAATTCTGCTGTGCGGAAAGTCTTTTCCCTTTCAAGCTTTCCAACTCTTCCAGTCGTAGTCTGGCATTTTCTTCTGTAGTGATCTTTTCTGCAACTGCAATTTGGAGTGACGAAAGCTGAACTTCCAGGGGAAAGACGACCTCGGACCCGTACACTAAAGCGTAAGGCGTAGACTGAGTAGGAGTCCTAAAAGTCGTCCTGTAGGCCCATAAGGCTTCTAACAACTTCTCGTGCCAATTTCTCTTGTTGTCGTCCAAAGTTTTCTTTAAAATTTGAATGAGAGTTTTATTAAAAGCCTCGGCCAAGCCGTTTACTCTTGGGTAGTAGATTGTTGAGTATCGCTAATCGATTCCGTGTCTTCTAACAAAATTGTTGATCTTTGTACTTTTGAATGCAGACCCATTATCTGAAATGATCCTGCGTGGTACCCCAAAACGGTAGACAACTTGGTTCTTGAAAAACTGTAGCACGTGGTGTGCCTTCACTTCTCTAAATGATATAGCTTCTGCCGATTTAGAAAAGCAGTCTGTAGCTGCAAGAATGAAGCGATGTCCTCTTGAAGAAGGTGGTTCTATCGGACCCACTATATCTGTGCCCCAACACTCAAATGGCCACGACGCGATTGTCGGATGTAGCACATTTGGAGGTTGGTGTAGAACCACTCCGTGCACATGGCACTAGTGACAACTTTTGGCAACTTTCATACAGTCGGTCATCATTGAGGGCCAGTAGTACCCTAGTCTTTTAATATTCATTTTCATTTTCGGACCCGACTGATGAGCGCCACAAAGTCCTGAATGTACTTCTTTAACGATTTTATGAGCCTCGGACCCGCTCAGGCATCTTAGCCACATTTGATCAAAATACCTTCTGTATAATGTATTGTTTATTAATGCGTAAGACAGAGTTCTTTTCTTGATTTGATGGGCTAACGACTTATCGTCGAGCAGGTTTCTGTCCGCAAGCGATCTATTAATGGCGCCGCTAATCTTCCGTATTCTTCGTCACTCGCTCTGCAATTGTTTCTTCTGCTTTTCTTTCTGATTTATGGATTGTATCCATGTCGAGCTGTGATAGGACCTGTCGTCCTTGAACTGACACTTCAACTGACTCATCCTGCAAGCAGGCAAATTCCTTTGCAAGGCGGGCTAACGCATCAGCGGGAGCATTTTCTTTCCTGGGAATCTTGTAGATCGTTACATTCGGAATTTGTTCCAACAATTTCATGGCGTACTGAAAGTACTGCTCGAGTCTTGGCTTTAAAATTATGTACTGTCCGGCGACCTGTTGAATGATCAACTGAGAATCTTCGTAGATGTTGATGTGCGTTACTCCCATCTGAATGGTTAATTCCAATCCGGTTATGAGGGCTTCGTATTCTGCCTCGTTGTTTGTACACGGTTCTATTAAGTGGTAGGAGTATCTTAACATCCCCCGCTCCGGTGTTATAAAGATTAGTTCGATTCCTGCCTTATCGGGCACTATCGTTTGCAATTCTTTGTCCTTCTGTGCTGAGGACGTACCGTCGAAGTATAGTTCCCAACGTCGATCATCAAGGTCTTCTAGGCTCATTATCTGCTCGTCAGGCAAATCATCGTCGAGAGGCGAATCCGCCGGCAAAGGGTGTACTACGAGGAAGTCTGCTAGGACTTGTCCCTTTACGGCGCGAAGAGGAACGAAAGTTATGTCAAATTGCAATAGTATCGTTGACCACCTGGCAAGTCTGCCAGAAAGCGTCGGTCGAGTCATCAAGTATTGCAATGGATTAACTCTCAGAATAAGGTTGACCTTATGAGAAAGCATGTAATGCCTGAGCTTTTGCGCGGCGAAGATCAGGGCCAAACAATGCTTCTCAATCTGATGATACTTTACTTCCGTCGGGATTAGACAACGGCTTAGGTAGTAGAGGGTATTTTCTTTTCCCTCGTCATTGACTTGGGCTAGCAGGGTGTTGACCTCATTTTTGATGAGGTCTTCTATTCTTCTCTTTAGTACTTAGGATCTAGCCTTAGGCTTTTCCTTTGACTATCTTAGAGGATTAGAATTGGGACCCACCTTTTAGAAATTCAAACCACTTCTAAACTCCCCGCAAACTCCACAAACTTGATCGTAGACCCCTAATCACCTGAGGGTTGAAATCAAATGTGGAAGTTTAAAGGATGAGTTCCTATGGGACTCTTTGGCCTTAGGAGCGCTCACGGGTGGCCTGGTCCGGTGAAGGGCCGACTCACACATACACTACACCTATGCACTACACTTTCACACACCTCCTAAAAACACACCCATACTCGACTTGACTTCCCGACTCATGTAGGTGATTCACATGGATGGTCCTTAACCCCTAAGCCCTCGGCCGCAGGGTTAGGAACAACATGGTGAATGCCTCAAATGAGTCCCTTCATGGCTCATGTGGGCTTGATATGGCTTCATGGCTCAACAAAAGATGTTTTCATTTCACTTACATCCACCTAATCTTCAATTTTCCAAATTTTCAATTTTTGACCCCCGGGACCCTACACCCACCAACCCTACCAAATGCCCTTGAAACTACCCAAATTTCTCAAAAATTTCCAAATTACCCAAAATTCCTCAAAACCATTCCTAAACATTTCCACATCACTCAAATTGACCATTCCTAGCCAAAAATACCAAAAATTCCAAGAATACCCTCCCAATACCTTCCAAATACCCAAAATACCCCTTTTAACCCAAAAATCCAAAAATTCAGAAAATTCCCAGAAAATTCCAGAAAATCCCAAATATTCCCAATTTCATTTTGTTCAACTACACCATGGGCCAATTTTGTCAGTTTACCCCACTTTTGTCAAAACCCCCAATTTGACCCATTTTAACCCAAAGTAAACCCAATGTCAAACCAAGCCTACCCAATTGATCCAAATTTTGGTCCAATTCGATTCTAAACTGCAATTCAACATCCCAAACACCAATCTAGACCAAAGCCAAGCTTAATTTGATTGAAATTTGGGTCCAATTTCACTTTTGGCCTTAAAGCCCAATTTGGACCCATGACCCAAACCTAACCCAAACTCACCCATTTCAACTCCAATTAACCCCAAGTCTTTTCCAAACCTTCCTTAACATCCCCATGAACAAAACACTAACATGATTTGCCCAAAACTTTGATCCAAACCCCACTCAAATTCAACCCAAAGCTAAAAGGCCCATTTTGACCTAAACCCAAACCTAGCCCAAATGAGCCCAAACCCCAAAATCAAAACCCAACCAAAGCCAAAACCTCTTTGAAACACTCCCATAAACATTTCCCAACATTAATTTCACATCAACTTCAACTCTAGCCCAACTTTGGCCCATGGTAGCCCATTTTGGCCCACTTTAGCCCACTTACCAATTAAACCCAAATTCAAACCAATTCAAACCCAAATCACTTCAAACTTGTCTCAAATCACTCATGACACATCCTTAAACTAAACCCAACATTTATTTGGCATGGCCCTTTGCAAAATTTTCATCTAAAAGCCCACTTCTAAAAGACATTCAAAGGCCCATTCCAAACCAAACTCAAAAGCCCAAGCCCATCCTAAAGCCCACATTACAATCTCATCTCATCCTCACTTAGTTAAAATCATTCCTAAGTCCTAAATCAGCAATCAAATCTTTCTAAACAAAGCCATATGACAAACCATCCAAATTTTACACCAAATTACCAAAAATTCTTAAAACCCATTTTTATGAAATTGACTAAACTTTTCCCTAAGCCAAAGACAAGCCATGCAAGCCATGGACAAGCCACATGAAGCCATGGAGAGTTTGACATGTGATCAAGCCATTAATGGAAAAAGGAGGACCCCCTTTCCTAATCCTTCTTAAGCCTTTTTTACCTTAAGCATGTCACACTCTAAACCATGCTTTGCCACCTAATCCATGGATGGAGACTTCACCACTCCATGGCGAGCGACCCAACTGATCCTCTCAGCCCAAAATCAGGCCATAGGGAGGTGCACCCAACCCAAACCAATGGGTTGACCAAATTGAAGCTAAAATAGCCCCTTCCCCTTTCTACTTTGATTGAACCACTTTACACATGTCAAACCTCAATTGAATACACCAAACCCACCGCCACGACCCACCCGAACAAGATGGTGACCAGGTGCACGGCCGGCCGGCCACCGAGCCGCCGAAAACACCATGGCCGAAACCTCGGGAGGAGCCAAACTTTGGAATTCTCCTTCGCTGAGCCGCCCCATGTCTAGTGGTCACCATGGCCGTTCTTCTCCTCACCGAAGCAGTCGATCCCAAGCCCTAACTCCCCGGGAGGCCCTCCGACCATGCCTATTTAAACACCACCCCCTCACGGCCATGAGAGGAGAGTTGCACAAACCTTGCCAAAACTCGCCAAAATTGTTCCGGACCCCTCCTCATACACGAGCACTTGATCCCCAGTGAGATCCCCCTGCCATTTCTTCTCTGTGAGCTCAATTTCAGAGTTGAAATCCAAGCCCAAAACCAGGACAATTCCCCACATTGAACCAATCCCCAAATTGATTGGTCCTACACCTTCACCAGACCAAGGGAAGGTGTCCACCAGCAAAAGCCCCATCTCCAGGCCACCCAGTTGCTCCAGACTCCAAGCTTTGTGATCGAGTCGTGGTCGAAGTTCAACCTAGACAATTCACTGCGACCAGGAGACTTCATCCGGAGCTTGCCGGGATCCAATCGAAGGTGCAACAACTCTCGGATCGAAGCTTCACTTCTCCGAGCAAAGGTATGAGCTAATTCTTCATCCCGAGCTTCGGAGATTCTCCATTTCAAATGCCTTAATTTCAATGCATGATTACCGTATGGATGTGTTCGTCTCTTCAAGACGAATCCATGGAGCATAAGAACACGAAAATCCATTGAGAATCGAGTGAGTTCTTAGGGTTAGAGTGTGGACGGTCACGGGATCACACCGGTCATGGACGATGAACGGATGCGCGTCCATTTAATACACGCGCGGATGGACGGCTCGGATGGCGTCGGACCGAGAGACGGTACGAGAACCGCGGGACCCGGCTGCCGACTCGAATGGCGGCGTCGAATGGGAGCGCGCCACGCGGCATTTCGGAGTCTGCCGAGGTTGACGCGGCGCCGCGTGGATAAGTAGATAAATAGGAATATTTTCTATTTATTTAATTCCCAGAACTTTAAAAATCCATATCTTTGTGTAGAAAAATCACAAAAATAAAATAAAAATACCCTCTTGCTCAGTGAACAAAGGAGAATAATGTGGAAAAGAAATTAATTAATTTTGTCCAGTATTTTATTTTTAATTAATTATTTACTCCCTGCATTGTTTTAATTCTCCATGCATGTATACAATTCACCATGGCATGAGACTATAGGGTTTTGAAGCCTCCGAACTTAGGGACATTCCCCGAATTTTCCAAGGTCGAGGCCATCTCTGTGAAAAGTTATTGATTTTTCAAATGCATGTTGCTGATTTAAGTATTTTAATTTCAAAAATTAGCATGTTGTGAAATAAATTCTAGGAAAATTTGGTGATGTTCCTTATGACCAGAGAACCCTAGGAAAAATAGGATTTGAGTTAATTCACTTAAATTAACCCTAATTGGCTCAAACACCCAAAATAGACCCCTAACTAATTAGAGTTAACCATAGATCAAATTGACTTGAAATCAATTCTCCACTGACCTTTAGGATCAGAGGAACCCACCATAAAAATTTGAGGTCGATTGGACTTGGTTAGCCCCACTAATCGGGTTGATTAAGCCAACTTAGCCATTTTAAACTTTAAAAATTCATAACTTTCAAAATATCTTTCAAAAATTCACCAAATTGGTTTTGGAGTCTCTCTAATATCAGGGGAGTTTAAGAAAATTAAAATTTCAATTTTCTAAAAAAGTTGATTTTTAATATTATTTTAATATTTTTAATAATTAAAAAATAATAAAAATCACAAAAATAATAAAATTCACTAAAATGTTATATTTTGAATTTTAATCACTTAGGAACAGGTCCCATATTTTTCCTAGGTCTATTTAGTGAAATATTAATTTTTAAAGCTCTAGGGTAATTTTAAAATAAAAAAAATATATTTTCTAGCATTTTCATCAAAATAAATATAATAAATCAAAGAAAAATCAGAAAATTGCAAAGTTTGGTTCTCTGGAATCCTTGATATCAGAGAGAATTTTAAAAATTATAAAATTTATTTTTCAACATTTATTTTATTTTTAAATTAATTAATACTCCAGAAGTTAAAATAATTCTAATAAATAAAATATAATTCAAAAAATTACAAAATTTGGTCCAAGTGGTCCTCTGGTCATTATGAATGTCCCCTAATTTTCTTAAGGACAGAAACTTTCCCTTGGTCATGTTATTGAATTTTCCTTGGAAATTTCTCTTTTCTACAAAAAATAATTATATAAATAAATTAAATACGAGAAAAATCACATTTTCTCCTCTCATGTCTTTATTGACATATGAGTGAAGTCTCATAAAAATTTCAAGTTCATTTGAGTTCAACTTAGTGAGTTATGAAATTATTAGGCTTAAAGGGCAAAATGGTAATTAAAATTTTAACCCTTAATTAAAACTTTAGGTTTAATAAAAAATTAACAAGTAAAATATTTGATCCTAATCTGATTTGGATGATTGAAATTTAATAATTAAAGGGTAGAAACCCATTAAGCAATTTAAAATGATTAAACTTTAATTAAATAATTAATTGAATTTGGAAGGATAATAAATTTGGAATTATTAAAATAGGGATATTATTAGGAAGAGATTTATTCTTTAATTTAAAAATCCCTAAATTAATCATCTCATTAATACTCAACTCTTAATTAAAATGATAACTCAAATTTAAAATATTAAAAGACTTAACCATTAAATAAAAATTAAATCATTAAACTCTTTCAAAAATTTTCAATTAAATTAAATTAAATTAAGATTAAAAGTTGCATTAAATTAAATTAAAATTAAGTTAAATTAAATAAACAAATTAAATTAAATTAAATGGATTAAATACATTAAATTAAATAAATAAATTAAATTAAATTAAATTAAATTAAATTAAATTAAATTAAATAAATAAATAAAATTAAATTAAATTAAATTAAATTAAATTAAATTAAATAAATAAATAAAATAAAATTAAATTAAATTAAATTAAATTAAATTAAATAAATAAATAAATAAAATAAAATAAAATTAAATTAAAAATTAAATTAAATTAAATTAAAATTAAATTAAATTAAATTAAGAAATTAAATCAAATAAATTAAATTGAATTAAATTAAATCAAATCAAATTAAATTAAATAAATTAAATTAAAATAAATTAAATTAAAATAAATTAAGTTAAATTAAATAACATCACTTAAGACATAAACCTAAAATAATTTGAACACTATTCCGAACTTAAATCATTAATTTGAACTTAAATTTGAATCACAAACTATTAAATATTATTTTGCCCTTAGGAGCTTTTATTATCATAACTCCTAAATGGAATATCAAATGAAGTGACACTTCACTTATAAGGATATTCAAACATCCTAGTTCACTGAGCAAGTTAACAAAACTTGAAAACCTCGGACGATCGATTCATTTATATAATTAAATTCTCTTGGACTTAAAACAATCCTAGAAATATTGAAAAGATGTTTAAGATTCTTCTTAAGCACTTCCTCGATATGATAGGATATTTACGAGAACAATTGAACTTAATTGTTCTTTGATGAAGAAAATCGTCTTCAAACTAAAAACACAAAGAACCTAGACGTCATAGGAAATGACTAGCCTATAGGATTAGGAACTTGGTAGAAAACCATAAACCTTTTCCCTTAGCTTTACCTAGGAACTTGCTTAAATATTCTAACTATGTTTTAAGTGCGGCTCGGAATGACGGGAAGACCCTCCGGGTACGCTTTTATTTTATTGCAATTTATTTTATTGCAATTTATTTAATCGCATCGCACTTATTTTTCTTGCATGATAAACAACGATTGCATGAAAACCGACACCTTTAGGACGAAACCAAAACTCGAAACCCAAAATTAAAATAAAAGACACTACAAGATAAAATTCACCTCCACAACATTTCAAAATATAAGACAACTCAAAATTTAATCACAAACAGAACACAAAACTACAACTACAACTAAATTAAAACGTCTCATTGAATGATCGGGAATACCTCGGATGATGTAACCCATGTGTTGCTAACGGGATTTCCACGGTCTAAATGAAAGTGCGGAACTCATTTAGTTGAGTTTAGCAAATTCATCCGGACTAAGTGAATTCGATGAAAATAACGGTGTCGGGATGACGGAACCGTGGGATCTTAATCGGTTCGTTTAATCAACTTTAAGATCCGTTTTAATTAAAACACAAAAAACACTTGGAAATTAAGACTTCTCTAAACCGAACACTTCTCTCACCTCCCGATTTATGATTTCTAAAACTAAACCTCCGCAACAACAAGGAGTTCGGAGCATGGTGGGCAGCGACGGCCATCGTCGTCGAGCAAAACTTGAACCTACATCAACAAAACTTTCTTAGAGTTAAATAAACAAAGCCATAGGACTTCGAGGTAGTTTGCACTAGTGCAACATAAATCCTCAATTCTTCGTTAGGCATTTGCATTGCAAATTAAGCCCTAACCGGTCTTAGGATTCCGAGGTAGTCGTCCGATACGACATAAAACCTCATATTTTCTAGGCAATTTGTATGATTCTATCATATAAATATAAGCCCTAATTAACTAAAATTGGCAAGATTAAAACATTAGATAAACATTAGGACTTTCCTAAATCCAAGCCAAACAATAGGATAGTCGGGAAATTACCGAAGTTCACTTCGAATCCATAATTTCTCCTACTTTTCTTCCTTTGAATTTCCAAAATAAAATGTTCCAAATTTGATCCATTCCCTATTGAAATTCCAAAATTCAACCCCTTGAAAACTTAAACTTTGAAATTCTTGAGAGCGAATTATTGATTATTATCGAGAGTTTTCTTAGGTGATTCCCGTCACTTAAGATGTAATTAACTATAGGGGCTTGCCCTTATAGGGAACTTTAAGAACCCGGGTAATATAAACCCTGTTTAATAGCTTCATATTAAGCGGGGAATTTGTCGGCTTATAAAATCGGTTCGCGGACCAAGCCGATGTCACAAACCTTTCTAGTTTATTTAATCGAGCCCCATTATCAAGCGAGTGTGTACATTCTTCGGGATAGATACACGGTTTGTGGTGCGGCGCTCGTTTATATAAACTATTCGGGATGTGAGATCGGTTTAATTTCATATCTTAAAATTTTCAAATTTAAAATTATTTTCAAAATCAAATACTACTTTTCAAATTATTTATTTAAATTAAATTAAAATTCGCCGACAATTTCTGTAGCGACTCCTTTTCAAAATAAAACACATAACCTAAAAATATGCCGACATATTTACGGCGACTCCGCGGGGACAAGTTCCTCTCTCCATCTTAATCAAATAGTTCGCTTTCAAAAATCGGTAGTGTATCCATGTCCCTAATGAATCAAACTACCCTTCTTTCCGTTGGAATACCGTGTTCATTTCTACCTTGAACAAGTATAACCAACATTCTCTCGGATTTAGGAGCCACTTGTTTAGACACCCATAAACGCAGAGGTTCCGAGATCCTTTTACCTCATTTCTGAGGTGGGGTGGACCCCCAATAGGTGTTAGTTTAGGAGTGATCCTTCGAGTCGAGAAGTCTTGCTTAAGACTCTTTTTTTCCTTTCCAACTCCGATTCGGGTTCCTTACCTTCTCTACACCTTTGAATACTCCGTTCTAAATAAACAAACTCTCTAATAAGTGATTCTTTTAATAAGTGATTCCTTCCTATAAATACATGAACATGAATGAGTTCGGACTCTTTTCAATTCCTTTCTTTTCGTCCTAAAGAAAAGAAGCATAACTCGGGACCGACAACCGGAATCTACCCTGCAGAAATGGAAGCCCCGAAGCCGATTTTCTCCTTCACCAATGGATCGGACCTCGCCGTCTATAAGGATGAGTTGCCGACAATGGAATCATCCGATTTGGACAAGGATTTGAAAACACGAACGTCAGAGGTCACCAACGTCTCCCTCTTTGCACCGATGAACAAGGTACCCGAAGCCGAAGAGCCGCTCGCTCGAGTTCAACCTTAGGTCAACCCAAGAATTCCTCCTCCGCAAAGGATCCCGACTAAGAGGAGTACCGACGTCCACAGGAGGACCTGTTCTTTCTACCCCCACCTGGTCTAGTTGTTTCCGCACTCGCCCCAACTTTTGCCAAATCAAAGGGGAAAGAAATCCAAGATTATGATGGACCCGTTACCGTGGAGGGTACAGATCTTCCTGTAAGACCTTACGTTTTCGAGATCGGGTCCGAGTTCAAGAATTCCGTCACTAACAAAGACCCGGAGAAGAAACGAAATAGAAGGATCGCTAAAGAAGCCGAGGCCGCTGAAATTGCTTTCCTAGAGGAAATTCCGAAGCCGCGAATATACACCACTTGCCCGAATACATACCATCGTTGGGAGGAAGCGATTTCATCCCCTCTCCGCCGCGAAAATGAAGAAAATATTCGCAAGATTGCTGCCAAATTACCACAGACCCGCATATTATAACGAAAGCCGTAAGAAAAGAACTAGAACTACGCCGTTTGCTCGACTGCAAACTTTGGTAGAAAAGTTAGCGAAGAAGGAAAACTGCCCCGTGTCAGAAATTCTACGGAGGATAGGGCGGGTGCCAGTCAAATCCCGTCTTGGGCCCCGAGTAGAACCCGCCATCATGGCAGAAAAGCCAAGTAAAAGAATGAAGGCTAGTCCGCCTGTTGTCGTCTCAGGATTACAGATTAGGGAGGATACCACCTTCCGAGCATTTGGCCGAGCGGACCATCCGATCCTAGACCTTCGCCGCCGAAGGATGGTATGGCGTCCCACTACTTGGGCGAGTTGAGATCGAAACGAGCGGTCGAGAAAGAAAGTCTCGCCGGGAGACTTGAATGCGAAGAAAGTGCTACCGCGATGAAGGGGACTCGTGAGAAGGGGACCCGGCAACTATCGCACGACAACCACGAAGACACACGAAAGCCCCGCTAGAAGATGCCATGGAAAAGTTGAGAACCGATATCCAGACGATTAGCAAAAGAAAGAGAAGAAAAGTTCGGAGACGAGATTGATTCATCGGAATTCATGGACGACGAATACGCGAAATCAACATGGTTGAGACACGAGCTTCATCGGCTTCGCAAGGTGCTCCTGCGGCCGCAGAAGAGAGGAGCCGGAGCGATGAGAAGACGGCCTTCAAGAGAAAGACGACACGATCGCTCGAATGGCGAAAAGGATGGAAGAGATGGCCGTAGCTCCGGCCACTCTCCGAGTCAAGTACAACCACAAAGGAAACACCCCCGCGAGGTCATTCACATTGTAGACGGAGGAAAGGAGATTACGTCCGTCAATGGGGATGATCGAGTGAAAAAGGATACAACACAAAGTATGATTCTCGAAAAGGATATCAAGAACTTGGTAGAACGAGCGAGGTGCGGAAGCCTTAGCACAATCAAAGAGCGGGACATCCATTCGGACGGGTAGACCTTACCCCGAAGAATTCGACGCCGTCCAATACCCGAAAGGCTTCGTACCACCTCTCGTTTAAGACCTTCGATGGAGCCAGGAACCCTCGACAGGCATGTAGCACACTTTCGTGCCGGTTGTTGCAATGCGGCGGGAGCGATGCATTACTCTTCCGACAGGTTCGTCGGCGGTCCGTCGAGAATCGCCTTCGGCCGGTATGCGGAATTACCAAACGGTTCGGTTAAGACATTCTCGCAGCTAGAGAACCTCTTCATCGAGCGATTCGCGGAGCTCGGCACCACATCACTATAGGTGATTTAGTGGTAGAGAAGCGAAGCCGAATGAGACTTTGGTGGATTACATACTTCGATGGAGGAACTTAAGTATGAAGTGTGAACCACAACTGCAAGAACGAAGCATGCGATCGGCATTTTGCTAAAAAGCATCCACGGCCCGATAGCACTTCTCCTCCAGGGATTTACTATTAAGACTTTCGAGAAGTTGTTAAGCAAGGCCGGAAGCTTGCAAGAAGAGGCGAAGCAATTAAGTTTCACCGACAAGACGGACAAACAAAAGCCTGTAAAGACTTTTGAAAAGAAATCCGGGATCGTTGCAGCAGTTGACAAAGGCAAGCACCCGATGCAAATACCACCGAGAACGGCCGCGGCAACCACAACGGAATTACCAGCAACCCGGCCCAGCTATCGGTCATCTCCGCGAGTATGAACAACCGCCTCGTCCGCAACGTACGTTAAGAGAGCTTTTGAGCGAGAGAGTATCCGTTCAAGAATGAGGCGATGCCGAAAATGTTCCGCATGATCGATGAAGACTCCGGATTTCCGATGCTGCGAGCCTAAAAGACCGAGAGGAAGTCAACAAGAAGGGTGATCCCAACTTTTGCCCTTACCACCAAATGCTTGGACACAAAATAGAAGATTGCATTACCTTCAAAAGTTGGCTCAATGACAACCTGCGGAAAGGGAATATAACGATCCCGAAGGAGTACATGAAGGAACCCCAGAAAGGAGGTTCCGTCAATGTTATCTCGACTGATCCCATCATTCCGATAGATCCCTATACAACTGACGATGGATGGACTACCACTTGGACGAGGTCTTCGAAAAGATTTTAGACAAGCATCCGGACCGCTTCGGTACGAGCTTCAATTCGAGTTTGAAACCCGTTAAGCCGATGCTTATCACTTGCGATAGAAGAACCACCTCGACGGAGACGATTGAAGGAAAGAAGAAAATTGACGAAGAAGAGAAGGCCGAGGCACCTAAGGCTAGACTAGGGGCCGCTTATCCTAGGATAGTTGTTTCCGATTCGGGGGAGAAATCCCTCGAACCCTTGACTCCGTATGATTATCCGCTCACTTCGGTGGGATCATATAATGATAAGGGTGATGGCGTTGGCTACGTTTTGATCGTTTCTAACGATTACGTAACTAACGATAATCCGGATATCGATTTCGATACCAACGACAATTCTCAAATCATACACGATCTCGACAAGCAAAATAATGAAGAAGACATCCATCGAGGAGGCTACGAGAGTTCAACAAGCAACGAATCTATCTGCGAGTTTCGAGGAGCTCCGATCGCGATAAATTAGAGCCTTCGGACTCGAAGCTAATCCGGAAGAGCTCGTCATTCCGATTCAAGAAAAGACACCGGCAAGCTCAACAATAGATTCAGAGGAAATTACAGAAGTCAACTTAAGGAGTGGAAAAGTTCTACCTCCGAGAATGGGTCCGAAAGACAAAGGAAAGCAGGTGGTTGTTCAGGAAGAACCAACCCCGGCAGAAGAAATACCCATTCGAGAAGAAGCGAGAGACACATGAAAACAAAGTGGACTATAACGTGCTAGCCCATCTTAGGAAACTACCGACCGAACTAAGCATCTATGACGCTCTCATCTTATCAAAGGAGATGAGAGAAGCTCCGATCAAGGCCTTACTTGATCCGGAAATTTGCTTAGTTCAAATGGCCGGAGAGTCCTTAGATGAGGTTTGCTCGTTAAAGGAACGACGAGGTGTTACCTTCACGGACGATGACCTACTACTTGGGATAGCGGATCACGACCGACCGTTGTACATTTCGGTTACAATCGGAAAATTTACACTCTCCAGAGTATTGGTGGATCCGGGAGCATCAATCAATATAATGAATCTTCGAACGCTAGCATACTTGGAAATTGATGCCCGCGAGCTCGAGGCGGACAAAATGTTATTAAGAGGATTCAACCAGAAAGGAGAAAGAGCCCTCGGCTCGATAACGCTACTGATGAAGACCGGTGACTTAGCAAAGACAACCGCGAAATTTCACATAATTGATTCAGAAACATCGTTCAACGCTCTACTGGGCCGACCATGGATACATGAAAACGGAGATGGTACCATCATCTCTACATCGGTGCATCGAAGTACTACGATGGAGGGGAACGATGCATCAAAGGTGACTTACAACCATTCTCCGTACATGAAATTGGAATCCACGAGGATGCGGCTTATTATGCACCGCCGAAGAAAACGATCTTCTCCAGAGATACTATAACAAATGAAGCAAAGAAAGTTCGGGACAACGAAGAACCCGAAGTTCTAGTCCAACGAGTCACTCACCACTCCCTTACGGCGAGATGGTGAAGGTTTCTCCACAACTCGCATCCGAGGTCGAGGCCGGGGACGAGGTCGTGGTAGAGACATTAGGACAATTGGACAGAGGAAACCAACCATTAATGTCGATTGGGAAGATAGTTCTGAAGAAGAAAAAGAAATCAAACAAGAAGCAGCGACAATAAGTCAGAAGAAGCCGCAATTCAGAATCCCTCTCGAAGATGAAAGAAACGAAGAATATAAATCGATGTACGAGAAGATTAACCACTATGTACATACTATGACCCTGACCCCGATCCGTTCTAATAAGATCGAGGGTATGGAGGTCAAAGAGGTACGTAGCGGTGGTGCAAAACCAATCAAATTCTACCGTGGTGCTTCTTCCTCCAAAGCTGAAAATAATGTACAATTTGAAGATGCTACTTCATCGGAATTAATGGAATTGCCTTTTGAGTGGTACTCTCCCTGTGTTCAAAATTTAATTCAACGTGGTTTCTTACCCCGACAGAGTGGACAAAAGGTCGATCACAACGTTTTGAAAATTTATGGAATAACTCCGGTCGCCCACCCAACTCAAAGCATGGTCTCGGATTCGGCACGGTAGAGTCGGTTGATGATACCGAATTTTGCTTAGTTGTCACTTGCGAATCTAATGAAAACGCATGGAAACTACGGACGAACTCGAAGATTTGCAAATTGGAGACGCTCCACCAGAATTCGAAGAAGAAATCAAATCTACAATAGATGAGTTAATAGAAGTTAACTTAGGTACTAGCGAAGAGCTGGACCTACCTTTGTTAGCTCTTTACTCAATAAAGAAGACTCCAAAGAAATAATCAAGTTATTAATGGAATTCAAAGACTGTTTTGCTTGGAGCTACGATGAGATGCCAGGTTTAGCTCCAGAGGTCGCAGTCCATAAACTAGGAGTGGACCCTACTTCTGTTCCAGTCAGACAAGGTCCCAGAAGAATGCGTCTAGAAATCGAACAACAAGTCATAGCTGAAGTTAAAAAGCTAATAGACGCTAAATTTGTCCGTGAAGAACAATACCCGACTTGGTTAGCTAACGTGGTACCAGTCAGGAAGAAGAATGGTCAGATCAGAATTTGTGTGGACTTCAGGGATTTAAACAAGGCATGTCCAAAAGATGAATTTCCTCTACCGATCCCAGAATTAATGATCGACATTGCTTCAACACACGAAATATTCTCATTCATGGATGGATCTTCAGGATACAACCAAATAAAAATGGCTCCGAGAAGATGAAAAGCTTACGAGCATTCGAACGCCGATCGGAGTATTTTGCTACACGGTGATGCCATTCGGATTGAAGAACGCGAGAGCAACCTACCAAAGAGCAATGACAAGAATTTTTGATGATCTCATCCACAATCAAGTCGAATGCTACGTGGACGATGTGGTCATCAAAAGCAAAGTAAAGGACAACCATTTGTATGATTTGAGAATTGTTTTCGAACGATTAAGACAATTTAACCTTAAGATGAATCCCTTAAAATGCGCCTTCGGCGTCACCTCCGGGAAATTCTTAGGATTCGTTGTCCGACATCGTGGAATTGAAATCGATCCGGAAAAGATTAAAGCTATCTTAGAAATGCCGCCTCCCAAAACCTTAAAACAACTACGATCTTTTCAAGGGAAGGCGGCATATCTTCGACGCTTTATCTCAAACTCGTCGAGTAGGTGTCGACCTTTCTCGGCACTAGTTAAAAAGGACGCCAAATTTATTTGGGAAGAGAAATGCCGAGAAGGCCTTCGAGGACATTAAACAATATTTAATGACACCTCCTATCTTAGCGACCCTAGTCTCGGGTAGACCGCTAATACTTTATACCGCAGCTTTAGACGACTCTCTCGGAGCCACAGTTAGCCTGAGGTCGATGATGAGGGTAAAGAAAATGCTCTTTACTACTTAAGCCGTCGTTCATCGCCGACGGAAATAAGGTATCCCGCAATTGAAAAGCATTGTTTGGCCCCGATCTTCGCCGCTCAAAAGCTCGGGCATTACATGCTTTCTCATAAGGTCAACCTGATCTCGAAGTTTAATCCGTTGCAATACTTGATGATTCGTCCAACGCTTTCCAGCGGACTTGCCGGATGGTCAATGATATTATTGCAATTTGATATAACTTTCGTGCCTCTTCGTGCCGTAAAGGGACAAGCCCTAGCAGACTTTCTCGCAGCACACCCTTTGCCGGCAGAATCTCCTCTCAATGACGACTTGCCAGATGAACAAATAATGAACCTAGAAGACCTTGATGATCGACGTTGGGAATTATATTTCGACGGAGCATCTTCAGCACATAAAGACGAAGAATCGCAAGTGATAGTGCCGGTAAGGCAGGAATCGGGCTAATCTTTATAACACCGGAGCGGGGGATGTTAAGATACTCCTACCACTTGACAGAGCCGTGTACAAACAACGAAGCAGAATACGAAGCCCTCATAACGGGACTGGAATTAACCATTCAAATGGGGATAACAGACATCAACATCTACGGAGATTCACAGTTAATCATTCAACAGATCGCCGGACAATACAGAATTTTAAAACCAAGACTCGAGCAATACTTCCGGTATGCCATACAGATTGTTGGAACGGATTCCAAATGTGACAATCTACAAAATTCCCGAAAGAAAACGCTTTAGCGGATGCACTAGCCCGTCTTGCAAAAGAATTTGCCTGTTTGCAAGATGAATCAGTGGAAGTGTCAGTTCACGGACGCCAGGTCCTATCACAGCTTGACATTGACACGATACGCAAATCAGATAAGGAAGAAGAATCAATTGCAGCAGTGACAGAAAACACGGAAGATTGGCGACAACCATTAATAGATTACTTGCAAACAGGGAAACTACCAGAGGATAGGTCGTTAGCCCATCAGATCAAGAAAAGAACTCTGTCCTACGCATTAATAAACAACACATTATACAGAAGATCTTTTGATCAAATGTGGCTAAGATGCCTAAGCGGGTCCGAAGCCCGTGAAATTGTTAAGGAGGTGCATTCGGGACTGCGTGGCGCTCACCGGTCGGGTCCAAAGATGAAAATGAAAATTAAAAGACTAGGTACTACCGGCCCTCGATGATGACCGACCGCATGAAAATCGCCAAGAGCCGTCACCAGTGCCAAGTGCACGGAGTGGTTCTACACCAACCTCCAAATGTGCTACATCCGACAATTGCATCGTGGCCATTTGAATGTTGGGGCACGGATATAGTGGGTCCAATAGAACCGCCGTCGTCAAAAGGACATCGCTTCATCCTTGCGGCTACAGATTACTTTTCCAAGTGGGCGAGGCGAGTTCCGCTAAGAGAAGTGAAAGCACATCACGTGCTACAATTTTTCGAGAACCAAGTTGTCTACCGTTTCGGGGTGCCGCGCGAGATCATCTCGGATAATGGGTCGGCATTCGAAGCACACAAATCAACAATTTTGTCGGGAGACACGGAATCGGCCGGCGATATTCAACAATTTACTACCCAAGAGCAAACGGCTAGCCGAGGCTTTTAATAAAACTCTCGTTCAAATTTTAAAGAAGACTTTAGACGACAATAAGAGAAATTGGCACGAGAAGTTGTTAGAAGCCTTATGGGCCTACGGACAACCTTCGAACTCCTACGCAAGCTACACCTTACGCTCGCGGTGTATGGGTCCGAGGCGAGTGTTACCTTTAGAGGTTCGGCTCCCTTCACTCGGAATTGCGAGTTGCAAATAAAATCACAACGAGAAGAGAACGCCAAATTATGACTCGAAGAATTAGAAAGCCCGGAAGGGAAAAGACTTGCGGCGCAACGGAATTTAGAATTATACCAAGCTAAGATGATTCGGGCTCATGATAAAGCTGGTCCGCCCAAGAACCTTCAAAGTTGGTGATTTAGTTCTCGTTCTCAAAAGACCTATTCTTGCACACCGCAAGATGGGAGGAAAATTTGAACCCACTTGGGAAGGACCATTTGTAGTTGAAGCGGTATACTCGGGAGGTTCCTACCGGCCTAGTGAATTGCCGGGGAGAACGACATATGCTTCCGATCAATGGACGATACTTGAAAAAGTACTACGCTACACGATGTTTCGAAGGAATGAACTTTCCATCCCTAGAAGCACGGGTGAAGTGATTACTTATGAATGGGTCCGAACCCAAAAATAACAAAAATGTGCTAAAATAAATAAAATCCTGATAATAAAATTTTCCTTGTTTTCTTTTCCAAATCAAAATCTCTTACCTAATCTTATCCCACTTCATTCCTGTTAAGTTTGAAAATATAAAAATAATAATAAAACAAGATGTCTTTAATAAACATTTTCTTGATGTTCTTGTTCTTAGTACGGCCCTCGATCCTTTCCCTTGTCTTTTCGCGGGGAAATGTCGAGCGGGCGGTTGGTCTTGAACTTTAAGAATGGCGTAAGCCTTGCACTTGATGAAAAGAGGGTGAAAGATGGAGCGATAATTGAGATTGACTCGGATTTCGCACCGGCGGAGCCTACGATACGAGGAAAGTGGTCGGGTCCCGGTTAACCGAGAAGAATTGCTCGGACATACGGTAATGAAAGTGGGTGGCCCAAGTCACCGATCCGAGCGGCAAGAGAAGAAAGACAAATATTGAAGAAGATAAGAAAATGAAGTCCGTAGTCGCTACGGCGAGAGGGCGGGCTTGTCGGCGCCGCGCCCACGGAGATTCAAGAAGTTCGGAGAGCTACTCTCACGAGCAACGCAACGAAGAAATAAGAATCGCCGTATCCGTAAGATGTTGACGAAACTAGGCTGCGGATCGGCACGACGAGGCGATTGCTAATGTCGGTGCATACACTTCGAGGACACCGGTTCACCGGGAACCGGAAGAAAGGAGGCCAGCTCCTAGGATGACGGAAAGAACCGAGAGAAATCTCACAAAGACCCGAGAAGAAGGAAGGCTACCACGCAACCGGATAGAACCACCAGTGATGCATGACCTTGTTGCAGAAGCAACCCCGGGGGATGTCCCGACAGGCATCATCCCTGAGGAGCCAAGGTATGCAGGAGAACGTGAAGGGATCGAACCTTATATCCCACGATACGTCACCAGGCCTCGCCATCTGCAGATCATTCCGGAATACGAGCTGGAGAGAATGCAAAATGTTGAAAAGAAAACCTTTGAATACTTTGAAAGGATTAGAGGCAGAAGAATCAATATACTGGAGGGCCTCGAATTACATACAGATGTATTCTCAGAGTATGAGCAGCAGCAAATCGTGGATTGCATCCGGGATTTGAAAAGACTGGGCCGAGCAGGCCGCCTAAGGGAAAATACATACTCAGAGCCCCGGAGATGGATGCCAGGGAAAGGAAGAATCACAATACAATGTGGATGCTGTTACAACTTTGCCGAGGACAGGAAGGGAAACCCGCGGGAATACTCGCGTCATGGGCGAGTGGACCCGATGCCATTAGTCATCAAGAGAATGGTAAAGAGATTGATAACATGGAGGGTACTGCCGACGGCATGCCCACGCCAATAGTTGCATCATCGATATCTACAAACGGGGTGATTGTATACCCCCACATATAGATCACCATGACTTTGTCGGACCTTCTGCACGATCTCTTTTCTAAGCGAGTGTAACATCATGTTCGGATCCGACCTCCGGATAGCGGGCCCGGGTGAGTTCCGAGGGCCGGTAAAGATACCACTACCGGTAGGTTCCGTCATGATGCTTGAAGGGTAACGGAGCGGATATCGCCGAGCATTGCATACCGGGAGTACCGGTGAAGCGGATCTCGGTTACGTTCGGGAGGATGGACGACGGAAAGATACCTTACCATTTCCGGCCGGACCGGAGCTAGAGAGCCTCCGGCCTTACGAGCTGTGAGTTACATGGAAAATATCACACCTCCGATGTACATCCATACGGCATCCTTGCCAAGGATGGCTTGGAAGGTGATGTTATTGACCATGTATCTCACTTATTCGGACATGGACTTTTGACGGATGCTTCTTTAGATGGATCAACAAAGATCATACACGATCCGTTTTGAGTCTACATGGATTGTATGAAATATACTCCGAGATCAAGTTGTACGATGTATCTTCAGTATGATTGGAATAAAAGTGACCATGTCACATTTTTGGCCTTCACCTCTTTTGTGCAAATTGATTGGGAAACGCCGTTAAAGTTAAATGAACTTCGAACAAAGAACAGAAAAGAAAAAAAAAAGATAAAAGAAAACTTTTTTTTTTTAAAAAAAAAAATCTAAAAAATGACAAACACCAAATTCACATGAACATTAAATAAACAACAAAATAAAATTTGAATCATTAAAGGATAAATAAAATCAACAAGAATGTTAAATCAAATTCTCGATCAAATTTCGAATCCAATCTCGATCAAACTTCAAATTTCATCTTCCAAATTTCAAATCAAATCTTAAATCAAATTTCAACCGAGTTCGAACTCATCATTTCAAATATCAAATTCAAATTCAATCTTTCCAAATTTCAAATCTCGGTCGAATTTCGAATCTCGAATTCGATCTTTCCAAATTTCGAATCTCGGTCAAATTTCAAATTCAAATTCGATCTTTCAAATTTCGAATCTCGATCAAATTTCAAATCTCAAATTCAATCTTTCCAAATTTCAAATCTCGGTCAAATTTCAAATCTCGAATTCGATCTTTCCGGATCTCACATCGAACCTTACATCGATTCGAACTTTTGGGTCGGGATTTTACATCAGCATTGCCTTGCTTTAGGATTCTCTTCCTATTGCCTTGAAATACATCAATTCGAACTTTTGGGTCGAGGATTTTACATCCAAGACTGCCTTGCTTTAGGATTCTCTTCCTATTGCACTTGAAATACATCGATTCAAACTTTTGGGTCGAGGATTTTACATCAGACGCTTCTTTAGGATTCTCTTCCTATTGCCTTTGAAATACATCAATTCGAACTTTTGGGTCGAGGATTTTACATCCAAGCTTGCCTTGCTTTAGGATTTTCTTCCTCTTGCACTTGAAATACATCAATTCAAACTTTTGGGTCGAGGATTTTACATCCAAGACTTGCACCTCTTTAGGATTCTCTTCCTACTTGCCTTGAAATACATCAAATCCGAAACTTTTGGATCGAGGATTTTACATCCAAGACTGCACTGCTTTAGGATTCTCTTCCTATTGCACTGAAATACATCAAATTCAAACCTTTTGGGTCGAGGATTTTACATCCAAGACTGCACTGCTTTAGGATTTTCTTCCTACTGCACTGAAATACATCAATTCAAACTCTTGGGTCGAGGATTTTACATCCGAGACTGCATGCTTTAGGATTTTCTTCCCTATTGCCTGAAATACATCAAATTCGAACCTTTTGGGTCGAGGATTTTACATCCAAGACTGCACTTTGCTAGGATTTTCTTCCTCTGCCTCTGAAATACATCAATTCAAACCTTTGGGTCGAGGATTTTACATCCAAGACTGCACTTGCTTTAGGATTCTCTTCCTACTGCCATTGAAATACATCAAATTCGAACCTTTTGGGTCGAGGATTTTACATCCAAGACCGCTCTGCTTTAGGATTCTCTTCCTATTGCACTCGAAATACATAAATTCAAACTTTTGGGTCGAGGATTTTACATCCAAGACTGCCTTTGCTTTAGGATTCTCTTCTCTGCCTATTGAAATACATCAAATTCAAACTCCTGAGGTCGAGGATTTTACATCCGAGACTGCACTGCTTTAGGATTCTTCCCCTATTGCACTGAAATACATCAAATCAAACTCTTGAGGTTAAGGATTTTACATCCAATACCGCATTACTCTGAGATCTTTCCTCATTGTAATGATCCAATCCAATCGATTCGATCTTCTTTTGGGGTTGAAGATGTTACATCTAAAACTTCAAAATTCCAATTTTCATTTCAAATCAAATTCCTTCAAATTAATCTTGACAAACTTCAATCTAAATTAAGACTCCAAATTGAAATCTAAACTCACGCATCGTGACTTGAACATGAAATAAAATAAAATCTAAATCGAAATTCTCCCAGATCATGTGATTTGGGATTCACCTCCTTTTCCTTTCCCAGCGAGAGTTCGAGAATCTCCGGTTTCGGAGATATACTTGACACTCCCCAGCGGAAATTCTTCTACTTCGTCCTAAGTTTGTTACTTGGACATATCGTGTTGGTTTTGTTGATCGCTTCGGTCAACACCAATACGTGCGGTGTGCTCCGTCGGCTCACCACACTTATTGGGGTCCATTTGTTGACCTCATTTTGATGAGGTCTTCTCTTCTTCTCTTTAGTACTTAGGATCTAGCCTTAGGCTTTTCCTTTGACTATCTTAGAGGATTAGGATTGGGACCCACCTTTTAGAAATTCAAACCACTTCTAAACTCCCTGCAAACTCCACAAACTTGATCGTAGACCCCTAATCACCTAGAGGGTTGAAATCGAATGTGGAAGTTTAAAGGATGAGTTCCTATAGGACTCTTTGGCCTTGGGGCGCACAGGTGGCACAGTGCAGTGAAGGGCTGACTCACACATACACTACACCTATGCACTACACTTTCACACACCTCCTAAAAACACACCCATACCGACTTGACTTCCGACTCATGTAGGTGATTCACATGGATGGTCCTTAACCCCTAAGCCCTTGGGCAGAGGGTTAGGAACAACATGGTGAATGCCTCAGATGAGTCCCTTCATGGCTCATGTGGGCTTGATATGGCTTCATGGCTCAACAAAAGATGTTTTCATTTCACTTACATCCACCTAATCTTCAATTTTCCAAATTTTCAATTTTTGACCCAGGACCCTACACCGCTAACCACTGCAAATGCCGCTGAGCCACCCGAATTTCTCAAAAATTTCCAAATTACCCAAAATTCCTCAAAACCATTCCTAAACATTTCCACATCACTCAAATTGACCATTCCTAGCCAAAAATACCAAAAATTCCAAGAATACCCTCCGATACCTTCCAAATACCCAAAATACCCCTTTTAACCCAAAAATCCAAAAATTCAGAAAATTCCCAGAAAATTCCAGAAAATCCCAAATATTCCCAATTTCATTTTGTTCAACTACACCATGGGCCAATTTTGTCAGTTTACCCCACTTTTGTCAAAACCCCCAATTTGACCATTTTAACCAAAGTAAACCCGATGTCGAAACCAAGCCTACCCAATTGATCCAAATTTTGGTCCAATTCGATTCTAAACTGCAATTCAACATCCCAAACACCAATCTAGACCAAAGCCAAGCTTAATTTGATTGAAATTTGGGTCCAATTTCACTTTTGGCCTTAAAGCCCAATTTGGACCCATGACCCAAACCTAACCCAAACTCACCCATTTCAACTCCAATTAACCCCAAGTCTTTTCCAAACCTTCCTTAACATCCCCATGAACAAAACACTAACATGATTTGCCCAAAACTTTGATCCAAACCCCACTCAAATTCAACCCAAAGCTAAAAGGCCCATTTTGACCTAAGCCCGAACCTAGCCCAGAATGAGCCCAAACCCCAAATCAAAACCCAACCAAAGCCAAAACCTCTTTGAAACACTCCCATAAACATTTCCCAACATTAATTTCACATCAACTTCAACTCTAGCCCAACTTTGGCCCATGGTAGCCCATTTTGGCCCACTTTAGCCCACTTACCAATTAAACCCAAATTCAAACCAATTCAAACCCAAATCACTTCAAACTTGTCTCAAATCACTCATGACACATCCTTAAACTAAACCCAACATTTATTTGGCATGGCCCTTTGCAAAATTTTCATCTAAAAGCCCACTTCTAAAAGACATTCAAAGGCCCATTCCGAACCAGACTCGAAAGCCCAAGCCCATCCTAAAGCCCGCATTACAATCTCATCTCATCCTCACTTAGTTAAAATCATTCCTAAGTCCTAAATCAGCAATCAAATCTTTCTAAACAAAGCCATATGACAAACCATCCAAATTTTACACCAAATTACCAAAAATTCTTAAAACCCATTTTTATGAAATTGACTAAACTTTTCCACTAAGCCGAAGACGAAGCCATGCGAAGCCATGGACAAGCCACCATGAAGCCATGGAGAGTTTGACATGTGATCGAAGCCATTAATGGAAAAAGGAGGACCCCTTTCCTAATCCTTCTTAAGCCTTTTTACCTTAAGCATGTCACACTCTAAACCATGCTTTGCCACCTAATCCATGGATGGAGACTTCACCACTCCATGGCGACTGACCCAACTGATCCTCTCAGCCCAAAATCAGGCCATAGGGAGGTGCACCCAACCCAAACCAATGGGTTGACCAAATTGAAGCTAAAATAGCCCCTTCCCCTTTCTACTTTGATTGAACCACTTTACACATGTCAAACCTCAATTGAATACACCAAACCCCTGCCACGACCCACTCGAACAAGATGGTGACCGATGCACGGCCGGCCGGCCACCGGGCCGCCGGAAAACACCATGGCCGAAACCTTGGGAGGAGCCAAACTTTGGAATTCTCCCTCGCTGAGCTGCCCCATGTCTAGTGGTCACCATGGTCGTTCTTCTCCTCACCAGGAGCGAGCCGATCCCAAGCCCCAACTCCCCGGGAGGCCCTCCAGGCCATGCCTATTTAAACACCACCCCCTCACGGCCATGAGAGGAGAGTTGCACAAACCTTGCCAAAACTCGCGCAAAATTGTTCCGGACCCCTCCTCATACACGAGCACTTGATCCCAGGTGAGATCCCCCTGCCATTTCTTCTCTGTGAGCTCGATTTCGAGTTGAAATCCAAGCCCAAAACCGGGACACTTCCCCACGGTGAACCAATCCCCAAATTGATTGGTCCTACACCTTCACCGGACCAAGGGAAGGTGTCCACCGGCAAAGCCCCATCTCCGGGCCACCCGGTTGCTCCGGACTCCAAGCTTTGTGATCGACGTTGTGGTCGAAGTTCAACCTAGACAATTCACTGGACCGGAGACTTCATGCGGAGCTTGCCGGGATCCGATCGAAGGTGCAACAACTCTCGGATCGAAGCTTCACTTCTGCGAGCAAAGGTATGAGCTAATTCTTCATCCCGAGCTTCGGAGATTCTCCATTTCAAATGCCTTAATTTCGATGCATGATTACCGTATGGATGTGTTCGTCTCTTCGAGACGAATCCATAGAGCATAAGAACACGAAAATCCATTGAGAATCGAGTGAGTTCTTAGGGTTAGAGTGTGGACGGTCACGGGATCACACCAGTCATGGACGATGAACGGATGCCGTCCATTTAATACACGCGCGGACGGACGGCTCAGATGGCGTCGGACCAGGAGACGGTACGAGAACCGCGGGACCCGGGCTGCTGACTCAGATGGCGGCTTCGAATGGGAGCGCGCCACGCGGCATTTCGGAGCTGCCGAGGTTGACGCGGCGCCGCGTGGATAAGTAGATAAATAGGAATATTTTCTATTTATTTAATTCCCGAGAACTTTAAAAATCCATATCTTTGTGTAGAAAAATCACAAAAATAAAATAAAAATACCCTCTTGCTCAGTGAACAAAGGAGAATAATGTGGAAAAGAAATTAATTAATTTTGTCCAGTATTTTATTTTTAATTAATTATTTACTCCCTGCATTGTTTTAATTCTCCATGCATGTATACAATTCACCATGGCATGAGACTATAGGGCTTTTGAAGCCTGCTGAACTTAGGGACATTCCCTGAATTTTCCAAGGTCGGAGGCCATCTCTGTGAAAAGTTATTGATTTTTCAAATGCATGTTGCTGATTTAAGTATTTTAATTTCAAAAATTAGCATGTTGTGAAATAAATTCTAGGAAAATTTGGTGATGTTCCTTATGACCGAGAGAACCCTAGGAAAAATAGGATTTGAGTTAATTCACTTAAATTAACCCTAATTGGCTCAAACACCCAAAATAGACCCCTAACTAATTAGAGTTAACCATAGATCAAATTGACTTGAAATCAATTCTCCAGTGACCTTTAGGATCAGAGGAACCCACCATAAAAATTTGAGGTCAATTGGACTTGGTTAGCCCCACTAATTGGGTTGATTAAGCCACTTAGCCATTTTAAACTTTAAAAATTCATAACTTTCAAAATATCTTTCAAAAATTCACCAAATTGGTTTTGGAGTCTCTCTGATATCAGGGGAGTTTAAGAAAATTAAAATTTCAATTTTCTAAAAAAGTTGATTTTTAATATTATTTTAATATTTTTAATAATTAAAAAATAATAAAAATCACAAAAATAATAAAATTCACTAAAATGTTATATTTTAAATTTTAATCACTTAGGAACAGGTCCCATATTTTTCCTAGGTCTATTTAGTGAAATATTAATTTTTAAAGCTCTAGGGTAATTTTAAAATAAAAAAAAAATATTTTCTAGCATTTTCATCAAAATAATTATAATAAATCAAAGAAAAATCAGAAAATTGCAAAGTTTGGTTCTCTGGAATCCTTGATATCAGAGAGAATTTTAAAAATTATAAAATTTATTTTTCAACATTTATTTTATTTTTAAATTAATTAATACTCCAGAAGTTAAAATAATTCTAATAAATAAAATATAATTCAAAAAATTACAAAATTTGGTCCAAGTGGTCCTCTGGTCATTAGGAATGTCCCCTAATTTTCTTAAGGACAGAAACTTTCCCTTGGTCATGTTATTGAATTTTCCTTGGAAATTTCTCTTTTCTACAAAAAATAATTATATAAATAAATTAAATACAGAAAAATCACATTTTCTCCTCTCATGTCTTTATTGACATATGAGTGAAGTCTCATAAAAATTTCAAGTTCATTTGAGTTCAACTTAGTGAGTTATGAAATTATTAGGCTTAAAGGGCAAAATGGTAATTAAAATTTTAACCCTTAATTAAAACTTTAGGTTTAATAAAAAATTAACAAGTAAAATATTTGATCCTAATCTGATTTGGATGATTGAAATTTAATAATTAAAGGGTAGAAACCCATTAAGCAATTTAAAATGATTAAACTTTAATTAAATAATTAATTGAATTTGGAAGGATAATAAATTTGGAATTATTAAAATAGGGATATTATTAGGAAGAGATTTATTCTTTAATTTAAAAATCCCTAAATTAATCATCTCATTAATACTCAACTCTTAATTAAAATGATAACTCAAATTTAAAATATTAAAAGACTTAACCATTAAATAAAAATTAAACCATTAAACTCTTTCAAAAATTTTCAATTAAATTAAATTAAATTAAGATTAAAAGTTGCATTAAATTAAATTAAAATTAAGTTAAATTAAATAAACAAATTAAATTAAATTAAATTAAATTAAATGAATTAAATACATTAAATTAAATAAATAAATAAAATTAAATTAAATTAAATTAAATTAAATTAAATTAAATAAATAAATAAAATTAAATTAAATTAAATTAAATTAAATTAAATTAAATAAATTAAATTAAATTAAATTAAATTAAATTAAATTAAATTAAATTAAATAAATAAATTAAATTAAATTAAATTAAATTAAATTAAATTAAATTAAATTAAATTAAAAATTAAATTAAATTAAATTAAAATTAAATTAAATTAAATTAAGAAATTAAATCAAATAAATTAAATTGAATTAAATTAAATCAAATCAAATTAAATTAAATAAATTAAATTAAAATAAATTAAATTAAAATAAATTAAGTTAAATTAAATAACATCACTTAAGACATAAACCTAAAATAATTTGAACACTATTCCAAACTTAAATCATTAATTTGAACTTAAATTTGAATCACAAACTATTAAATATTATTTTGCCCTTAGGAGCTTTTATTATCATAACTCCTAAATGGAATATCAAATGAAGTGACACTTCACTTATAAGGATATTCTAACATCCTAGTTCATTCGAGCAAGTTAACAAAACTTGAAAACCTCGGACGATCGATTCATTTATATAATTAAATTCTCTTGGACTTAAAACAATCCTAGAAATATTGAAAAGATGTTTAAGATTCTTCTTAAGCACTTCCTCAATATGATAGGATATTTACAAGAACAATTGAACTTAATTGTTCTTTGATGAAGAAAATCGTCTTCAAACTAAAAACACAAAGAACCTAGACGTCATAGGAAATGACTAGCTATAGGATTAGGAACTTGGTAGAAAACCATAAACCTTTTCCCTTAGCTTTACCTAGGAACTTGCTTAAATATTCTAACTATGTTTTAAGTGCGGCTCGGAATGACGGGAAGACCCTCCGGGTACGCTTTTATTTTATTGCAATTTATTTTATTGCAATTTATTTAATCGCATCGCACTTATTTTTCTTGCATGATAAACAACGAGTTGCATGAAAACCGACACCTTTAGGACGAAACCAAAACTGAAACCCAAAATTAAAATAAAAGACACTACAAGATAAAATTCACCTCCACAACATTTCAAAATATAAGACAACTCAAAATTTAATCACAAACAGAACACAAAACTACAACTACGACTAAATTAAAACGTCTCATTGAATGATCGGGAATACCTCGGATGATGTAACCCACGTGTTGCTAACGGGATTTCCACGGTCTAAATGAAAGTGCGGAACTCATTTAGTTGAGTTTAGCAAATTCATCCGGACTAAGTGAATTCGATGAAAATAACGGTGCTCGGGATGACGGAACCGTGGGATCTTAATCGGTTACGTTTTAATCAACTTTAAGATCTGTTTTAATTAAAACACAAAAAACACTTGGAAATTAAGACTTCTCTAAACCGAACACTTCTCTCACCTCCCGATTTATGATTTCTAAAACTAAACCTCGCAACAACAAGGAGTTCGGAGCATGGTGGGCAGCACGGCCATCGTCGTCGGCAAAACTTGAACCTACATCAACAAAACTTTCTTAGAGTTAAATAAACAAAGCCATAGGACTTCGAGGTAGTTTGCCCAGTGCAACATAAATCCTCGATTCTTCGTTAGGCATTTGCATTGCAAATTAAGCCCTAACCTAGGTCTTAGGATTCCGAGGTAGTCGTCCGATACGACATAAACCCTCATATTTTCTAGGCGATTTGTATGATTCTATCATATAAATATAAGCCCTAATTAACTAAAATTGGCGAAGATTAAAACATTAGATAAACATTAGGACTTTCCTAAATCCAAGCGAAACAATAGGATAGTCGGGAAATTACCGAAGTTCACTTCGAATCCATAATTTCTCCTACTTTTCTTCCTTTGAATTTCCAAAATAAAATGTTCCAAATTTGATCCATTCCCTATTGAAATTCCAAAATTCAACCCCTTGAAAACTTAAACTTTGAAATTCTTGAGAGCAGAATTATTGATTATTATCGAGAGTTTTCTTAGGTGATTCCCGTCACTTAAGATGTAATTAACTATAGGGGCTTGCCCTTATAGGGAACTTTAAGAACCCAGGTAATATAAACCCTGTTTAATAGCTTCATATTAAGCAGGGGAATTTGTCGGCTTATAAAATCGGTTCGCAGACCAAACTGATGTCACAAACCTTTCTAGTTTATTTAATCGAGCCCCATTATCAAGCGGTGTGTCTATTCTTCGGGATAGATACACGGTTTGTGGTGCGGCGCTCGTTTATATAAACTATTCGGGATGTGAGATCGGTTTAATTTCATATCTTAAAATTTTCAAATTTAAAATTATTTTCAAAATCAAATACTACTTTTCAAATTATTTATTTAAATTAAATTAAAATTCGCCGACAATTTCGTAGGCGACTCCCTTTCAAAATAAAACACATAACCTAAAAATATGCCGACACGGGGCTCAGAGAGAATCGTCTAAAGCCGCGATATAAAGTATCAGCTCATCTACACGAGGCCGGGAGTCGCTAAGACGGGAGGTGTCATTAAATATTGCTTAACGTCCTTGAAAGCCCGGCGGCATTTCTCATCCCAAACGAATTTGGCTTCCTTTTTAACTAATGCTTGAGAAGAGTCGACACCTACCTGACAAGTTCGAGATAAAGCGTCGAAGATATGCCAACTTCCCTTGGAAGGATCGTAGTTGTTTCAAAGTTTTGGGAGGAGGCATTTCTAAAATAGCTTTAATCTTCTCTGGATCGATTTCAATCCCGCGATGTTGGACAACAAATCCTAAGAATTTCCCAGAGGTGACGTCGAAGGCGCATTTTAAGTGATTCATCTTAAGGTTAAATTGTCTTAGTCGCTCGAAAAAAATTCTAAAATCATACAGGTGATCTTCCTTCAGTTTACTTTTGATGACCACATCATGCACGTAGCACTCAACTTGGTTGTGAATGAGATCATCGAAAATCTTCGTCATTGCTCTTTGGTATGTTGCTCCTGCGTTCTTTAGTCCGAATGGCATTACTGCGTAGCAATACACTTCGATCGGCGTTCTGAATGCCGTGAGCTTTTCGTCTTCTGGTGCCATCTTTATCTGATTGTATCGTGATGATCCATCCTTGAAAGAGAAGATTTCATGTGTTGAAGCGATGTCGATCATCAGTTCTAGGATTCGTAGTGGAAATTCATCCTTTGGACATGCTTTATTCAAATCTCTGAAGTCTACGCAGATTCTGATCTGTCCATTCTTCTTTCTGACTGGTACCACGTTGGCTAACCAAGTTGGATATTGTTCTTCACGAACAAATTTAGCGTCTATTAGCTTCATAACTTCGGCTATTACTTGTTGCTCAATTTCTAGATGCATTCTTCTGGGAGCTTGTCTGACTGGAACAGAAATAGGATCCACTCCTAGCCTGTGAACTGCGACTTCTGGAGCTAATCCTGACATTTCATTGTAACTCCAAGTAAAACAGTCCTTGAATTCCATTAATAGCTTGATTATGTCTTCGGAGTCTTCTTTATTGAGTAAGGAGCTAACAAAGGTCGGCCTAGGCTCTTCGCTAGTACCTAAGTTAACTTTCATTAACTCGTCGATTGTAGATTTGATTTCTTCTTCGAATTCTGGTGGAGCGTCTCCGATTGGTAGATCCTCGAGATCTTTTGAAGCTTCCAAGCAGACTTTATTAGATTCACGAGTGACAACCAAGAAAAATCTCGTATCATCAACTGATCCTACTGTGCCGAATCCGAGACCATGTTTTGAATTGAGAGGCCGACCGGCATTATTCCATAATTTTTCAAAGTGTTGTGATCGGCCTTTTGTCCATCGTCGAGGTAAGACACCGCATTGAATTAAATTTTGAACACAGGGAGAGTACCACTCAAAAAGTAGTTCCATTAATTCGAAAGAAGTAACATCTTCAAATTGTACATCACTTTCAGTTTTGGAAGAAGAAGCTCCACGGTAGAACTTGATTGGCTTAGCACCACCGTCATGCACTTCCTTGACCACCATACCCTCGATCTTATTAGAATGGATCGGGGTTAGGGTCATAGTATGTACATAATAGTTAATCTTCTCGTACATTGATTTATATTCTTCATTCTTTTCATCTTCGAGAGAAATCTTGAATTGTGGTTCCTTCTGACTTATTGTCGCTGCTTCTTTCTCAATTTCTTCTTCTTCTTCGGAACTGTTCTCCCAATCAACATCGATGACCGGTTTCTTCTATCGTTTCTTCCACGTCCTCGTCCCCGGCCTCGACCTTAGGTGCGAGTTCTGGAGAAATCTTCACCATCTCGCCGTAAGGGAGTGGTGAGTAACTGTTGGACTAGAACTTCAGGTTCTTCATCGTCTTGAATTTCTTTTGCTTCATTTGGTATGGTATTTCTGGAAAAGATTGTTTTCTTCGGAGGCGCGTAGTAGGCTGCATCTTCATGAATTCCAATTTCGTGCACGGAGAACGGTTGCAAATCACCTTTGATGCCTTGTTCCCCTCCTTCGTAATACTTTATGCACTGGTGCAGAGACGACGGTACCATCCGGTTTTCATGGATCCATGGCCGACCCAGTAGAGCGTTGAACGATGTCTCGGGAATCAATTATGTGGAATTTTGCGAGTTGTCTTTGCTAAATCACCGGTCGTCATTAGTAGTGTTATCGATCCGAGAGCTCCTTCTCCTTTTTGATTGAAGCCTCTTAATAACATCTTGTACTGCTTCAAGCTCGCGAGCATCAATTTCCAAATATGCTTAGCGTCAGAAGATTTATTATGCTTGATTGATGCTCCGGGATCAACCACCACTTTGGAGAGCGTAAACTTTCCAATAGTGACTGAAATGTATAACGGTCAGTTGTGATCAGCTGTTCCCAGTAATAGATCATTGTCCGTGAAGGTAACACCTCGCTGTTCTCTTAACAAGCAAACCTCATCGAAGGAATTACCGGCCATTTGAGCTAAACAAATCTCTAGATCAAGTAAATCCTTGATCAGAGCCTCCCTCATCTCCTTTGACAGGATCACAGCGTCGTATATGCTTAGTTTGGCTGGTAGCTTCCTAAGATGGGCTAGCACGTTGTAGTCCACTTTATGACCATGTTCCTCGGTTTCTTCCCGAATGGGTAGTTCCTCTGCTGGGGTTGACTCTTCCTGATCAACCACCTGCTTTCCTTTATCCTTCGGACCCATTCTTGGGGGTAGAACTTTTACGCTTCTTAGATTGACCTCTGTTATCTCTTCTAAATTTACCTGTGTCTCCTCTTGAATCGGAACAACTGGCTCTTCTGAAGTTGCTTCAGTTTCTGATGGTTCTAATTCTATCGTGATCGGAGCTCCTCGGAATTCACAAATGGACTCGTTGCTTGTCGAGTTTTCGTAGCCTCCTTTGGGAACATCTTCTTCGTCATGGTCATCGAGGTTATGTATGATTTGAGAATCGTTATTTGTATTGGAATCGAGATCCGGATTAAGCTGGTTGTCGCTAGTTATGTAACCGTTAGAAACAGTCAAAAAGTAGCCAACGCAATAACCCTTATCGTTATAAGATCTCGCCAGGGCGAGCAGATATTCATACAGAGTCAGGAGTTCGAGAGATTTCTCCCCCAAATCAGAAACAACCATCCTAGGATAAGTAGCCCCTAGTCTACCCTTTGGAGCCTCGGTCTTCTTTTCTTCCACGATCTTCTCCTCCTCCTGGGGCGGTTCTTCAATCGTAAGTGATAGTGCCAGCTCGACAAGTTTCAAAATCTGAGTTGAAGCGTGTACCGAAGTGGTCTGATTGTGATCCAAAATTTTTTTTGAAGACTTTCTCTAGAAGGTACTCCATCCATCATTAGTCGTGTACGGGTCTATCGGAACAATGGGATCCGTTGAAATAACATTGACGGAACCTCCTTTCTGGGGTTCCTTCATGTATTCCTTTGGGATCATTATGTTCCCTTTCCGGAGATTGTCATCAAGCCAACTCTTGAAAGTGATGCAATCCTCTATCTTGTGTCCGAGCATCTGGTGGTAAGGGCAATAGTTCGGATGATCTTTCTTATTGACTTCCTCCGGCCTCTTGGGCTCTGGTAGCTGAAAATCTGGTGTCTTCATTAAACTGCGGAACATCTTCGCTATTGCTTCAGTTTTGAATGGATATTCTCTATTTAGAAATTCTCTTAAGGTATGCGATCAACGAGGTGGTTGTTCATAATGCTGAGGCGACTAATAGCTCGGACAAGGTTGTAGGTAGCCCTGCTGAGGTTGTTGATAGCTCTGTGGTGGTTGTTGGTATGTCCGTTGCGGTGGTTGGTAACTAGGCTGTGGCCGCTCTAGCTGTATCTGAACCGGGTGCTTGCCCTTATCTACTGCCGGGACGATTCCAGATTTCTTTTCAAATGTCTTCACAGGCTTATGCTTGTCGTTCTTGTCCACGAAACTTAACTTCTTTGCCTCTTCTTGCAAGCTCCCGGCCTTGCTAAGCAACTTCTCGAAAGTCTTGATTGTAAATCCTTTAAGGAGAAGTGCTATCGGGCCATGGATACTCTTGAGCAAGATGCTGACTGCATGTTGTTCTTGAAGTTGTGGTTCGCACTTCATGCTTAAATTACTCCATTGAAGTATGTAATCCACTAAAGTCTCGTTCGGCTTCTGTTGCTCCACCACTAGATCACCGATAGTGATGTGGTGCTGAGCCCCGACAAACCGCTTAACGAAGAGATTCCCTAGTTACGAAAAGGTCTCTTGCGAACCGTTCGGTAGTCTACGTACCATTTGAAGGCAATCCCTGACAAACTGCTGACGAACTGACGGAAGAGTAGAGCGTCACTCCCACCGGCATTACAGCAACTAGCATAAAAATGTGCGACATGCTGCCGGGGGTTTTCCGTTCCATCAAAAGTCTTAAACAGAGGTGGTACGAAGCCTTTCGGGTATTGTACTGCATCGAACTCTTCGGGGTAAGGTCTACCCGTCTAAATAGATGCTCCACTTTTAGATTGTGCTAGGGCTTCTCACACCTGCTGTTCGATCATGTTTTTAATGTCCTTTTCTGGAATCATGCTTTGTGCAAAATCCTTCTTTGGTGGCTCGTCTCCATCGACGGATGTGATCTCTTTTCCTCCATCTGCAATATGGATGATCTCTGGGGGTGTTTCTTTTTGAGGTTGTACCTGACTCTGGAGAGTGGCTAAAGCGGCATCCATCTCTTCCATCCTCTTTGCCATCTGGGAAATTGTATCATCCTTCTCTTGAAGTCATGCTCTCAACACTTCCGGTTCATCTCTTTCTGCAGCTGCTGGAGCTCCTTGTGAAGCTGATGATGCTCGCGTCTCAACCATGTTGATTTCAACATACTCGTCATTCATAAATTCTGATGAATTAACATCATTTTCTAGTTTTTTTCTCTTTCTTTTGCTAACCATCGGATGTCTGTCCTTAACTTGTCCATGGCATCCTTTAGTGGCCTTTTCCGCACGGTCTCGCAGTTGTCACTTGACGGTTGTTGAACTTCCTTTTCGGGAGTCCCCTTTATTGTAGTAGCGCTTTCTTCTGATTCAAGTCTCCTGACGAGACTTTTCTTCTCAGGACATTGTTTTGGTCTTAGCTCGCCAGTAGTAGGTCGCCATACCATCCTTCTTGCGGCCGAAGCCTAGGACCAGGATGATCGTCGGCTATATCTTTGGAAGGTGATATCCTCCCTAATTTGCGGACCCGATACAACAATGGGTGAGCCGGCTTTTATCTTCTTCTTTGGTTTCTCTGTGGCGGCAACGGGCTCCATTCGTGGTCCGAGCGGGATTTAGCCGGCACCCGTCCCATCCTTCTTAAGATTTCTGACACAGGGCATCTTTCTTTCTTTGCCAATCTTTCTATCATAGCTTGTAGTCGAGCAAATGGCGTAGTCTTATCCCTTTTCCTTTTGTAATTGTTGTAGTACGCAGGTCGGGGTAATGCAGCGGCGATCCTATGGACATTCTCTTCATCTGATGCGGCAGAGAGAGGGTGAAACCTGCTTCCTTCCAACATAGGTATATACTCAGGCAGTTCTTCTCTTTCCTCAGGAATTTCTTCTAGAAAAGCAACTTCGGTAGCGTTGGCTTTCTCGATCTTGGCGATCTTTCGCCTCATTTCTCCTTTGAGTCCGAGTTAGGGGTGCAACTCTTGAGCTGGACCCCGATCTCAAAAACAAATGGTATTGTAGCAAAATTTGTACCCTCCACGGTGAAAAGCTCATCACAGACTTGGATTTCCTTCCCCTTCAGTTTGGTAGAAGTCGGGGTAGGTACAGAGATGACTAGACCGGTGGGGGTAGAGACAACAGTCCTCCTACGAATAATATTACTCCTTTCAGCTGGAACCCTTTGCAGGGGAGGGAATTCTTGAGTCGATTTCAGGTTGAACACAATCAGGGGTTTCTCAGTTTCTGACACTTTGTCCATTAGTGTGAAGAGAGTGACATCAGCAAACTTGATATCTGTGTTACCAAATCCTTGTCCGAAACGGATGATCCCATTGTCAGGCAGCTTATCCTTGTAAACGGCGAAGTCCATTCCATTGGTGAAGAAGAAGATTAACTTTGGGGCAGTCATTTTCTGCAGGGCAGTTTCCGAATGTCAGTCCTGAATTATGCTTCCTTTTGTTGTAAAGTTTAGGACGAAAAAGAAAGAGTCCGAACACATTTTCGTTTATCTTAGAGTATTTGTGATTTTTAAAAGAGATTGCTTATTAGAAGGTTGTTTATTAGCGGGTTCATTTGTTAGAAACAAAACGATTAAAGGAAAAAAGGTTATAGAAAAGGTAAAGGGCCCGATTTAGAATTAGAAAGGAAGAGAAAGTCTTATGCAAGACTTCTCGACTCGATGGATCGCTCCTAAACTAACACCTATTGGGGGTCCACCCCACCTCAGAAAAGAGGTAAAAGCATCTCGGAACCTCTCCGTTTAGGGGTGTCTAAACAATGGCTACTAAATCCGAGAGAAGTTGGCTATACTCGTTCAAGACAAAAATGAACAGGGTATCCCAACAGAAGAATGGTAGTTTGCTCCATTAGGGACATGGATACACTACCAATTTATGAAAGCAAAACTATCTAATAAAAATGGAGAGAGGAACTAGTCCCCAGTGGAGTCGCCAGAAGTTGTCGACATATTTTTATGTTTGTGTGTTGTATTTTGAAAAGAGATCGCCTAAAGAAATTGTCGCTGAATTTTAGATTTTAATTTTAATTTAAATATATATAATTTGAAAAGTAGCGTTTGATTTTTGAAAATAATTTTAAGTTTTAAAAAAATTTTAAGATATGAAGTCAAACCGATCACACATCCAAAATAGTTTATATAAACGAGCATCGCACCACAAACCGTACATCTATTCCGAAGAATAGACACACTGCTTGATGATGGGGCTCGGTTAAATAAACTAGAAGATTTCTGACATCCGTTTGGCTCTGCGAACCAACTTTATAAGCGAGACAAGTTCCCACTGCTTAATATAAATGAATTAAGCAGGGTTTATATTACATGGGTTCTTAAAGTTCTCTATAAGGGCAAGCCCCTATAGTTAATTACATCTTAAATGAAGGGAATCATTTAAGAAAACTCTCGATAATGATCAGTGGTTTTGCTCTCAAGAATTTCAAAGTTTAAGGTTTTCAAAGGATTGAGTTTTGGAAATTTTAATAGGGATTAGCTCGAATTTGGAACAATCTATTTTAGGAGTCCAAAGGAAGAGAAGTAGGAGAAGTTGAGGATCCAAGAAGAATTTTGGTGACTTCCCAAACTATTCTTTTGTTTGGCTTCAATTTGGGAGTTTATTTAATATTGCAATCTTGTCAATTTTATTTATTTAGATCTTATATTTGTATGACATAATCACACAAATAGCCTCGAAGATGTGAGGGGTTTATGTCGTACCAAAGGACCACCTCAGAGTCCTAAGATCGGTTAGTGCTTAATTTGCATAACATGGTTATACAAATGCCTAACAAAAAAATGAAGATTTATGTTGCACTAAGCAAAGTACCTCGAAGTCCTATGGTTTTGTTGTTTAAAACTAGGGAATGTTTTGCTGAAATAAATTCCAGTTTTGCTGATGACGATGGCCATGCTGCCCACCATGCTCCAAGCTCCTTGTTGTAGAGGTTTAGTTTTAGAAGTCATAAATCAAGGGATGAGAGAAGTGTTTTGGTTTAGAGAAAATCTTAAAATCCAAGTGTTTTTTTAATATTTAAAAAAAACAAATCTTAAAGTTGTTTAAACAGAACCGATTAAGATCCCACAGTTTCGTCATCACGACACCGTTATTTTCATCGAATTCACTTAGTCCATATGAATTTGCTAAACTCAATTGAATAAGTTCCACACTTTCCTTTAGACCGTGGGAAATCGCGTTAGCTACACATGGGTTACATCATCCGAGGTATTCCCGATCATTCAACGAGACGTTTTAATTTAGTTACAATTGCTGTTTTGTTGTTCTGTTTGTGATTAAATTTTGAGTTTTTTTATATTTTGGAATGTTGTGGCGGTGAATTTTATCTTGCAATGAATTTTAATTTAGTTTTGGTTTCAGTTCAGGGACTATCCTAAAGGTTTTGATTTTCATGCAACAATCTGGTTTAACATGCAAGAAAAAGTAAAGTACAGTGCATGTAAGTAAATTGCAATAAAATAAAAGCGTACCTGGAGGCTCTTCCCGTCATCCCAAGCTGCACTTAAAAAACATGTTAAGGCATTTAAATATTTTAATAAATACCTAGGTAAAGCTAAGGGACAGTGGTTTTGGTTGTCTACCAAATTCTAGTCTATTACTTAGTCATCTCCTATGACGTTCTAGGTTCTTGTGTTTTGGTTTAAGGATGATTTTCTTCATCAAAGAACAATTAAATTCAATTGTTCTTCTAAAACATCCCGTCATATTGAGGAAGTTCTTAGTACGAGTCCTAAACATCTTTTCAATACTTCTGGGATTATTTTGAGTCCATGTAAATTTAGTTGCACTGAGTGAATTAATCATCCAAGAGTTTAGTTAAGCTTTGTCTCTTGCTCGGTGAACTCGGGTATTTGATTACTCGATGAATGAAGTGACATCTCACTTAATACTCTATTTAAGAGTTATAATAATTAAAGCCTTTAAGGGCAAGTTGGGTTGTTGAGAATTTTAATCATTCTTAATTTAAAGTTTGAGTTAATGATTTATAGTGATTTAATTTAATTATGAGGTTTTAATTAATAATTTTAAGTTTGGAATAGTTTTCAAATTATTTTATATTTAATTTAAATCTTTACACTTTCAATTATCTTAGTATTTCAGATTGATATTTATGTTTTAAATTTACTTAGATAGAAAGAGGTGTTGAAATTATTGATATGTTTTGATTTAACTCTTAATGATTTCATTTAGGTTTGTTGTTAAGTGATTTTAATTTAATTTAATTTAATTTAATTTAATTTTAATTTAATTTAATTTAATTTCATTTCATTTAATTTAATTTTAATTTAATTTTAATTTAATTTTAATTTTAATTTAATTTAATTTAATTTAATTTAATTTTAATTTAATTTAATTTTAGTTTTAATTTAATTTTAATTTAATTTAATTTTAGTTTCAATATTTTAAATTTAATTTAATTTAATTGTTAAGGTGTTAATTTAATTTAATTTAAACTTTGACTTGACTTAATTTAATTTAATTTAGTTTAACTCCAAGATTTTAAATTTAATTTTAATTATTGGACCATTTAACATTTTAAGCATTAATTCATTTAAGGGTTATCTTTTTTTTTAATTTTTAATTTATTTAGTTCGGATTATTATTTTAATTTTTAATTAAGAACTAAATATTATTGAAGTGACTTATTTAGGAATTTTTAAATTAAAGAATAAATATCCTCTTAATAATATCCCTATTTTAATAATCCAAGTTTTAAATATATTCTTTCCAAAATTTAAATTATTTAATTAATTAGAGTTTCATTTTGATACTTTCAAACTGTTTAATGGGTTTCTATCCTTTTAATTTCCCTAAATTTCAACCATTCAAGAGAAAGTTAAAATCAAATATTTTACCCTCCATTTTGATTAAACCTAAAGTTTTAATTAAGGGTTAAAATTCTTTAATTACCTTTATGCCCTTTCAGGCTTATTCATTTCATAACTCACTAAATTGAGCTCAAATGAATTTGAAGTTTTTATGTCACCTCACTCACATGTCAATTAAGACATTAGAGGAGAAAATGTGATTTTTCTGACTTTAATTTATTTATATAATTATTTTTAGTAGAAAATAGGAATTTTCAAAGAAAATTCAACAACATGGTCAAGGTAAAGTTTCTGTCCTTAAAAAAATTATGGGATGTTCCTAACGACTAGAGAATCACTTGGACCAATTTTTGTGATTTTTTGAATTATATTTTATTTATTATAATTATTTGGAATTTTAGAGTATTAATTAATTTTAAAATAAAATAAAATTTTAAAAATAGATTTTATATTTTTCATAAATTTCTTTGACCACAAGGAGTCTAGGAAAATAAAGTTTATAATTTTCTGATTTTTCTTTGATTTATTAGAATTATTTTAGTGAAAAAGATTGAAAATTCATTTTTTTCAATATTAAAAATTACATTAAGCCTTTAAAATTCAATATCTTATCCTAGGGACTTAGGAAAAATATTTGGTTTGTTCCTAAGTGATTAGGAGTCAAAATGTGACATTTTTATGATTTTTAATATTTTTGTGATTTTTATTATTTTTTAATTATTAAAATATTAAAATATTGTGAAAAATCAACTTTTTTAGAAAATTCCACTTTTAATTTTCCGGAACTCCCCTGATATCAGAGAAGCTCCAAAACTATTTTTTGTGAATTTTTGAAAAGTATTTTTGGAGTTATGAATTTTTAAAGTTCCATTTTGCTTAGGAGGCTTAATCAATCCATTTGGTGGGGTTAATCAAGTCCAATTGATTTCAAAATTTTATGTAAGGTTCCTCTAACCCTAAAGAGCAATGGAGAATTGTTTTCAAGTCAATTTGGTGTGTGGTTAACCCTAATTAATTCAAATTCAATTTTGGGAGTTTAGGCCAATTAAGGTTATTATGAATGAATTAACTCAAAATATATTTTTCAAAGGGTCCCCTAGTCCTAAGAAACACCACCAAATTTTCCTAGAATTTATTTTACAACATGCTAATTATTAGAATTAAAATACCTAAAACAGTGACATGAACTTGAAAAATCAATAACTTTTCACGGAGATTGCCTCTGATCTTGAAAAATTCAGGGAATGTTCCCAAGATCAGAGGCTTCAAAAGCCCTATGGTCTCATGCCATGGTGAGTTGTCTATGCAAATGGAGAATCAAAACATTGGAAACAGTAAATAAATTATTAAAAATAAAATACTCATCCAATTAACTTGATTTCTTTTCCACATTATTCTCCTCTATTCACTGAGCAAGGGGGTATTTTTATTTTATTTTTGTGATTTTTCTATGCAAAGATATGAATATTTTAAGTTCTAGTATTTAAATAAATCTAAAAAAAATCCTAATTTTCTACTTATCCGTTTCGGCGCCACGTCATCCGCGTCCGGATCGAAAGCCCATGAGTTGCTCCGTGATTCGTCGTTGTCACCTGAGTCAGCGCGATGGGGGCCCGCCATTCACGTACCATTGTGCTGTCCGGCTTGATCTCGACTTCTGCTCGATACACGTGCGATCCAACGGCTCCTGGTCATCGTCTCCGACTAGTGTGCACCCGTGACCGTCCACACTAAAACACTAAGATCTCACTCGATTCTCCATGGATTTTTGCGTTCTTATACTCTATCGATTCGTCTTGAAGAGACGAACACATCTATACTATTAAGGTGCATTGAAATCAACTCAAACTAAATGGAGAATCTCCAGGAGCTCGGGAGGAAAAGTGAGTTCATATCTTTGCTCAGAGAAGTGAAGCTTCGATCTGAGGGTTGTGTCACCTTCAATTGAGTCCAAGCAAGCTCCAGATGAAGTCTCTTGCTCTAGGGAAATGCCTAGGTACAAAAGTGACCAAGGCCGATCACAAAACTTGGAGGTCGGAAGCAATGGCCGGCTCGGTGAGGGGGCTTTTGCTGGGGAACTTCTCCTCTTGGTCCGGTGAAGGTGTAGAGTCAATCAATTTGAAGATTGGCTCAACCGTGGTGAAGTGTCTTGGTTTTGGGCTTGAATTTTAACTCCAAAATTGGACTCGCGAGAGAGGGTTTTAGGGCTGGATTTCAGTGGGGATCAAGTTCTCTATGTCTGGAGAGGGATCTGGAGTGATTTTGGCAGAGTTTTGGTAAGGTTTGGTTCAACATCTCTTTTGGCCGAGAGGGGTTTAAATAGACATGGCTGGAGAGCTTCCCAGGGGGGTTTGATGCTTGGGATCAGCTGCTCTATTCAAGTGAAGAACAGCCATGGTGTTCAATTGGACTGGGACAACTCAGCAAGGAAGAATTAAAAATTTTGGCTCACATGGGTGCTCTCAATCTGGTGGTTTCCGGCGGTTGTGGTGGCTGGCCTGCTAGGGTCAAGTCACTGTTGTCATCAGGAGGGTCAGGGGTTGGAAAAGGTGCAAGCAATTAGCATTGTCCATGTGTAAAGGAATTGATTCAAATGGAATGGGGAAAGTGGCTATTTTGGGTTGAAATGGGTCAAATGCATGCTTTAGGCTTGGTGCACCTCCCCAAGGCCTGATTTTGGGCTGAGGGAAATCAGTGGGTTTAGCCAAGAGAAGGTGGTGAAGTCACCATCCATGAATATTTAGATTAATCATGGGTTAGGATGTATCATTAAAAGGGTTAAAACTTTTTTAAGGGGGTTTAAAAGAGGCTCCTCCTTTTGCAATTAATCGCATGGTGATGTGTAAAGGGGCTCCCAAGGCTTGCATGTGGCTTGTGCATGGTTCAATGGCTCTATTTGGGTTAGGTTTGGGCTTAGGTCAATTTAAGGGATTTAGGTTTTGGGTTAGGTTTGGGTGGAGTTTAGGTTCAAATTTTGGGTAAATAAAGTTAGTATTTTGTTTATGGGGATGTTAGGAAGGTTTTAGAAAAGATTTGGGGCCAATTGGGGTTGAGTTGGGTTGGTTTGCGCTAGGTTTAGGTCATGGGCCAAAATTGGGCCTTAGGCTTCAAATTGATATTGGGCCCAAATGTCAATCAAATTGGACTTGGATTTGGTTTAAATCGATATTGGAGATATTGAATTAAAGTCTAGAATTGAATTGGCCCAAAATTGAGGTCAATTGGCGTGGTTTGGTTTGACATTGGGTTCACTTGGGTTAAAAAAAATGGGTCAAATTGGGGGTTTTGGTAAAAGTGGGGTAAATTGGCAAAATTGGCCCATGGTGTAGTTAAACAAAATGAAATTGGGAATATTTGGGATTTTCTAGAATTTTCTGGAAATTTTTAGAATTTTTGGATTTTTGGGGTAGAAGGGTATTTTGGTAATTTTGGGGGGTTTAGGGGTATTTTTGGAAATTTTGGTATTTTTAGCCAAAGATGGTCAATTTGAGTGGTGGGAAGTGTTTAGGATTAATTTTGAGGGATCTTGGGTAATTTAGGTAATTTTGTAAATTTTGGGTCATTTTAAGGGTATTTGGTAGGTTAGGTGGGTGCGAGGCCCCGGGGGTCAAAAACTGAAATTTTGAAAAAAAAGTAAGATTGATCAAGTGTGAGTGAAATGAAATCACTTTGGTTGAGCCATAAAGCCATATTAAGCTCATATGAGCCATGAGAGGACTCATTTGAGGCATTCACTTATGTTGTTCCTAACCCTCTTACGCGAGGGCTTAGGGGTTAAGGACCATCCATATGAATTACCTACAAGAGTCATGAAGTCAAGTTGGATGAGAGTGTGGTTTTAGGACTTGGAATGTGTGTGAGAGTGCAGTGTATGTGCAAGTCAACCCTCTCCAGACCAGGCCATCCAGGTTATTCCTAAGGCCAAAAAGTCCTATAGGAAACTCGTCCTTTAAACCTCCACATTTGATTTCAACCCTCTAGGTGATTAGGGGTCTACAATCAAGCTTGTGGGGTTTGCGGGGAGTTAAGAAGTAGTTTTAATTTCTAAATGGTGGGTTCCATTTCTAGTTCTCTAAGATAGTCAAAGGAAAAGCCTAAGGCTAGATCCTAAGTACTAAAGACAGAAGCAAAAGACCTCACCAAAATTGAGGTCAACACAGCCGAAGAAAGATTCTGCTCAAAGTGTACTACCAGAAAGGACATTAAAAGCATGGTGGAACAGCAAGTGCGAGAATCCCTAGCACAGTCTAAGAGTGGAGCATTTGTTCAGATGGGTAGACCTTAGCCTGAAGAATTTGATGCAGTTCAATACCCAAAGGGCTTCGTACCACCTCTATTTAAGACTTTCAACGGTATGGGAAATCCCCGGAAGCATGTCGCACATTTTCGTGCTAGTTGTTGCAACGCCGCTGGGAGTGATGCTTTACTATTTCACCAGTTTGTTAGCAGCCTATCAGGGACCGCCTTTGATTGATATGAAGAGTTGTCGAATGGTTCAATCAAGACTTTCTCAGACTTGGAAAATCTTTTCGTTTAACGGTTTTGTTGGGGCTCAGCACCACATCACTATTGGTGTTCTAGTGGTCAAGCAACAAAAGCTGAACAAAACCTTAGTTGATTACATTCTTCGATGGAGGAACCCAAGCATGAAGTGTGAACCATAGCTCCAAGAATAGCATGCAGTTGGTATCTTGCTAGAGAGCATCCATGGCCCAATAGCACTTCTTCTCAAATGATTCACAATCAAGACTTTTGAGAAGTTGCTTAGCAAGACCAAGAGCTAGCAAGAGGAGGCAAAACAATTGAGTTTCATCGACAAGATTGATAAGCAGAAGCTAGTGAAGGCATTTGAGAAGAAATTTAGAATCGTTGCGGCAGTGGATAAGGGCAAACAACCTGTACAGATACAGCCAGAACGACCACAGCTAAGTTATCAACCACCGCAGTGGAATTATCAACACCCTATGCAGAGTTATTAATAGCCTTGACCGAGCTATAAGTCACTGCAGCATCATGATCAACCACCGCCACACCCAATACGTGGGCTGAAGGAGCTTTAAAACAAGGAATACCCCTGCAAGAATGAAGCAGTGGCCAAAATGTTTCACAGTTTAAGTAAGACACTCAATTTTCAGCTGCCAGAGCCCAGGAGGCCGGAGGAAGTCAACAAGAAAAATCATCTGAATTACTACCCTTACCATAGAATTCTCGGACACAAAATAGAAGACTGCTTCACCTTCAAGAACTGGCTCGATTATAATCTTAGTCAAGGGAACATAACGATCCCGAAAGAATACATGAAGGAGCCTAAAGAGGAGGTTCTCTTAATGTTATTTCGGCAGATCCTATTGTTCCGATAGACCCGTACACGACCGAAGATGGATGGAGTACTATTTGGATGAAGTCTTCAAAGAGAATATTGGATCACATCTAAACCGCTTCGGTGCGTGCTTCAATTCAAAGTTTGAATTCCACTAAGCCGGCGCTGTCAATTGCAATTGAAGAACCACCCCAGAAGGAGGAGAAGATCGCGGAAGAAGAGAAGTCCGAGGCCCCAAAGAGTAGAGTAGGGCCTGCTTATCCTAGTATGGTTATTTCTGATTTGGCGGAGAATTCCCTCGGACCTCTGACTCTGTATGATTATCTTTTTGCCCCTGTGGGGTACTATAATGATAAGAGTTATGGTGTTGGCTACGTTTTGACTGTTTCTAACGATTACGAAACTAACGACAACCAACCTAACCTGGATCTCGATTTTGATACGAATAATAATTCTCAAATTATACAAAACCTCGACGACAGCAACGAAGGAGAGGATGTCCACAAAGGCGGATACGAAAGCCCAAGAAGCGAAGAGTTCATTTGTGAATTTTGAGGGGCTCCGATTGTGATAAAATTGGAGTTATTAGATTCTGAAGAAGCTACAGAAGAGCCAGTCATTCGAGGAGACAGCGACAGATCCAGCACCAGATTTAGAAGAGATAACAAAAGTTAATTTGAGGAGTGGAAAAGTCATGCTCCTAAGAATCAGACCAAAAACTAAAGGAAAGCAGGTGGTTGTTCAGGAAGAGCCAACCCCATCGAAAGAATCGCCCATTCGGGAAGAGGCTGAAGAGCCTAGTAATATATTGGATTATAACGTGCTAGCCCATCTTTAGAAGCTACTAGCTAAACTAAGCATTTACGACGCTCTGATCCTGTCAAAGGAGATGAGGGAAACTCTGATCAAGGCCTTACATGATCTAGAAATTTTCTTAGCTCAGATGGCCAATATATCCTTAGATGAGGTTTGCTCATTAAAAGGATAGTAGGTGTTTGTTAATGAATAATGACCTACAGCTTGGGACAGCCGATCACAACCGACCTTTGTACATCTTAATCACTATCAAAAAATTCATGCTCTCCAGGGTGTTAGTTGATCTGGGAGCATCAGTCAATATAATGAATCTTTGGACGTTAGCATACTTGGAAATTGATGCCTGCAAGCTCCAAGCAGACAGATGTTACTAAGAGGTTTCAATCAGAAAGGAGAAAGAGCTCTTGGATTAATAACACTATCCATGAGCATCGGTGATTTGTCAAGGACAACCGCAAAATTCCATATAATTGATTCTGAGACATCGTTCAATGCTTTATGGGGTCGACCTTGGATCCATAAAAACTGGATGGTACCATCATCTCTACACCAGTGCATAAAGTATTACGATGGAGGAGAAGAACAATGTATCAAAGGTAACTTGCAACCGTTCTCCGTGCATGAAATCAAAATCCACGAAAATGTTGCTTACTACGCACCTCCGAAGAAAACTATCTTCTTCAGAAATTCCATACCGAATGAAGAAAATGAAACTCATGGCAACGGAGAAAATCAAATTCTAGTTCAACATTTACTCACCACTCCCTTACGGCGAGATGGTGAAGGTTTCTCCAGAACTCGCACCCGAGGTCGAGGCCGGGGATGAGGTCGAGGAAGAAATAGTGGAACAGTTGAACAAAAGAATCCAATAATTAATGTTGATTGGGAGAGCAACTCCGAAGAAGAAGAAATCAAGAAGGAAGCAATAAAGATAAATCAAAAGAAACCCCAGTTCAAGATCTCTCTCGAAGACGAAAAGGAGGAAGAATACAAATCAATGTACGAGAAGATTAACCACCATGTACATACTATGACCCTAACCCCGATCTATCCTAGTCAGGTTGAGGGTATGGTGGTCAAGGAAGTACATGGTGGAGGTGTTAGCCAATCAAATTTTACCGTGGCACTTCTTCTTCTTCCAATACTGAAAATGATGTAAAATTTGAAGATGTTGCTTCATCCGAATTAATGGAATTGCCTTTTGAGTGGTATTCTCCCTGTGTTTAAAATTTAATTCAACGTGGTGTTTTACCTAAGCAGTGGTCAAAAGATCAATCACAACGCTTTGAAAAATTATGCAATAATGCCAATCGACCTCCCATTTCAAAACATGGTCTCGGATTCGACACAGTAGCGCCAGCTGATGATACCGGATTCTATTTGTTTGTCACTTGTGAGCCTAATGAAGACTTCCAAGAAGCTTCAGATCACCTCAAGTATTTACCAATTGGAGACGCTCCGCTGAAATTTGAAGAAGAAATTAAATCTACAATAGATGAGTTAATGGAAGTTAACTTAGGTGCTAGCGAAGAGCATAGGCCGACCTTTGTTAGCTCCTTACTCAATGAAGAAAACTCCAAAAATATGATTAAGCTATTGATGGAATTCAAGAACTATTTTGCTTGGAGTTACGATGAAATTCCCGAACTAACTTCAGAAGTTGCAGTTCACAAGTTAGGAGTGGATCACACTGCTGTTCCAGTCAGACAAGCTCCGAGAAGAATGCGTCTAGAGATCAAACAACAAGTAGTAGCCAAAGTTAAGAAGCTAATCGACGCTAAATTTGTCCGTGAAGAAAAATACCCGACTTGGTTGGCCAACGGGGTACCAGTCAGAAAGAAGAATGCTCATATCAGAATTCGCGTGGATTTCAGAGATTTGAACAAAGCTTGCCCGAAGGATGAATTCCCGCTACCAATTCCAGAGTTAATGATCGACATCGCTTCGACACACGATGTCTTCTCTTTAATGGATGGATCATCAGGATACAATCAAATAAAGATGTCACTGGAAGATGAGAAGCTCACAGCATTCAGAATGCCAATTTGAGTATTCTGTTACACAGTAATGCCTTTCGGATTGAAGAATGAAGGAGCAACATACCAAAGAGCAATGACGAGGATTTTTTATGATCTCATTCACAAACAAGTTGAGTGCTACATTGATGATATGGTCATCATGAGCAAACTGAAAGGAGATCACCTGTATTATTTAAGAATTGTTTTCGAGCGATTAAGACAATTTAACCATAAGATGAATCCCTTGAAATGCGCCTTCGACATCACTTTCAGGAAATTCCTAGGATTTATCGTCCGACATCACATAATTGAGATCGATTCAGAGAAGATTAAAGCTATCTTAGAAATGCCGCCTCCCAAAACTTTAAAACAATTACGATCCTTTCAAGGAAAGTTGGCTTATCTTCGACGCTTTATTTCTAATTTGTCAGGAAGGTGTCAGCCTTTTTCTGCTTTAGTTAAGAAGGATGCCAAGTTTACTTGGGACTCTAATTGTCAACATGCCTTCAATGACATTAAACAATATTTAATGACACCTGCTATATTAGCAGCCCTATTCTTGGGTTGACCGTTGATAATTTATACCGCGGCTTTAGACGACTCCCTCGGAGCCCTACTAGTTCTGGTCAATGACGAGGGTAAAGAAAACGCTCCCTACTACTTAAGTCATCGTCTAATTCTGATGGAAGTAAAGTATTCTCCTATTGAGAAGCATTGTTTGGCCCTGATCTTTGCCGCTCAAAAGCTCATGCACTACATGCTTTCTCATAAGGTCAACCTTATCTCAAAGTTCAATCCATCGCAATATTTCACGACACGCCCGATGCTTTTCGTCAGACTAGCCAGGTGGTCAATGATATTATTGCAATTCAATATAACTTTTCTTCTTCTTCGTGTCTAAAGGGACAAGTCCTAGCATACTTCCTCGCAGCACACCCTTTACCGGCAGAATCGCCTCTCAACGACGACTTACCAGATGAATAGATAATGAGCTTAGAAGACCCCGATGATCAACATTGGGAACTGTACTTTCATGGAGCATCATCAACACAGAAGAATAAAGAATTGCAAACGATAGTGCCCGGTAAAGCAGGAATCGAACTAATATTTATAACACCGGAACGGGGGATGTTAAGATACTCCTATGATTTAACAGAACCGTGTACGAATAATTAAGCAAAATATGAAGCCCTTATAACTAGACTGGAGTTAGCCATTCAGATAAGTATAACAGACATCAACATCTACGATGATTCACAGTTGATCATACAACAGGTCGCACGGAAATACAAAATTTTGTAACCAAGACTCGAGCAGTACTTCCAGTATGCAATGAATTTGCTGAAGCAAATTCCGAATGTAACGATATAGAAGATTCCCCGAAGAGAAAATGCTCTCGCAGATGCGTTAGCCCGCTTCACAAACGAATTTGCCTGCTTACAAGATGAATCAGTTGAAATGTCAGTTCATGGGCGACAGATCCTAGCACAGCTCGACATGGACGAAATACACAAATCAGAAAAAGGAGAAGAGACAGTTGCAGCAGTAACAGAAACTACAGATGATTGGCGCCAGCCATTAATAAAATACCTGCAAACAGGAAACCTACCAGACGATAAGTCAGTAGCCCATCAGATCAAGAAAAGAACTTTGTCACATGCCTTAATAAACAATACTTTATACAGAAGGTCTTTCGATCAGATGTGGCTATGGTGCCTGAGTGGGTCTGAGGCTCGTGAAATTATTAAAGAAGTGCACTCAGGAATTTGTGGCGCTCATCAGTCGTGTCCAAAGATGAAAATGAAAATAAAGAGATTGGGGTACTACTAGCCCTCAATGATGACCGACCGCATGAAAGTTGCCAAAAGTTATCACCAGTCCAAGTGCACGGAGTGGTTCTACACCAACCTCCAAATGTGATACATCCGACAATCGCGTCATTGCCATTTGAATGTTGGGGCACAAATATCGTGAGCCCGATAGAAGCGCCTTCTTCAAGAGGACATCGTTTCATCCTTGCAGCGATAGATTATTTTTCCAAGTGGGCAGAAGCAGTACCGCTCAGAGAGGTGAAGGCACATCACGTGTTGCAGTTCTTTAAGAATCAAGTCGTCTACCGTTTCAGGGTACCACGCAGAATTATTTCAGATAAAGGGTCCGCGTTCAAGAGCACGAAGATCAATAATTTTCTTCAGAAGACACGGGATCGATTAACGCTATTCGATGATCTAATACCCAAGAGCAAACGTCTTGGCCAAGGCTTTAATAAAACTCTCGTCCAAATCCTAAAGAAAACTTTGGACGATAACAAGAGAAATTGGCACGATAAGTTATTAGAAGCTTTATGGGCCTACAAAACAACTTTCAGAATGCCTACTCAGTCTACACCTTACGCTCTAGTGTATGGGTTCGAGACCGTCTTGCCTTTGGAGGTTCAGCTTCCGTATCTCAGAATTGCAATCGCAGACAAGATTACTATAGAAGAAAATGCCAAACTACGGAGAGAAGAATTGGAAAGCTTGGAAGGAAGATGACTTTCAGCGCAGCAGAATCTGGAATTGTATCAAGCCAAGATGATCCAGAACCACAATAAAATTGTCCGCCCAAGAACATTCAAAGTCGGTGACTTCGTTCTAGTTCTCAAGAGACCTATTCTTGCACACCGCAAGATAGGAGGTAAATTTGAACCGACTTGGGAGGGGCCATTAGTGGTTGAGACAGTTTACTCAGGAGGTTCCTACCAACTTGTGAATAGCCGTGGAGAACGATCTATGCTCCCAATCAATGGACGATATTTAAAGAAGTATCACGCAACCTGATGTTTTGAAGGATGGACTATAAAAATGAAGTCTCATTCCTAGAAGCATGGGCACAACAATCACTTGTAACTGGGTCCAAACCTAAAATTGATAAAAAAATGATGAACAAAAGAATATATGTGTTAAAAAGAAAATATGTGAAAGAAACCATCTGAATAAAAAATTTGAACTTTCCTCTCAAATCGAAACTCTTTCCTGATTTTCCCTCATCTTTTCCCATCTTGCTATAATCCAAATGAAATAAATAAATAAATAATTATTTTTTATTAATGAATAAATTTTCTTATAGTTTTCGTTCTTGATGCAACCCATGATTCCTTCCTTGTTTTCCCTGGAAGATGTCGAGCAGGCAGTTGATTCTGAACTTTAAGAATGGCGTGAGTCTAGCACTCAACGAAGAGAAGATGATGGATGAGGTTGTGATTGAGATCGACTCTGATTTCACACCGGCCGCGTTACAGTACGAGAAGGCCGATTGGACCCCGATTGACCGGGATGAGTTCCGCAACCAGACAGTGGTGAAATTGGGTGGCCCGAGTCAGCAGACTACCGGCAAGAAAAGAAAAATGAACACCACTCATGTAGCTAGAGCATATAAGAAAGTCAAGTCCATGATTACTACAGCAGAGGGCAGGCTTGTCAGCGCCATGCCCTCAGAAGTTCAGAAAGTAAGAAGAGCTACTCTCACTCCTACCCAGCGAAGAAACAAGAACCACCGTATTCACAGGATGCTGAGCAAGCTAGCAGCGAACCAGCATAGAGAAACAGTTCCCACCATTGGTGCAAGTACTTCAAAGAAGCCGGTTCGACAGGAACCAGAAAAAAAGAAATTAACTCCGAAAACAGCAGAGAAGGTGAAGGAAATTTCAACGAGATCGGAAAACGAATCAGCGCCACAGCTTCTGGCAGACATACCAGCTCTGAGGATTATTGTTGCAAAAGCAACCCCGGAGGATGTCTTGATGGAGACTATCCCCAAGGAGGTGAAACATATAAAAGAGCATGCTAGGGTTGAGCCATACATCCCACAGTATGTTACCAGACCTCAACGGTTCTAGATAATTCTAGAATACGAGCTAGAGAAGCTTCAGAAAGTTGAAAAGAAAACCTTTGATTATTTTGAAAGAATTCGAGGCAAGAATATTAATATCGTGGAGGGCCTTGAGCTACACAAGAATGTGTTTTCAGATTACGAGCAGCAACAGATTGTGGATTGTGTCTTTGACCTTCAGAAATTGGGTCAAGCGGGTCGCTTAAGAGGAAAGACCAACTTAGAACCCTGGAAATGGATGAAAGGAAAAGGAAGAGTTACAATTCAATGTAGATGTTGCTACAACTTTGTCGAAGATATAAAAGGGAATCCACCGGGGATACTCCGTGGTAGTGATGTTGATCCAATACCAAGAATCATTTAGAGGATGATCAAAAGGATGGTGACATGGCGAGTACTACCTGTAGATTACATACCCAACAGTTGCATCATCAACAGATATGAAGAAGGCGACTGCATACTGCCACACATAGATCATCATGATTTCGTAAGACCCTTTTATATGGTGTCCTTCATCAATCAATGCAACATCATGTTCGGATCAGACCTCTGGATAGCAGGCCCCGGAGAATTCCAAAGGTCATTGGAAATACCTCTACCGGTAGGTTCTGTTCTGGTGCTAAAAGGAAACGGAGTAGACATAACGAAACATTGCATTCCAGGGGTACTTTTAGGAGGATGGATGATAGCAAGATGCCTTTTCGCTTTCAACCAGATCCAAAGTTAGAGAGCCTTTAGCCTTTCAAGCTGTGAGCTACATGGAAAATAGCACAGCACTAATGCACATCTGAACGACATTTCCTGCAAAGGATGGCTTGGAAGGTGATTTTATTAGCCATGTGTCTCACTATCCAGACATGGATTTTGACAGACGTTTTAGAGAGACTGACAAGGAACCTGTGCAGTCTGTTTTGGATTTATATGGATTTTATGAGATGCTTAATTTTCAAGGAAAATATCATCATGTTTTGGATCAAGCTATATTATGTATTTTCAGCAAATTGAATGGAAACGACCGTGTCGTATTTTGCCTTCAATTTTGTCCAAATTGACTGGGAACACCATTAAGTTGAATGAACCTCGAACGAAGAACGATTTGAAAATAAACAAATAAATAAGATAAAATGAAAATGAACATAAAACAACAAGAAGAAAAAAGAGAAAGAAAAGAAAATGAAAGAAAAAGAAAATGAATGAGAACTCTTTTAAGGACCTAAATGTCAAAACAAATTCCAAATTAGCATAAGGTCTAATTAAACAAAAATAAAATCGAATCACTAAAAAAACAAAATGAATCTAAGCCTCGAATTGAATTCCGATCTGAATCTATCGATTCAAATCTTTTAATTCTTCTTCAAATTGAAATCTGTTTGGAACTCTTCCAAATTTCAAATCCTCTCCTCGACTTATCGCTAGGTCGAGTCTTTTCAGCTTGGTACACTTATCGGTTCCTTTCAACTCTTTTCTTCATGTGCTAGAGGATCGGCTAGTTCTATTGACACAAAACCACAAATTTTATTCAATTTGGTTCTGATGGCATAGAATTGGGTCCCTCCTCACATGAATATCCTTTTTGAGAAACCCTTCGAGCGAGGATTAAAACACCCTCATACCCGCTTTCAAATTGATTCTTTCCCATGGAAGATTCAAACTTCAATTTCAAACTTCAAAACATTTCAATCCTTTCAAATTTTAAGGATGGAGCCTAAATTCCAGTTCTCTTTCAGATCTCCAGACTGGAGCCTAAATTCCAGTTCTCTTTCCAATTTCGAGGCTGGAGCCTAATTTCCAGTTTTCTTTCAAATTTTGAGGCTGGAGCCTAAATTCCAGTTCTCTTTCAAATTTCGAGGCTGGAGCCTAAATTCTAGTTCTCTTTCAAATCTCGAGGATGGAGCCTAAATTTCGGTTCTCTTTTTAATTTTGAGGGTGGAGCCTAAATTCCGGTTCTCTTTCGAATTTTGAGGCTGGAGCCTAAATTCCAGCTCTCTTTCTAAATTTTGAGGCTAGAGCCTAAATTCCAGTTCTCTTTCAAATTTTGAGGCAGGAGCCTAAATTCCAGTTCTCTTTCAAATCTCGAGGATGGAGCCTAAATTCCAGTTCTCTTTCCAATTTCAAGAGCCTAAATTCCAGTTCTCTTTCAAATTTTGAGGCTGGAGCCTAAATTCAATTTCTCTTTCGAATTTCAAAGATGGAGCCTAATTTCCAGTTCTCTTTCAAATTTCAAGGCTGGAGCCTAAATTCCAGTTCTCTTTCAAATTTCAAGGGTGGAGTCTAAATTCCATTTCTCTTTCAAACCTCGAGGCTGGAGCCTAAATTCCCTTTCAAATTTCGTGGTTGGAGCCTAAATTTCAGTTATCTTTAAAATCTCGAGGCTGGAGCCTAAATTCCAGTTCTCTTTTAAATTTTGAGGTTGGAGGCAAAATTCCAGTTCTCTTTCTAAATTTCGAGGCTGGAGCCTAAATTTCAGTTCTCTTTCAAATCTCAAGGCTGGAGACTAAATTCCAGTTCTCTTTCAAATTTTGAGGCTAGATGCTAAATTCCAGTGCTCTTTCTAAATTTCGAGGCTGGAGCCTAAATTCCAGTTCTTTTTCAAATCCTGAGGCTGGAGCCTAAATTCTAGTTCTCTTGCTAAATCCTGAGGCTGGAGCCTAAATTTCAGTTCTCTTTCTAAATTCTGAGGCTGGAGCCTAAATTCCAATTCTCTTTCTAAATCCTAAGGGTGGAGCCCAAATTCCAATTCTCTTTCTAAATCCTGAGGTTGGAGCCCAAATTCCAGCTCTCTTTCAAACTCTGAGGTTGGAGCCTAAATTCTAGCCCTCCATTCAAATCCTGAGATTGGAACCTAGGTTCTAATTCTCATTCCAAATCTAATCCCTTGGAAATCTTGCAATTAGAGATTCACCTCCTTTTTCCCCAGCTAGAGTTCTGGAATCTTCAGTCTTGAAAGATTTACTTTATATTCCCCAACGGAAATTTTGCTCGCTTTGTTCTAAGTGTAACACTTAGACGTCTGTGTTGATTTTATTGATCTCCTCGGTAAACACCAATACGCACGGTGTGCTTGGTCAGTGAACCACACCTATTAGGGGTCCATTTGTTGAACTCATTTTTAGTGAGGTCTTTCTTTCCTCTTAGTGCTTAGGATCTATCCATAGGACTTCTCCTTAACTATCCTAGAAGACTATAGATGGAACCCACCATTTAGAAATTCAAACAAAATCTTAACTCTCTTCGGAATCCTTCATGGATGGTCATCAATCTCCAAACCATTTGGAAGGTTAGGACCAATGTGCATAAAGACAAGGATGAGTTCCTATAGGATGATCAAGCCTTAGGACAACCCTAGGTGGCCTGGTCTTGGTAAGGTCTAGTTTGCACAAACTACACTCCTACACACATCCTAAACCATCTTTACCCAATCTTGACTCCTGGTTCATTAGAGCATTCATATGGATGGATCCAAACCCCTAGCTCCTTGGCTAAGAGGGTTAGGAACAACATATAAGATGTTCAAAATGAGCACTCTCTTAGTCCATGGCTCAATGTAGACTATTTCAATCCACCCATCCATAACCAAATTCCATTTTCGAAAAATTTTAAATTTTTGACCCCACGTCCCTAAACCTACTCAAAATTACCTAAATTGCCACTACAACTACCAAATCATCAAAAATTTATACCTAAAATTTCCAAAATTTCTGAAAATCATTTCAAAATAATTCCCACCTTTTAAATCCACCAAAATACCCCAACACCCTCCAAATAACCTCCATATACCCTAAATACCCTTTTTTTGCCCAAAATTCCAAAAATTCTCAAAAAAAATCCAGAAAATCCTAAAAATTCCCAATTTCATTTTGTTCAACTACACCATAATCCAATTTTGCTAAATTAACCTACGTTCAACCCAAAATCCCAAACATGGCCCATTTAGCCTAAATGGACCCAATGTCAAACCAAATCAAGCCAATTGACCCCAATGCTGATCAAATTCAATTCTAAACTTCAATTCAACATCCCCAATACCAATCTAAACCAAATCTATGCCCAAATTAACCCACATTTGAGTTCAATTCCACTTGAAATCCAAAATCCTTAATTTTGCTTAAATGATCAAAAATCCCCAAATTGACCTAATGTCCACCAATTCCCCAAAATTTCAATCCTAAACCCTCCATAACAACCCTATGAATAACATGCAACATTCAATTGTCCCAATTTGAGCCCAAGTCTAACCTAAATCCACTTGAAATCCCTAAATACCCAATTTTAACCCAAATTGAACACATGACCAAATCTACCAAATTGATTGGCCTAACCCTAAAATTTCCTCCCAATTGATGTTTGAAATTCTTCACCACATTCCCTTAGAACATTTGATACATTCAATTGGATCTAAACCCCACCTTGGCCCAACTTTGACCCAAGTTGACCCAACATTACCTAAATTAACCAAAATCTCAAAATCCACCAAATTGACCCCTCAAATGAATTCAAAACTATTCCATGTCTTCATGAAAAGTCTTCATTGCAATCATGTGCACAATGTTGTTCATGACATTTGGACTCAACTCAAGCTCAAACCCAAGTTAGCCTAACCTTAACCCAAATGAACGAAATTGAACCTATAACCAAACCTAGCTAAATTAAACCAAATGTGAATAAACCAACCCTTCCATAGCCACTAAGTAAACCCTAGGAACCACCCTAGATCCACCTAACCCTAGCTAGGTGAGCCATGGACCAAGGGTCCCCCATTTTAGGGGATTTCTTCCCTTAAGTGGCTAAATCCTCTTTTGCATTATCCCAAATCTCCCCACAACTAATTAATCACCATTAAAACCTCCCCCTGTCTCACCTGACCTGAGGGCCAGCTCCCTTGTCCTTACCGGCTGGCCTAGTCACCGAAGGAAACCAAAATTGAGAGCCACCTCCAAGATAAACACACCGAAACTCCACCAATTAGCCACCTCAGCCAAAATTGCCACTGGAGCTCTTCTTCCCTCCAACTAAGCAGTTGAATCCGCCCACCAATTGGCCCCCAGCTCAGCCTAATGGCCCTGGCTATATAAGCACCTCCTTTCAGCCAAAGAAAGGTGCTAAAATTTTTTACTAAGAAACCTTCCAAATTGCTCCCAATCCTTCCCACAGCAAAGAGAAGCTCAACCCCACTGCATTTCTGCCTAAATTTCCATTGATTGAGCTCAATTTCAGAGCTCAATTTTAGAGCAGAAAATAGGACACCCACTGAAACTCAACAGAAACTAAATTAAAACTTCCTACACCTTCACCAGAGGTAGAGAAGAAGTTCCCCAGTGAAAGCCCCCTCACCAGGCCACCCATTTGCTTTATCGGCCAGAACACCAAACCAGGTCTAGTCACTTTCATATCCAGACAATTCACCATCACTTGAGGCTTCATCCCTAATTTACCTGGACCACCACGAAGGTGTAGATCGTCTCTGATCGAAGCTTCATTTCACAGAGCCAAGGTATTGAACCTTCCTTTCTTCCGAGCTTCCAGCGATTCTCCATTTTATTTGACCTAACTTTGATGCATGTTAGCCATATGGATTTGTAGCCCTTGCTTAGACGAACACATAGGATCAAACTTCATCTGATTTGGTTGAGAAATGAGGAAGATATTTGGTCTACAAGGGGGACGGCTCATGGGTTGAAACAGACAGAGACGATGACCAACAACCGCTGGATCGCGCGTGTAACGAATGGACGCTAGGATCACGCCGGATGAGGAAATGAGATGAAACCGCGGAGATGCGTGACGCTGAATCCGAAGGCGGCGCCCAGCCAGAAGAAGCCACGCGTGTGTTCGGAGCCGCCGTAGGTTGAGGTGGCGCTGATTGGTTTAAGTAGGAAAATCAGATTTTCTGAATTATTTAAATACCATAAACTTCAAAAATTCATAACTTTGCATTGAAAAATCATAAAAATAATTTTAAAATACCCTCTTCATCAGTGAACAGAGGAGAATGATCTGAAAGAAAAATAAAAATTATTTACTTAGTATTTTTTTTTAAAATTAATTAAATACAATAAACCTTTAATCAATTCTCCACTCAAACACACAATTCACCATGACTTGGGACTATGGGGCTTTTTTTTCTCTCTATTATTAGAAACATTCCCTGATTTTTTCAAAATCAGAGAAGGTCCCTATGACAAGATATCTTTTTCTTAAGTTTTTATGCATGTTTTAATATTTAAATTCCAATAATCAGCATAATACTTGGAAAATTCTAGGAAAATTAGGATAGGTTCCCTATGACTAGAGGAACTTAGGAAAATTATTTCATGAGCTAACACATTAAAAATAACTCTGATTACTCACATGACCTCAAACCAATTTTGAATTAATTAGAACAAATTAAAAATGGAAATTACTCAAAATCAATCTTCTACTATTCTATAGGATAATAGGAATCCCCAAAAAAATTTTGAAGTTAATTGGAAATGGTTTAACCCATAAAATGAATTTTCTAAATAACATAGCCAAATTTAAAATTACCAAATTCATAAAGCCTAAAATATAACTCAAAATTTCACCAAACTTATTTTGAGGGATCTTTGATGTTAGAGGAGTCTAAGAAATTTAAAATTGGAAATTTTCTAAAAATTTCATTTTTTTACCTATTATTGAATATTTTAATAATTAAAAATTATAAAAAATCATAAAAATATTAAAGTTCATAAAAATGTCATATTTGGTCTCCTAATCACTTAGGAACTAACCAAATATTTTTCCTGGGTCTCTAAGTAAAGATATTGAATTTTAAAGGCTTAGGGTAATTTTTGATATTAAAAAAGGGATTTTGTAACCCTTTCACTAAAATAATTCTAAAAATTCAAAGAAAAATCAAAAGAAATATATAATTTGTTTCCCTAAGTTCCTTGAGGTCAGAGAGACTTATAAAAAATATAAAACCTATTTTTATACTTTGATTTTATTTTATAATTAATTAATACTCAAAACTTTGAAATAATTATAATAAAGAAAATAAAATTCAAAAAATCACCAAAATTGGTCCAAATGGTCCTCTAGTTAGTGGGAACTTCCCATAATTTTCCTAAGGATATTAACTTTTTCTTAGTCATGTTGTGGAATTTTCATTGAAAATCCCTATTTTCCACTAAAATAATTATATAAATTAAATTAAACATATAAAAATCACATTTTCTTGTCTAATGTTCTAATTGACATGTGAGTGAGGTGACATAAATATTTCAAGTTTATTTGAGCTTAATTTAATAAATTATGAGATGAACAAGTTAAAGAGGGCATAAAGATAATTAAAGAATGTTAACTTTAATTAAAATTTAGACTAAACCAAAGGGAATGGGTAAGTATATGATCTTAATTTACCTCTTAGATGATTGAAACATAGGAAGTTAAGGGGTAGAAACTCATTAATCACCTTAAACATTAAAAAGGAAATTTTAATTAATTAAATTACTTAAACTTTGGAAGATTAATTAAGACATGAATTATTAAGATTAGGGAAAGTGATATAAGCAGATTCTAATTCTTTAAATTGAACCCCTAATTAATGGATTAATTCAAATATTATTTTAACATCAATAAATGAAACCCTAAAAATGATAATTGAAACTAATAAAAAAAGGAGATAATCTAAAAAATTTATAATCAAACTAAAACATAAACATTAAAACTAATTTGAAGTAAGAAAATTAAATTAAAACAAACTTAAGATATCAAGACTAATATGAAATTCTTTAAAATTTAAATTAAGACAAATTTGAAACATTAAGGTTAATTTGGAACAATTTATAATTAAAATGTTATAATTAAATTAAATCAGTTTAAAATATTTAAAATTAATCTAAAATGTTAAGACCACTTAAAATATTAAAATTTAACTGAATTGAACAACTTAAACACTTTCCCAACTTAAAATAATTTAAAGCATTTGAAAAAGATCAACCAAAACTTTATAGCTAAATTAAATCACTTTAAACTATTAACTCAAACTTCAATTAAGAATGGTTAGGTTCTTTAATGAACTAATTTGCCCCTAAAGGCTCTTCATTATTATAACTCTTAAATGAAGCATCAAATGAAATGTCCCCTTACTCATAGGATAATCAAACATCCAAATTCATTGAGCAAGAGTCAAACAAAACCAGAACTCTGAGTAACCTGGGTGATTGATTCATTAGCACGATGAAACTAACTGAACTCAAAATAATCCTAAAATGTTTAGGAAGATGTTCAGAATTAACTTCCGAGCACTTCCCTAATTTGATGGGATGTTTTAAAAGAACAGTGAGACTTCATTGTTCTTTGATGAAGAAAATCATCCTTAACCAGACATGAGGGTCTAGACGTCATAGGACTCGATAGACAACCAGGATTCTAGTTTAGACGTCATAAAACTTGGTAGTCAACTAGGACTTCAACCTAGACATCATAGGGCTTGGTAGATAACCGGAACCTTCCCTAGCTTTACCTAGGTATTTGTTGCAAATCCATAAATGCCCTAAAATGTATTTTAATTGCAGATGAAAATGTCGGGAATGCCCACCAAGTACGTATTTAAATTTATTGCAATTTACATTCCATAATTTATTATATGTCTTACTTTCCCGCACTTATAAATTCATGAAAATGATCGAACCCAGCATGTTTGAATAACTCAAAATTTAATCACCAACAAAATAAAATTGTAATTATAACTAAAATTAAAACGTATCATTGGATGATCGGGAATCCCTCGGATGATGTAACCCTCGTGTTGCAAACGAGATTTCCTACCGTCTAAACGAAAGTGTGGAACTCATTCAGTTGAGTTTAGCAAATTCATTTGGGCCAAGTGACTCCGATGAAAATTGTGGTCCAGGGATGATGGAACTGTGGGATCTTAACCGGTTCTGCTTAATTAACTTTAAGATTTGTTTTAATTAAAACACTAAGCCATCTCAATTTTCAACCTTTCTAAACCAAAACATTTCTCTCACCCCCTGATTGTCACTTCTAAAAATAAACCTTCTACAACAACAAGGAGCTTGGAGCAAGTACGGTGGGCAGCATGACCATCTTCAACAGCAAAACAAATCTACATCAGCATAACCCTTCCTTAGAATTAAATAACCAAGCCATAGGATTTCGAGGTGGTTTGCCTAGTGCAACATAAATCCTCAACTTGTCTTTAGGCATTTGCATAATCATGCAATTTAAGCTCTACCTTTCTTAGTACTCCGAGGTAACCGTTTGGTACGACATAAACCCTCACATTTTCTAGGCTTGTTGTGTGATTATATCATACAAGTATAAGTCTTAATTAATTAAATTAGCAGGATTGAAACATTAAATAAACTCTCAAATTGAAGCCAAACAATAGGATAGTCGGGAAGTCACCGAAGTTCACTTCGGGTCCATGACATACCCTACTTCTCTTCCTTTGGCCTCTCAAAATAATTGTTCCAAATTTAATCCAATCCCTTTTGAATATCCAAAATTGAATCTCTTGAATGCTTAAACTTTGAAATTCTTGAAAGCGAAACCACTGATCTTTATCGAGAGTTTTCTTAAATGATTCTTGTCATTTAAGATGTAATTAACTATGAGAGCTTGCCCGTATAGGGAACTGTAAGAACCCAGGTTATATAAAACCTGCTTAATTCCTTCATCTTAAGCAGATGAACTTGTCGGCTTATAAAAATTTGTTCGCAACCCAAACAGATGTCACAATTCTATTAGTTTATTTAATCGAGTCCCATTATCAAATAGTGAGTCTATTCTTCGGGATAGATACACGATTTTTAATGTGTTGCTCGTTTATATAAACCTTTTGAGGTGTGAGATTGGTTTTATTTCATATTTTAAAATTTTCAAACTTAAAATAATTTAAAAAAAATCAAAATGCTACTGTCCAAAAAATATATATATATATATTGAAATTAAATTTAGAATCTAAAATCAGGCGACATACTTCTGTTGGCAACCCCTTTAAAATACAACACATAACACAAAAAAAAAATAAAATATAATACGTCTACATGGGTCAATGGGTTGGTCATTGGGTCAAGGATTGATCATTTTGACCAATGTTGACTTGTTGGTCAATAGTTGACCTATTAGGTCAATGGGTTGGTCGTTGGGTTAGAAATTGACTATTTTGATCAAAGTTGACCTATTTCATCAGTGAGGTGGTCATTAGGTCAAAAATTGACTATTTTGACCAAAATTAATTTTTTGGTGAAATGTTGGCTAATTGGGTAAATGGGTTGGTGATTTGGTCAAGGAATGACCATTTAGACAGAAGTTGACTTTTTGGTCAAAAGTTGACATATTGGGTTAATGGGTTGGTCATTTGGTCAGAAATTGACCATTTACACCGACTTTTTGGTCTAAAGTTAACCTATTGGGTCAATGGGTTGGTCATTGGGTCGAAAATTGACCATTTTGACCAAAATTGACTTTTTGGACAAAAGTCTATCTTTTGGGTCATTAGGCTAAAGATTGACCATTCTGACCAAAGTTGACCTTTTGGACAAAATTTGACCTATTGGGTCAATGGGGTGGTCATTAGGCCAAAAATAGACAATTTTATCCAAAATTGACTTTTTAGTCAAAATTTGACCTATCGGGATAATGGGTTGTTCATTGGGTCAAGGATTGACCATTTTCACCAAAGTTCACTTTTTAGTCAGAGATTGACTTATTGGGTCAATAATTCGTCATTAGGTAAAAATTGAGTATTTTAACCAAATTTCAATTTTTAGTCAAAAGTTGACCTATTGGGTCAATGGGATGGTCATTGGGTCAGAAATTGACCATTTTGACCAAAGTTAACTTTTTGGTCAAATACTGACCTATTGGGTCAATGGGGTAGCCATTAGGTCAAAAATTGACTATTTTGACCAAAATTGGCCTTTTGGTCAAAAGTTGATCTATTGCATCAATATGTTTGTCATAAGGTCAACAATTGACCATTTTGAACAAAGTTTACTTTTTGGTCAAAAGTTGACCTATTGGATCAATGGGTTGGTCATTGGGTCAAGGATTGACCATTTTGACCAAAGTTGACTTTTGGGTCAGATATTAACTTATTGCATCAATGCTTGGTCATTGGGTCAGGATTGACCATTTTGACCAAAGTTGACTTTTTGGTCAAAAGTTAACCTATTGGGTTAATGTGTTGGTCATTGGGTCAAGGATTGACCATTTAGACCAAATTTGACGTTTTGGTGACAGATTGACTAATTGGGTCAAAAATTGGTCATTAGGTCCAAAAGTTACTATTTTGATGAAAATTGACTTTTTGGTCTAGCGTTGATCATTTGGGTCTGTGGGTTGGTCAATGGGTCAAGGATTTACAATTTTGACCATTGACTTTTTGGTCAAAAGTTGATCTATTGGGTCAAAGTATTGGACATTGGGTCAAGGATTGACCATATGACTAATGTTTACTTTTTGGTCAGAGATTGTCTTATTGGGTCAAAAATTGACTATTTTTACCAAAATTGAATTTTTGGTCAAAAGTTGTCCCAATGGGTCAATGTGGTGGTCATTAGGTCAGAAATTGGCCATTTTGACCGAAGTTGACTTTTTGGTCAAAAGTTGACTTTGGTTCAATGGGTTGGCCATTAGGTTAAAAATTTAATATTTTGATCAAAATTAACTTTTTGGTCAAAGTTGACCTATTGGTCAATATGTTTGTCATTAGCTCAAAGATTTATAATTTTTACTAAAGTTGACTTTTTGGTCTAAAGTTGACCTATTGGGTCAATAGTTTTGACATTGGGTCAAGTATTGACCATTTTAACCAAAGTTGACTTTTGGGTCAAAGATTGTCTTATTGTGTCAATAATTGCTCATTAGTTCAAAAATTAATTATTTTGATCAAAATTGTCTTTTTGGTCAAAAGCAGACCTATTGAGTTAATGGGATCGTCATTGGGTCAAGGATTGACCATTTTGACCAAAGGTGACTTTTTGGTCAAAGATTGACTTATTGGGTCAAAAAAAGGTCATCGGATCAAAAATTAACTATCTTGACCAAAATTGAATTTTTGGTCAAAAGTTTACCTATTTAGTCATTGGGTTGGTTACTGGGTCAAGGATTGATCATTTTGGCCAAAGTTGACTTTTTGGTTAGAAGCTGACATGTTGGGTCAATGGGTTGGTCATTGGGTCAAGGATTAACCATTATGACCAATGTTGACTTTTTGGTCAGATATTAACTTATTGGGTCAATAATTGGTCATTAGGTCAAAAATTGACTATTTTGATCAAAATTGACTTTTTGGTAAAAAAAGTTGTCCTGTTGGGTCAATGAGTTGATCTTTTGGTCAAGAATTGACTATTTTGACTAAAGTAGACTTTTTCGTCAAAATTTGACCTATTGGGTCAATGTGTTGGTCATTAGGTCAGTAATTGACTATTTTGACCAAAGTTGACTTTTTTGTCAAAAGTTGACATATTGGGTCAACAGGTTGACCATTTTAACCAAAGTTAACTTTTTGTCTAAGATTGACTTATTGGTTCAATAATTAGTCATTAGTTTAAAAATTAACTATTTTGACCAAAATTGAATTTTTGGTCAAAAATTGACCCATTAGGTCAATGAGGTAGTCATTAGGTCAGAAATTGACCATTTTGACAAACTTGATTTTTTGGTCAAAAGTTGACTTTGGTTCAATGGGTTGGCCATTAGGTTAAAAATTGATTATTTTGATCAAAATTGATTTTTGGTCAAAGTTGACCTATTGATCAATATGTTTATCATTAGCTCAAAGATTGACCATTTTTACTAAAGTTGACTTTTTGATCTAAAGTTGACCTATTAGGTCAATAGGTTGGTCATTGGGTCAAGGATTGACCATTTTGACCAAAGTTGACTTTTGGGTCAAAAATTGTCTTATTGGGTCAATAATTGGTTATGAGGTCAAAAATTTATTAATTTGACCAAAAATGACTATTTGGTCAAAAGTTGACTTATTGGGTTCATGGGTCATTGGGTCAAAGATTGACAATTTTGATCAAAGTTGACTTTTTTGTAGAGATTGACTAATTTGGTCAATAATTGGTCATTAGGTCAAAATTTTACTATTTTGATAAAAAATGACTTTTTGGTCAAAAGTTGATCTATTGGGTCAGTGTGTTGGTCAATTGGTTAGAGATTTACCATTTTGACAAAAGTTGACTTTTTGGTTTAAAAGTGGACTTATTGGATCAATTTGTTGGTCATTTCGTGGTCAAGGATTTACCATTTTGACGAAAGTTGACTTTTTGGTTAGAGATTGACTAATTGGGCCAATAATTTGTCATTAGGTCAAAAATTGACTTTTTTGACATAAATTAGCATTTTAATTAAAAGTTGACCTATTGGTTCAATGGGTTGTTCACTGAGTCAAAGGTTGACTATTTTGACCAAAGTTGACTTTTTGGTCAAAAGTTTGCCATTGGTTCAAGCATTGACCAATTTGACAAAGTTTACTTTTTGGTTAGAGATTGACTTGTTGGGTCAATAATTGGTCATTAGGTCAAAAAGTGATTATTTTGACCAAAAAAAATGTTTGAACAAAAGTTGACCCATTGGATCATTGGGGTGGTCATTGGGTAAAAAATTGTCCATTTTGACCAAAGCTAACTTTTTGGTCAAAAGTTGACCTATTGGGTCTATGTGGTGGCCATTAGGTCAATAGTTGACCTATTGGGTCAATGGATTGGTCATTGGGTCAGTAATTGACCATTTTGACCAAAGTTGACTTTTTGGTTCAAAGTTGACCTATTGGGTCAATGGGGGTGGTCATTAGGTGAAAAATTAACTATTTTGACAAAAGTTGACTTTTGGTCAAAAGTTGACCAATTTGGTCAATGGGTTGGTCATGGGGTAAAGAATTAACCATTTTGACCAAAGTTGACTTTTTGGTCAGAAATTTACTTATTGGGTCAACAATTGGTCTTTAGGTCAAAAATAAAATTGACTATTTTGACCAAAATTGAATTTTTTGTCAAATGGTGACCCATTGAGTCAGAATTTGATCATTTTGACTAATGTTGACTTTTTGGTCAAAGGTTGACCATTGGGTCAATGGGGTGGTCATTAGGTCAAAAATTGATTATTTTAACAAAAATTGACTTTTTGGTCAAAAGTTGACCTATTGAGTCAATGGGTTGGTCATTGGGTCAAGGATTGACCATTATGACTAATGTTGATTTTTTGGTCAGAGATTGACTTATTAGGTCAATAATTGGTCATAAGGTCAAAAATTTACTATTTCGATCAAAATTGATTATTTGGTCAATAGTCGTCCTATTGGGTCAATGAGCTGGTCATTGGGTCAAGTGTGGACAATTTTGACAAAAATTGACTTATTGGTCAAAAGTTGACTTATTGGGTCAATGGGTTGGTCATTGGGTTAGTAAATGACCATATTGACTAAAGTTGACTTTTTGATCAAAATTTGACCTATTTGGTCAATGGAGTGGTCATTATGTCAAAAATTGACTATTTTGACCAAAATTGTCTTTTGGGTCAAAAGTTGACCTATTGGGTCATTGGGTTGGTCATTGGGTCAAGGATTGACCATTTTGACCAAAGTTGACTTTTTGGTCAGAGATTGACTTATTGGGTCAATAATTGGTCATTAGATCAAAATTGACTCTTTTGTCCAATATTGAATTTTTGGTCAAAAGTTGACCCATAGGGTCAATGGGGTGGTCATTGGGTTAGAAATTGACCCTTTTGACCAAAGTTGACTTTTTGGTCAAAAGCTAACCTATTGGGTTAACAGGGTGGCCATTAGGTCAAAAATTGACTATTTCGACCAAAATTATTTTTTTTTGGGTCAAAAGTTGACCGATTGGGTCAATGGGATTGTCATTGGGTTAAAGTTTGACCAATTTTTACCAAAGTTGACTTTTTGGTCAAAAGTTGAACATTGGATCATTGGGTTGGTCATTTGTGTCAAGGATTGATCGTTTTTTACCAAAGTTGACTTTTTGGTCATATATTGACTTATAAAATAATAATTGGTCATTAGGTCTAATTGACTATTTTGACTAACATTGACTTTTTTTGTCAAATGTTGACCAATTGGGTCAATGGGTAAGTCATTTGGTCAAGGATTGATCATTTTGACCAAAGTGGACTTTTTGGTCAGAATTGACTTATTGGATCAATAATAGGTCATTAGATAAAAAATTGACTATCTTGGCCCAAAATTTACATTTGGCTCTAAAGTTATTGGGTAAATACGGTGGTCATTCGGCAAAGGATTGTCCATTTTGACCAAAGTTAACTTTTTGGTCAAAGTTGACCTATTGACTCTTTTGACCAAAATTGAATTTTTGGTCAAAAGTTGACCCATTGGGTCAATGAAGTGGCTTTGGGTCAGAAATTGACCATTTTATTTAAAGTTGACTTTTTGGTCAAAAGTTGACTTACTAGGTTAATTTGGTGGACATTAGGTCAAAATGACTATTTTGACCAAAATTGACTTTTTGGTCAAGAGTTGACCTATTGTGTCAGTAGGTTTGTCATTAGGTCAAAGATTGACCATTTTCACCAAAGTTGACTTTTTGGTCAAAAGTTCAACTATTTGGTCAATGAGTTGGTCATTGGGACAAGGATTGACCATTTTGACAAAAGTTGACTTTTGGGTCAAAGATTGACTTAATGGATCAAAAATTTGCCAATAGGTTAAAAATTGACTATTTTGACCAAAATTGACTTTTTGGTCAAAAGTTGATCTATTAGGTTGTTGACCTCATTTTTTTTAGGTCTTTCTTTCCTCTTAGTGCTTAAGATCTAGCCATAGGACTTCTACTTTACTATCCTAGAAGACTAGAGATGGAACCCACCATTTAGAAATTCAAACCAAATCTTAACTCTCATTGGAATCCTACATGGATGATCATCAACCTCCAAACCACTTGGAAGGTTAGGACCAATGTGCAGGAAGACAAGGATGAGTTCCTATAGGATAACCAAGCCTTAGGACAACCCTAGGTGACCTGGTCTTGGTAAGGTCTAGTTTGCACACACTACACTCCTATACACATCCTAAACCATCTTTACCCAATCTTGACTCCAGGCTCATTAGAGCACTCATATGGATGGATCCAAAACCCTAGCTCCTTGGCTAAGAGGGTTAGGAAAAAATATTAGATGTTCAAAATTAGCACTTTCTTGGTCCATGGCTCAATCTAGACTATTTCACTCCACCCAACCATAACCAAATTCTATTTTCCCAAAATTTCAAAATTTTGACCACGTGTCCCTAAACCTACTCAAAATTACCTAAATTGCCCCTACAAATACCAAATCATCCAAAAATTACCCAAAATTTTCAAAATTCCTGAAAATCATTTCAAAACAATTCCCACCTCTTAAATCCACCAAAATACCCCAATACCCTCCAAATAACCTCCATACACCCTAAATACCATTTTTTGCCTAAAATTCCAAAAATTCCAAAAATTCCCAAAAATTCCAAATAATCCTAAAAAATCTTAATTTCATTTTGTTCAACTACACCATAACCTAATTTTGCCAGATTAACCTACTTTCAACCCAAAATCCCCAAATTGACCTAATGTCAACCAATTCCCCCAAAATCTCAATCCTAAAGCCTCCATAACACCCCTATGAAGCACATGCAACATTCAATTGTCCCAATTTGAGCCTAAGTCTTACCTAAATCCACTTGAAATCTATAAATACCCAATTTTAACCCAAATTGAATACATGACCAAATCTACCAAATTGATTGGCCTAACCCTAAAATTTCCTCCCAATTGATGTCGAGAACTCTTCACCACATTCCCCTAGACCATTTAAAACATTCGCTTGGATCTAAACCCCACCTTGGCCCAACTTAGAATCAAGTTGACCAAACATTACCCAAATTAACCAAAATCTGAAAATCTACCAAATTGACCCCTCAATTGAATTCAAAACCATTCCATGTCTTCTTGAAAAGTCTTCATTGCAATCATGTGCACAATGTTGCTCAAGACATTTGGACTCAACTCAAGCTCAAACCCAAGTTAGCCCAACCTTAACCCAAATAAACAAAATTAAACCTATGACCAAACCTAGAAAAATTAAACCAAATGTGAATAAATCAACCCTTCCACAACCACCAACTAAACCCTAGGAACCACCTTAGATCTACCTAACCCGAGCTAGGTGAGCCATGGAACAAGGGTCCCCTATTTTAGGGGATTTCTTCCCTTAAGTGGCTAAATCCTCTTTTGCATTACCCCAAATCTCCCCACAGCTGATTAATCACCATTAAAACCTCCCCCTGGCTCACCTGACCTGCGGGCCAGCTCCCTTGTTCTTGCCAGCCGACCTAGTTGCCGGAGGGAACTAAAATCAAGAGCCACCTCCAAGCTCAACACACCCAAACTCCACCAATTGGCCACCTCAGCCAAATTGCCACTGAAGCTCTCCTTCCCTCCACCTAAGCAGTTGAATCCACCCACTAATTAACTCCTAGCTCAGCCCAATGGCCCTGGCCATATAAGCACCTCCTTTCGGCTAATGAAAGGTGCTGAAATTTTTCTCCAAGAAACCCTCCCAAATTGCTCTTAATCCTTCCCACAGCACAGAGAAGCTCAGCCCCATTGCATTTCTGCTCTAATTTCCATTGATTGAGCTTAATTTTATTCCAGAAAAAAGGACACCCACTGAAACTCAACATAAACCAAATTAACTCTTCCCACACCTTCACCAGAGGTAGAGAAGAAGTTCCCCACTGAAAGCCCCCTCACTAGGCCACCCATTTTCTCTATCGGCCAAAACACCAAATCGCGTCTAGTCACTTTCATATCCAGATAATTCGCCATCATTTCAAGCTTCATCCCTAGCTTCCTTGGACCACCACGAAGGTGTAGAGCATCCCTGATCAAAGCTTCACTTCTCAGAGCCAAGGTATTGAACCTTCCTTTCTCCAGAGCTTCCAGCTATTCTCCATTTTATTTAACTTAGTTTTGATGCATGTTAGCAGTATAGATTTGTAGCCCTTACTTAGACGAACACATAGGATCAAACCACGTGTGATTTGGTTGAGAAATGAGGGAGACATTAGGTTTAGAAGGTGGATAGCTCTCGGTTGAAGCAGACATAGACGATGACCAACAACCGTTGGATCGCACGTGTAACGAATGGACGGCCAGGATCATGCCAGATGAGGAAATGGGATGGAACCGCGAAGATGTATGGCACTGACTTTGAAGGCGGCACCCAACCAAAAGTAGTCGCGTGTGCATTCGGAGCCGCCGTAGGTTGCGGTGGCGCTGACTGGTTTAAGTGGGAAAATCTGATTTATTTAATTATTTAAATACCAGAAACTTCAAAAATTCTTAACATTGCATAGAAAAATCATAAAAATAATTTAAAAATACCCTCTTGCTCAGTGAAGAGAGGAGAATGATCTGGAAGATAAATCAAAATTATTTAGTTAGTATTTATTTTTAAATTAATTAAATACTGTAAACCTTAAATCAATTCTCCACTCACATACACAATTCACCATGACTTGGGACTAGGGGGCTTTTGTTCCCTCTATTAGTAGGAACATTCCCTGATTTTTCAAAGTCAGAGAAGGTCCCTATTACAAGATATCAATTTTTCATGTTTTTATGCCTGCTTTGATATTTTAATTCCAATAATCAGCATATTGCTTGGAAAATTCCAGGAAAATTAGGGTAGGTTCCCTATGACCAGAGAAACTTAGGAAAATTATTTAATGAGCTAAAACATTAAAAATAACTCTAATTGCTCACATGACCTCAAACCAAATTTAAATTAATTAGAACAAATTAGAAATGGAAATAACTCAAAATCAATCCTCCACTGTTCTATAGGATAATAGGAACCCCCATAAAAATTTTGAAGTTAATTGGAAATAGTTTAAATGATTAAATGAATTTTCTAAGCAACATAGCCAAATTTGAAATTAAAAAGCTCATAAAGCCTAAAGTATAATTCAAAATTTCACCAAACTGATTTTGCGGGCTCTCTGATATCAGAGGAGTCTAAGAAAATTAAAATTGGAAATTTCCTAAAAATTTCATTTTTTACCTTTAATTGAATATTTTAATAATAAAAAATTACAAAAAATCATAAAAATATTAAAATTCATAAAAATGTCATATTTGGTCTCCTAATTATTAGGAAACATCCAAATATTTTTCCTAAGTCTCTAAGTAAAGATATTGAATTTTAAAAGCTAAGGGTAATTTTTGATATTAAAAAGTGGATTTTGTAACCCTTTCACTAAAATAATTCTAAAAATTCAAAGAAAAATCATAAAAATAGAAAATTTGTTTCTCTGAGTTCCTTGAGGTCAGAGAGAATTAAAAAAATATAAAACCTATTTTTCTGTTTTGATTTTAATTTATAATTAATTAATACTTCAATACTTGAAATAATTATAATTAATAAAATAAAATGCAAAAAATCATGAAAATTGGTCCAAATGGTCCTCTGGTTGGGAGCATCCCATAATTTTCTTATGGATCGAAACTTCTTCTTGGTCTATGTTGTGGAATATTCATTGAAAATCCCTATTTTCCACTAAAATAATTATATAAATTAAATTAAACATATAAAAATCACATTTTCTCCTCTAATGTCCTAATTTACATGTGAGTGAGATGAAATAAATATTTCAAGTTTATTTGAGCTTAATTTAATAAATTATGAGATGAACAAGTTTAAGAGGGCATAAAGGTAATTAAGGAATGTTAACTTTAATTAAAATTTAGGCTAAACCAAAGGTAATGGATAAGTATATGATCTTAATTTACCTCTTGGATGATTGAAACATAGGAAGTTAAGGGGTAGAAACTCATTAATCACCTTATACATTAAAGAGTAAATTTTAATTAATTAAATTACCTAAACTTTGGATGATTAATTAAAGCATGAATTATTAAGTTTAGTGAATGTGATATAAGTAGATTCTAATTTTTTAAATTGAACCCCTAATCAATGGATTAATTCAAACATTGTTTAAACATTAATTAATGAAACAATAAAAATGATAATTGAAACTAATAAAAAAAGGGAGATAATCTTAAAAATTTATAATCAAACTAAAACTTAAAGCATTAAAACCAATTTGAAATAAGAAAGTCAAATTAAAATAAACTTAAGTTATCAAGACTAATATGAAATTCTTTAAAATTTAAATTAAGACAAATTTGAAACATTAAGGTTAATTTGGAACAATTTATAATTAAGACGTTATAGATAAATTAAATCAGTTTAAAATATTTAAAATTAATTTAAAATGTTAAGACCACTTAAAATATTAAAATTTAACTGAATTGAACAACTTGAACACTTTCCCAACTTAAAATAATTTATAACATTTGAACCAAAACTTTATAACTAAATTAAATCACTTTAAACCATTAACTCAAACTTCAATTAAGAATGGTTAGGTTCTTTAACAAACTAATTTGCCCCTAAAGGCTCTTCATTATTATAACTCTTAAATGAAGCATCAAATGAAATGTCCCCTTACTCATAGGATAATCAAACACCCAAATTCACTAAGCAAGAGTCAAACAAAACCAGAACTTTGAGTAACCTGGGGGAGTGATTCATTAGCGCGATGAAACTAACTGAACTCAAAATAATCCCTAAAATGTTTAGGGAGATGTTCAGAATTAAGTTACGAGCACTTTCCTAATTTGATGGGATGTTCTAAAAAAACAGTGAGACTTCATAGTTCTTTGATGAAAAAAATCATCCTTAACCAGACACGAGGGTTGAGACGTCATAGGACTCGATAGACAATCAAAATTCTAGTTTAGAAGTCATAGGAATTGGTAGTCGACTAGGACTTCAACCTAGACATCATAGGGCTTGGTAGATAACCAGAACCTTCCCTTAGCATTAACTAGGTATTTGTTGCAAATATATAAATGCCCTAAAATGTATTTTAAGTGCAGATGAAAATGACGGGAGTGCCCACCAGGTACGCATTTAAATTTATTGCAATTTACATTCCACAATTTATTAAATGTCTTACTTTCCCAGACTTATAAATTCATGAAAATGATCTAACCTAGCATGTTTAAATAACTCAAAATTTAATCAGCAACAAAACAAAATTCCAATTATAATTAAAATTAAAACGTCTCATTGGATGATTAGGAATCTCTCGGATGATGTAACCCTCGTGTTGCTAACGAGATGTCCCATGGTCTAAGTGAAAGTGTGGAACTCATTCAGTTGAGTTTAGTAAATTTATTTGGACTAAGTGAATCCGATGAAAATAGTGGTGCCGGGATGATGGAACCGTGGGATCTTAACCGATTCTGCTTAATCAACTTTATAATTTGATTTAATTAAAACACTAAGCCATCTCAATTTTTAAACTTTCTAAACCAAAACATTTCTCTCGCCCCTGATTTTCACTTCTAAAACTAAACCTTCTGCAACAATAAGGAGCTTGGAGCAAGTACGGTGGGCTACACCACCATCTTCAACAACAAAATAGATCTAATCAGCATAACCCTTCCTTAGAATTAAATAACCAAGCCATAGGATTTTGAGGTGGTTTGCCTAGTGCAACATAAATCCTCAACTTGTCTTCAGGCATTTGCATAATCATGGAATTTAAGCCCTAACTTGACTTAGAACTCCGAGGTAGCCGTTTGGTACGACATAAACCCTCACATTTTCTAGACTATTTGTGTTATTATATCATACAAGTATAAGTCCTAATTAATTAAAATTGACATGATTGAAACATTAAATAAACTCTCAAATCAAAGCCAAACAATAGGATATTTCCAAATTTGATCCAATCCCTTTTGAAATTGCAAAATCAAATCCCTTGAATGCTTAAACTTTGAAATTCTCGAAAGCGAAACCACTAATCTTTATCGAGAGTTTTCTTAAATGATTCCCGTCATTTAAGATGTAATTAACAATGGGGGCTTGCCCTTATAGGGAACTTTAAGAACCCAGGTAATATAAATCCTGCTTAATTCCTTCATATTAAGCAGGGGAACTTGTCGGCTTATAAAATTTGGTTTGCAGACCAAATGGATGTCACAAATCTATTAGTTTACTTAATCGAGCTCTATTATCAAACAGTGTGTTTATTCCTCGGGATAGATACAATGCTTGTAATGCGGTGCTCGTTTATATAAACCTTTTGAGACAATGAGATTAGTTTGATTTCATATTTTAAAATTTTCGAACTTAAAATCATTTTAAAAAAAAATCAAAATGCTACTTTCCAAATTATATATATATTATTAAATTAAATTTAGAATCTAAAGTCAGCGGACATACTTTTGTTGGCGACCCCTTTTAAAATACAACACATAACACAAAAAAACTAATAATAAAATATAATACACCGAAATGTTTCTGGAGACTCCACTGGGGACTAGTTCCTCTCTCCATTTTGATCAGATGGTTTTGCTTTCATAAATCAGTAGTGAGTCCATATCCCTAGTTGATCAAAACTATCATTCTTTCCATTGACATACCACGTTCATTCTACCTTGAACGGGTATTGTCAACTCTAATCAGATTTTGGAGCCACTGTTTAGACATCCCTAAACAGAAAGGTTCTGGAATCGTTCCGCCTCTCAGAGGTGGGGTGGACCCCCAATATGTGTTAGCTTAGGAGCGGTTCGTTGAGATGAGAGTCTTTTGAGGTTTTTTTTCTCTCTTCCTTTCTGATTCTGTATTGGGTCCTTTACCTTTCTTTACCCTTTCTCCTTTAATTATTTCATTCCTAACAAACCTTTTAGATTACAAACAAACAAACCTTTTAAACTACAAACAAACGAACAAAACGGAATTTGAAATACTTTATAAACAAAACTAAGAAAATGGATAAGAATGGGTTTGGACTCTGTTTTTGAAATAATTCTTTGCGCTCTAAAAATTTTATAACGAAAGGAAGCATAGTATGGAACTGACGTTCAGAATCTACACTGCAGAAGATGTCTGCACCGAAGCTGATTTTCTCCTTCACCAATGGATTGGACTTGGCAGTCAGCAAGGATGAACTGCCCGACGATGCGGTCATTTGCTTCGGACAAGGATTCGACAATACGGACATCAAGTTCGCAGACATTACCCTCTTTGCACTAATGGCCAAAGTACCAGAAACTGTAGAGCTTGTGATTGAGTTCAACCTGAAGTCAACACAAGAATTTCCTCCCCTGAAAAGCGTCCGCCTGAGGAAAACACCGTTGCTCGTGAGAGACTAGCTGCCACTCCCAGGACTGTCGTCTCTACTCCCACCAGTCTGATCATCACTGCACCTGCTCCAGCTCCCGTCAAATTAAAGGGAAAGGAAGTCCAAGTTAATGATGAGCCTGTTACCGTGGAGGGTTCGACCTTTGCTGCAACACCATCTGTTTTTTAGATAGAGTCCAGTTGGAGACTTGTACCCTTAACCAAAACACAGAGGAGGAACAGGAATAGGAAGATTACCAAGATCAGAAAGACCAGGGCTGCCGAAGCTCCTTTCTTGAAGAAATTCTTGAGGAAGAGGAAGAACTGCCAGAGATCTCACCGCTGCTAAAGAAGAGTAGGTTCCACCCTCTCTCGCTCTGCCTCTGATGAAGAAGATGCCCGAAAGATTGCAGCTGCATTACCCCGACCTGCATACTACGATGATTGCACAAGGAGAAAGATGAAGACTACGTCGCTTTCCTAATTGCAAGCAGTGGTTCAGAAGTTAGCAAGGAAAGAGGGAAGCCCCGTATCAGAAATTTTGAGAAAGATGGAGTGAGTACAAGTTAGATCTCACCTCGGACAGAATGTAACCCCTGTCACTGCTCTAGAGAGACCAAGAAAGAAAATATGAACTGTTGAAAGGAGGCCACCTATCGTTGTATCAGGTCATCATATTAGAGAACACACCACATACTGACATGTAGTCAGCAGACCATCTGGTCCTAGGCTCCCAACTTCAAGAAGGATGGTGTGGCAACCTAATATCACTGAACCGATGCTGACAGAACGCTCTGAGAAGAGAAGTCTCATCAGAGAGCCTAGATCTGTAGAAAGTACCGCAGCCCTGAAGATAACTACGGAAGCTGAAATTTGACAGTCGTCACCCGATAACTGCGAGACCATTTGGAAGAGACCACTCGAAGCCGTTATAGGAAAGTTGAGAACTGATATCCAATGGTTGGTGAAAGAAAGAAAAGAAGAACTAAGGAATGAAGAGATCTGTCAGAATTCATGGATGAAGAATTTGATGAAATCAACATGGTCGAAACCCGAGCATCGTCAGCACTGCTATGAGCTTCAGCAGCTACAGAGGGAGATGACCTAAAGGCGATGAAGCTAAGTCTTTGGGAAAAGGGTGACATATTTATCGAATTGAGAAGAAGATGGAAGAGATGGTGGCTGCTCTAGCCAAGCTTCAGAGTGAACCTCAACCTTAAAAAGAAACACCCCCGGAAGTCATTCACGTTGCAGACAGAGGAAAGGAAATCATATCAGTCAACGGAGATCAGCAGCCGAAGAAAGATTCTGCTCAAAGTGTACTACCAAAAAGGACATGAAAAACATGGTGGAACTGCAAGTGCGAGAAGCCCTATCCCAGTCTAAGAGTAGAGCATTTGTTCAAAAGGGTAGACCTTAGCCTGAAGAATTTGATGCAGTTTAATACCCAAAGGGCTTCGTACCACCTCTATTTAAGACTTTCGACGGTACGGGAAATCCCCGGCAGCATGTCGCACATTTTTGTGCTAGTTGTTGCAATGCCGGTGGGAGTGATGCTTTGCTATTTTGCCAGTTTGTTAGTAGCCTGTCAAGGACCGCCTTTGATTTATATGAAGAGTTGTCGAATGGTTCGGTCAAGACTTTCTCAGACTTGGAAAATCTTTTCGTTTAACGGTTTGCTGGGGCTCAGCACCACATCACTATTGGTTTTCTAGTGGTCAAGCAACAAAAGCTGAACGAAACCTTAGTTGATTACATCCTTAGACGGAGGAACCCAAGCATGAAGTGTGAACCACAGCTCCAAGAATAGCATGCAGTTGGTATCTTGCTACAGAGCATCCATGGCCCAATAGCACTTCTCCTCAAATGATTCACAATCAAGACTTTCGAGAAGTTGCTTAGCAAGGCCGGGAACTAGCAAGAGGAGGCAAAACAATTGAGTTTCATCGACAAGATTGATAAGTAGAAGCTAGTGAAGGCATTTGAGAAGAAATCTAGAATCATTGCGGCAGTGGATAAGGGCAAACAACCAGTACATATACAACCAGAACGGCCACAGCTAAATTATCAACCACCGCAGTGGAATTATCAACACCCTCAGCAGAGTTATCAATAGCCTTGACCGAGCTATAAGTCGCTACAGCATCATGATCAACCACCGCCACACCCAACACGTGGTCTGAAGGAGCTTTTAAACAAGGAATACCCCTTCAAGAATGAAGCAGTGACCAAAATGTTTCACAGTTTAAGTAAGACGCCCAATTTTCAATTGCCAGAGCCCAGGAGGCTGGAGGAAGTCGACAAGAAAAATCATCTAAATTACTGCCCTTACCATAGAATTCTCAGACACAAAAGAGAAGACTGCTTCACCTTCAAGAACTGGTTCGACTATAATCTTAGTCAAGGGAACATAATGATCCCGAAAGAATATATGAAGGAGTCCAAAAAAGGAGGTTCCGTTAATGTTATTTCGGCAGATCCTATTGTTCTGATAGACCCGTACACGACCGAAGAAGGATGGAGTACTGTTTGGACGAACTCTTCGAAGAGAATATTGGATCACATCCAAACCGCTTCGGTGCGTGCTTCATTTCAAAGTTCGAATCCCGCGAAGCCGCCGCTATCAATTGCAATTGAAGAACCACCCCAGAGGGAGGAGAAGATCGCGGAAGAAGAGAAGTTTGAGGCTCCAAAGAGTAGAGTAGGGGCTGCTTATCCTAGGATGGTTGTTTCTGATTTGGGGGAGAAATCCCTCGGACCTCTGACTCTGTATGATTATCTGTTTGCCCCTGTGGGGTACTATAATGATAAGAGTTATGGTGTTGGCTACGTTTTGACTGTTTCTAACGATTACATAACTAACGACAACTAACCTAACCTGGATCTCGATTTCGATACGAATAATATTCTCAAATCATACAAAACCTCGACGAAAGCAACGAAGGAGAGGATGTCCACAAAGGCGGCTACGAAAGCCCAGGAAGCGAAGAGTTTATTTGTGAATTTCGAGGGGCTCCGATTGCGAGAAAATTTAAGTTATTAGATTCTAAAGCAGCTACAGAAGAGCCAGTCGTTTGAAGAGACATCGACAGATCCAGCACCAGATTTAGAAGAGATAACAGAAGTTAATTTGAGGAGTGGAAAAGTCATGCCCCTAAGAATCAGACCAAAGAATAAAGGAAAGTAGGTGGTTGTTCAGGAAGAGCCAACCCCAGCGAAAGAATTGCCCATTCGGGAAGAGGTTGAAGAGCCTAGTAATATATTGGATTATAACGTGCTAGCACATCTTCAGAAGCTACTAGCTAAACTAAGCATTTACGACGCTCTGATCTTATCAAAGGAGATGAGGGAAACTCTGATCAAGGCCTTACATGATCCAGAAATTTGCTTAGCTCAGATGGCCAATATATCCTTATACGAGGTTTGCTCGTTAAAAGAATAGTACGGTGTTAGTTTCACGAATAATGACCTACTATTTGGGATAGCCGATCACAACCGAACTTTGTACATCTCAATCACTATCAAAAAATTCATGCTCTCTAGGGTGTTATTGATCCGGGAGCATCAATCAATATAATGAATCTTTGGACGTTAGCATACTTAGAAATTGATGCCTCCGAGCTCTAAGCAGACAGAATGTTACTAAGAGGTTTCAATCAGAAAGGAGAAAGAGCTCTTGGATCAATAACACTATCCATGAGGATCAGTGATTTATCAAGGACAACCGCAAAATTTCATATAATTGATTCTGAGACATCGTTCAATGCTTTATTGGGTCGACCTTGATTCCATGAAAACCGGATGGTACTGTCATCTCTACACCAGTGCATAAAGCATTATGAGGGAGGAGAAGAACAATGTATCAAAGGTGACTTGCAACCGTTCTCCGTGCATGAAATCGAAATCCACGAAAATGCTGCTTACTACGCACCTCGGAAGAAAACTATCTTCTTGAAAACTTCCATAACAAATGAAGCAAAAGAAACTCATGGAAACAGAGAACCTCAAATTCTAGTCAACATTTACTCACCACTCTCTTACGGTGAGATGATGAAGGTTTCTCCAAAACTCGCACCCGAGGTCAAGGCCGGGGACGAGGTCGAGGAAGAAATAGTAGAACAGTTGAACAAAAGAATCCAATAATTAATGTTGATTGGGAGAGCAACTCTGAAGAAGAAGAAATCAAGAAGAAAGCAATAAAGTTAAATCAAAAGAAACCCCAGTTCAAGATCTCTCTCGAAGATGAAAAGGAGGAAGAGTACAAATCAATGTACGAGAAGATTAACCACCATGTACATACTATGACCCTAACCACGATCTATCCTAGTCAGGTTGAGGGTATGGTGGTCAAGGAAGTACTTGGTGGAGGTGTTAGCCAATCAAATTTTACCGTGGCACATCTTCTTCTTCCAATACTGAAAATGATGTAAAATTTGAAGATGTTGCTTCATCCAAATTAATGGAATTGCCTTTTGAGTGGTATTCTCCATGTGTTCAAAATTTAATTCAACGTGGTGTTTTACCTAAGCAGTGGTCAAAAGATCAATCACAACGCTTTGAAAAATTATGGAATAATGCCAATCAGCCTACCAATTCAAAACATGGTCTCGAATTCGACACAGTAGCACCAGCTGATGATACAGGATTCTATTTGGTTGTCACTTGTAAGCCTAATGAAGACTGTCAGGAAGCTTCAAATCACCTCAAGGATTTACCAATCGTAGACGCTCCACTGAAATTTGAAGAAGAAATTAAATCTACAATAGACAATTTAATGGAAGTTAACTTAGGTACTAGCGAAGAGCATAGGCCGACCTTTGTTAGCTCCTTACTCAATGAAGAAGACTCCAAAAATATGATTAAGCTATTGACGGAATTCAAGGACTATTTTGCTTGGAGTTACGCTGAAATTCCCGAACTATCTTCAGAAGTTGCAGTTCACAAGTTAGGAGTGGATCACACTGTCTTGTTCCGACCGGACAAGCTCGAGAAGAATGCGTCTAGAGATCAAACAAAAAGTAGTAGCCAAAGTTAAGAAGCTAATCGACGCTAAATTTTTCCGTGAAGAAAAATACCCGATTTGGTTGGCCAACGTGGTACCAGTCAGAAAAAAGAATGCTCATATCAGAATCTACGTGGATTTCAGAGTTTTGAACAAAGCCTGCCCGAAGGATGAATTCCCGCTACCAATTCCAGAGTTAATGATCGACATCGCTTCGACACACGATGTCTTCTCTTTAATGGATGGATCATCAGGATACAATCAAATAAAGATGTCACTGGAAGATGAGAAGCTCACAGCATTCAGAACGCCAATTGGAGTATTCTGTTACACAGTAATGCCTTTCGGATTGAAGAACGAAGGAGCAGCATACCAAAAAGCAATGACGAGGATTTTTGATGATCTCATTCACAAATAAGTTGAGTGCTACATTGATGATATGGTCATCATGAGCAAACTGAAAGGAGATCACCTGTATTATTTAAGAATTGTTTTTGAGCGATTAAGACAATTTAACCATAAGATGAATCCCTTGAAATGTGCCTTCGGCATCACCTTCAGGAAATTCCTAGGATTTGTCGTCCGACATCACATAATTGAAATCGATTCGGAGAAGATTAAAGCTATCTTAGAAATGCCGCCTCCCAAAACTTCAAAACAATTACGATCCTTTCAAGGGAAGTTGGCTTATCTTCGACGCTTTATTTCTAATTTGTCAGGAAGGTGTCAGCCTTTTTCTGCTTTAGTTAAGAAGGATGCCAAGTTTACTTGGGACTCTAATTGTCAACATGCCTTCAATGACATTAAACAATATTTAATGACACCTCCTATATTAGCAGCCCTATTCTCGGGTCGACCGTTGATAATTTATACCGCGGCTTTAGACGACTCCCTCGGAGCCCTACTATCTCTGGTCAATGACGAGGGTAAAGAAAACGCTCTCTACTACTTAAGTCATCGTCTAATTTTGACGGAAGTAAAGTATTCTCCTATTGAGAAGCATTGTTTGGCCTGATCTTTGCCGCTCAAAAGCTCATGCACTACATGCTTTCTCATAAGGTTAACCTTATCTCGAAGTTCAATCCATTGCAATATTTGACGACCCGCCCGACGCTTTCCGTCCGACTAGCCAGGTGGTCAATGATATTATTGCAATTCGATATAACTTTTGTTCCTCTTCGTGTCTAAAGGGACAAGTCCTAGCATACTTCCTCGCAGCACACCCTTTACCGGCAGAATCGCCTCTCAACGATGACTTACCAGATGAACAGATAATGAGCTTAGAAGACCTCGATGATTAACAATGGGAACTGTATTTTGATGGAGCATCATCAACACAGAAGAATAAAGAATTGCAAACGATAGTGCCCTTTAAAGCAAGAATCGGACTAATATTTATAACAACGGAACGGGGGATGTTAAGATACTCCTACCATTTAACAGAACCGTGTACGAATAATTAAGCAAAATATGAAGCCCTTATAACTAGACTGGAGTTAGCCATTCAGATAGGTATAACAGACATCAACATCTACGATGATTCACAGTTGATCATACAACAGGTCGCACGGAATTACAAAATTTTGTAACCAAGACTCGAGCAGTACTTCCAGTATGCAATGAAGTTACTGAAGCAAATTCTGAATGTAACGATATAGAAGATTCCCAGAAGAGAAAACACTCTCGCAGATGCATTAGCCCGCTTCACAAACGAATTTGCCTGCTTACAAGATGAATCAGTTGAAATGTCAGTTCAAGGGCGACAGATCCTAGCACAGCTCGACATGGACGAAATACACAAATCAGAAAAAGGAGAAAAGACAGTTGCAGCAGTAACAGAAACTACAGATGATTGGCGCCAGCCATTAATAAAATACCTGCAAACAGGAAACCTACCGGACGATAAGTCAGTAGCCCATCAGATCAAGAAAAGAACTTTGTCACACGCCTTAATAAACAATACTTTATACAGAAGGTCTTTCGATCAGATATGGCTACGGTGCCTGAGTGGGTCTGAGGCTCGTGAAATTGTTAAAGAAGCGCACTCAGGAATTTCTGGCGCTCATCAGTCGGGTCCAAAAATGAAAATGAAAATAAAGAGATTGGGGTACTACTGGCCCTCAATGATGACTGACTGCATGAAAGTTGCCAAAAGTTATTGTCGGCATATTTTTAGGTTGTGTGTTGTAATTTTGAAAAGGGGTCGCCAAACAGAAATTGTCGGCGAATTTTCATATTTTAAATTTAATTTAAATATATATATAGTTTAAAAGATAATATTTGATTTTGAAAGTAATTTTAAGTTTAAAATTTTTAAGATATGAAATCAAACCGATCTCACATCCCAAATAGTTTATATAAACGAGCATCACACCACAAACCGTGTATCTATCCCGAAGAATAGACACACTGCTTGATGATGGAGCTCGATTAAATAAACTAGGAGATTTGTGACATCCGTTTGGTCTGTGAACCAATTTTATAAGCCGACAAGTTCCATTGCTTAATATAAATGAATTAAGCAGGGTTTATATTACCTGGGTTCTTAAAGTTCCCTATAAGGGCAAGCCCCTATAGTTAATTACATCTTAAATGACGGGAATCATTTAAGAAAACTCTCGATAATGATCAGTGGTTTTTCTCTTAAGAATTTCAAAGTTTAAGGTTCTCAAAGGATTTGAGTTTTGGAGATTTCAATAGGGAATGGCTCAAATTTGGAACAATTTATTTTAGGAGTCCAAAGGAAGAGAAGTAGGAGAAGCTGAGGATCCAAGAATAATCTTGGCAACTTCCCAAACTATCCTATTGTTTGGCTTAGATTTGAGAAAATCCAAATATTATCTGATATTTCAATCTTGCCAATTTTAGTTAATTAGGACTTATATTCGTATGACATAATCATACAATCAGCCTCGAAGATGTGAGGGTTTATGTCGTACCGAACGACTACCTCGGAGTCCTAAGACCGGTTAGGGCTTAATTTACATAACATTATTATGCAAATGTCTAACGAAAAGTTGAGGATTTATGTTGCACTAGGCAAACCACCTCGAAGTCCTATGGCTTGGTTATTTAATTCTAAGAAAGTTTTGTTGAAGTAGATCCGAGTTTTGCTGATGACGATGGCCGAGCTGCCCACCATGCTCCGAGTTCCTTGTTGTTGCAGAGGTTTAGTTTTAGAATTCATAAATCAGGAGATGAGAGAAGTGTTTTGGTTTAGAGAAAATCTTAAACAGAACCGATTAAGATCCCACGGTTCCGTCATCCCGACACCATTATTTTTATTGAATTCACTTAGTCCAGATGATTTGCTAAACTCAACTGAATGAGTTCCACACTTTCATTTAGACCGTGGGAAATGTCGTTAGCAACAAGTGGGTTACATCATCCGAGGTATTCCCGATCATTCAACGAGACGTTTTAATTTAGTTGTAATTGTAGTTTTGTTTTCTGTTTGTGATTAACTTTTGAGTTCGTTTTATATTTTGAAATGTTGTGGCGATGATTTTTATCTTGTAATGACTTTTAATTTAGTTTTGGTTTCGGTTCGGGGACTATCCTAAAGGTTTTGGTTTTCATGCAACAGTTGTTTATCATGCAAGAAAAGAAAGTGCAATGCGATTAATTAAATTGCGAGAAGGTAAATTGCAATAAAATAAAAGCGTACCTGGAGGGTCTTCCCGTCATCCCAAGCTGCACTTGAAACACATGTTAGAGCATTTAAGTATTTATAGCAATTACCTAGGTAAAGCTAAGGGCAAGGTTTCTGGTTTTCTACCAAGATCCTAGTCCTATAGTTAGTCATTCCTATGACGTCTAGGTTTTCAATTTTGTTTATGGATGATTTTCTGCACCAAAGAATAATTAAGTTCAATTGTTCTTATAAAACACCCCGTCATATTGAGGAAGTGCTTAAGATGAATCTTAAACATCTTTTCAATATTGATGGAATTATTCTAAGTCCAAATGGATTTAATTAATCAGGTGAATTAATCATCCGAGGTTTAATTAAGTTTTGTTCTTTTGCTTCGATGAACTAGGACATTTGAATATCATATAAGTGAAGTAACACTTCACTTAATACTCCGTTTAGGAGTTATGACAACAAGAGCTTTTGAGGTCAAATTGATGTTTAAGTGATTTGTGATTTAATTTAATTTTAATTAATGGGTTTAAATTTGGAATAGTGTTCAAGTTGTTTTTAGACCTATTTTGAATTCTTTATGTCTTAGGTGATGTTATATTTAATTCAATTTAATTTAATTTAATTTAATTTAATTTAATTTTAATTTAATTTTATTTGGTTTAGTTTTAATTTTAATTTAATTTTATTTTTAATTTTAATTTAATTTAAATTTTATTTTAATTTGATTTTATTTTTTATTTAATTTAATTTAATTTAATATGTTTTAATTTAATTTAATTTAATTTAATTTAATTTAATTTAATTTAATTTAATTTAATTTAATTTAATTTAATTTTAATTTTAATTTAATTTTATTTTAATTTTAATTTAATATTTTATTTTTTATGTTTTAAAGATGATTTAATTTAATTGTTAAAGTATTAATTTAATTGAAATTTTGAAATGATTTAATTTAAATGCTTTAATTTTAATTTAATTTAATGATTAAGTCTTTTAGTATTTTAAATCTTGAGTTTGGATTATCATTTTAATTGGGAATTAAATATTATTGAAGTGATTAATTTAGGTTTGGTGATGGATTTTAGAACTTAGGAAGTGTTTTAAATCAAAGGGATGATGAGAGGAATTTCATGTGGGCTTTGTCATGGACTTTGGGCTTTTGAACTTGCTTTGGATGGGCTTTTAGGAAGGCTTAAGGAATGAGCCTTTAGGTTTAAAAATGAATTCATGGATGGGAATTTTGTAGAATTTTGGGCCAAATAATTGTTGGGTTTGGTTTAGGGATGTGTCATGAGTGATTTGAAATGAATTTGAGGAGGTTTGGGTTTGAATTGGGTTGAATTTGGGTTCATTTGGTAAATGGGCCAATGTAGGTCAAAGTGGGCTAATATGGGCCAATGTTGGGCTAAGGTTGAAATTGATGTAAAATTAATGTTGGGAAATGTTTATGGGAGTGTTTCAAAGAGGTTTTAACTTTGGTTGGGTTTTGGTTTTGGGACTTGGGCTTATTTGGGTTAGGTTTGGGTTTAGGTCAAAATTGGGCTTTTTGGTTTTGGGTTGAATTTGAGTGGCGTTTGGGTCCAAATTTTGGGCAAATTATGTTAGTTTTTTGTTTGTGGGGATGTTAGGGAAGGTTTAGAAAAGGTTTGGGGTCAATTGGAGTTGAATTGGTTTGGTTTTGGGCAAAGTTTGGGTCATGGGTCCAAATCGGGCTTTAAGGTCAAAAGTGAAATTGGATTCAAATGTCAATCAAATCAGACTTGGATTTGGTCTAGATTGATATTTTGAATATTAAATTGAATTTTAGAATTGAATTGGACCAAAATTGGGGTCAATTGGGTAGATTTGGTTTGACATTGGGTTCACTTGGGTTAAGAATGGGCTAAATTGGGGGTTTTGGTAAAAGTGGGGTAAATTGACAAAATTGGCCCATGGTTTAGTTGGACAAAATGAAATTGGGAATATTTGGGATTTTCTGGAATTTTCTGGGAATTTTCCGAATTTTTTGGATTTTTTGGCTAAGAGGGGCATTTTGGGTATTTGGAGGGTATTGGGGGGTATTTTTGGAATTTTTGGTATTTTTGGCTATGGATGATCAATTTGATTGGTGAGGAAATGTTCGAGGTTAATTTTGGGGAATTTTGGGTGATTTGGAAATTTTGGAGGATTTGGGCAATTCTAAGGGCTTTTAGTAGGTTTGGTAGGTGTAGGGTCCCTGGGGCAAAAAATTGAAATTTTGGAATAATGAAGATTGATCAAATATGAGTGGAATGGAATCACTATGATTGAGCCATGAAGTCATATTAAGCCTATATGAGCCATGAGAGGACTCATTTGAGGCATTCACTATGTTTTTCCTAACCCTCTTAACCAGGGGCTTAGGGGTTAAGGTCCATCCATATGAATTACCTACATGAGTCAAGGAGTTAAGTTGGGTATGGGTGTGGTTTTAGGATTTGGATTGTGTGTGTGAGAGTGTAGAGTGTGAGTGTAGTGAGTGTGTAAGTCAACCCTCGCTGCACTGGGCCACCTAGGGTAGTCCTAAGGCCAAAGAGTCCTATAGGGAACTCATCCTTTAAACCTTCACTCTTGATCTCAACCCTCTAAGTGATTAGGGGTCTACAATCAAGCTTGTGGGGTTTGCAGGGAGGCAAGAAGTGGTTCAAATTTCTAAGTGATGGGTCCCAATTCTAGTCCTCGAAGATAGTCAAATGAAAAGCCTAAGGCTAGATCCTAAGCACTAAAGAGGGAAGAGAAGACCTCATAAAAAATGAGGTCAACAGTTATCACCAGTCCAAGTGCACGGAGTGGTTCTACACCAACCTCCAAATGTGCTACATCCGACAATCGTGTCATGGCCATTTGAATGTTGGGGCACAGATATCGTGGGCCCTATAGAAGCGCCTTCTTCAAGAGGGCATCGTTTCATCCTTGCAGCGACAGATTATTTTTCCAAGTGGGCAGAAGCACTACCGCTCAGAGAGGTGAAGGCACATCACGTGTTGCAGTTCTTTAAGAATCAAGTCATCTACCGTTTCAGGGTACCACGCAGAATTATCTCAGATAAAGGGTCTCCGCATTCAAGAGCACAAAGATCAATAATTATTTTCAGAAGACATGGGATCGATTAACGTTATTCGATGATCTAATACCCAAGAGCAAACGGCTTGGCTGAGTCTTTTAATAAAACTCTCGTCCAAATCCTAAAGAAAACTTGGGACGATAATAAGAGAAATTGGAGCGAGAAGTTATTAGAAGCTTTATGGGCCTACAAAACAACTTGTAGAATGCCTACTCAGTCTACACCTTATGCTCTAATGCACGGGTTCGGGACCGTCTTGCCTTTGGAGGTTCAGCTTTCGTCTCTCAGAATTGCAATCGCAGACAAGATTACTATAGAAGAAAATGTCAAACTACGAATAGAAGAATTGGAAAGCTTGGAAGGAAGACGACTTTCAGCGCAGCAGAATATGGAATTGTATCAAGCTAAGATGATCCAGACCCACGATAAAATTGTCTGCCCAAGAACATTCAAAGTGGGTGACTTCGTTCTAGTTCTCAAGAGACCTATTCTTGCACACCGCAAGATAGGAGGTAAATTTGAACCGTCTTGGGAGGGGCCATTCGTGGTTGAGACAGTTTACTCGAGAGGTTCCTACCAACTTGTGAATAGGCCGTGGAGAACGATCTATGCTCCCAATCAATGGACGATATTTAAAGAAGTATTACGCAACCTGATGTTTTGAAGGATGAACTATAAAAATGAAGTCTCATTCCTAGAAGCACGGGCACAGCAATCACTTGTAACTGGGTCCAAACCTAAAATGGATAAAAAAAATGATGAGCAAAAGAATAAATGTGTTAAAAAGAAAATATGTGAAAGAAACCATCTGAATAAAAAAATTTTAACTTTCCTCTCAAATCGAAACTCTTTCGTGAATTTCCCTCATATTTTCCCATCTTGCTAAAATCCAAATGAAATAAATAATTAATTAATTATTTTTTATTAATGAATAAATTTTCTTATTGTTCTCGTTCTTGATGCAGCCCATGATTCCTTCCTTGTTTTCCCTGGAAGATGTCAAACAGGCAGTTGATTCCGAACTTTAAGAATGGTGTGAGTCTAGCACTCAACGAAGAGAAGATGATGGATGGGGTCGTGATTGAGATCGACTCTGATTTCACACCGGCCGCGTTACAGTACAAGAAGGCCGATTGGACCCCGATTGACCGGGATGAGTTCCGCAACCAGACAGTGGTGAAATTGGGCGGCCCGAATCAGCAGACTACCGACAATAAAAGAAAAATGAACACCACTCATGTAGCTAGAGCATATAAGAAAGTCAAGTCCATGATTACTACAGCAGAGGGCAGGCTTGTCAACGTCATGCCCACAGAAGTTCAGGAAGTAAGAAGAGCTACTCTCACTCCTACCCAGCAAAGAAACAAGAACCGCCGTATTCACAGAATGCTGAGCAAGCTAGTGGCGAACCAGCATAGTGAAATAGTTCCCACCATTGGTGCAAGTACTTCAAAGAAGCCGGTTCGGTAGGAACCATAAAAGAAGAAATCAACTCTGAAAACAACAGAGAAGGTGAAGGAAATTTCAACGAGATCGGAAAAAGAATCAGCGCCACAGCGTCAGGCAGACACACCAGCTCTGAGGAATATTGTTGCGAAAGCAACCCCGGAGGATGTCTTGATGGAGACTATCCCCAAGGAGGTGAGACATATAGGAGAGCATGCTGGGGTTGAGCTATACATCCCACAGTATGTTACCAAACCTCAACGGTTCTAGATAATTCCAGAATACGAGTTGGAGAAGCATCAGAAAGTTGAAAAGAAAACCTTTGAGTATTTTGAAAGAACTTGAGGCAAGAATATTAATATCTTGGAGGGCCTTGAGCTACACAAGAATGTATTTTCAGATTACGAGCAGCAACAGATTGTGGATTGCGTCTTTGACCTTCAGAAATTGGGTCGAGCGGGTCACTTAAGAGGAAAGACCAACTTAGAACACTGGAAATGGATGAAAGGAAAAGGAAGAGTTACAATTCAATGTAGATGTTGCTACAACTTTGCCGAAGATATAAAAGGGAATCCACCGGGGATACTCCGTGGTAGTGATGTTGATCCAATACCAAGAATCATTTAGAGGATGATCAAAAGGATGGTGACTTGGCGAGTACTACCTGCAGATTACATACCCAACAGTTGCATCATCAAAAGATATGAAGAAGGCGACTGCATACTGCCACACATAGATCATCATGATTTCGTAAGACCCTTTTGTATGGTGTCCTTCATCAATCAATGCAACATCATGTTCGGATCAGACCTCTGGATAGCAGGCCCCGACGAATTCCAAAGTTCATTGGAAATAACTCTACTGGTAGGTTCCGTTCTGGTGCTAAAAGGAAACGGAGTAGACATGGCAAAACACTGCATTCCAGGGGTACCTTTTCAGTGAGTTTCAGTCACTTTTAGGAGGATGGATGATAGCAAGATGCCTTTTTGCTTTCGACCAGATCCATAGTTAGAGAGCCTTCAGCCTTTCGAGCTGTGAGCTACATGGAAAATAGCACAGCTATAATGCACATCTGAACGGCATTTCCTGCAAAGGATGGCTTGGAAGGTTATGTTATTAGCCATGTGTCTCACCATCCAGACAAGTATTTTGACAGACGTTTTAGAGAGACCAACAAGGAACCTGTGCAGTCTGTTTTGGATTTATATGGATTTTATGAGATGCTTAATTTTCAAGGAAAATATCATCATGTTTTGGATTAAGCTATATGATCTACTTTCAGCAAATTGAATGGAAACGACCGTGTCGTATTTTGCCTTCAATTTTGTCCAAATTGACTGGGAACACCATTAAGTTGAATGAACCTCGAACGAAGAACAATTTGAAAATAAACAAATAAATAAGATAAAATGAAAATGAACATAAAACAAAAAGAAGAAAAAAGAGAAAGAAAAGAAAATGAAAGAAAAAGAAAATGAATGAGAACTCTTTTAAGAACCTAAATGTCAAAACAAATTCCAAATTAGCATAAGCTCTAATTAAACAAAAATAAAATCGAATCACTAAAAAAAACAAAATGAATCTAAGCCTCAAATTGAATTCCGATCTGAATCCATTGATTCAATTCTTTTAATTCTTCTTCAAATTGAAATCTGTTTGGAACTCTTCCAAAATTTCAAATCCTCTCCTCAACTTATCGCTAGGTCGAGTCTTTTCAGCTTGGTACACTTACCAGTTCCTTTCAACTCTTTTCTTCGTGTGCTAGAGGATCGGCTGGTTCTGTTGACACAAAACCACAAATTTTATTCGATTTGGTTCTGATGGCATAGAACTGGGTCCCTCCTTACACGAATATCCTTTTCGAGAAACCCTTCGAGTGAGGATTAAAACACCCTCATACCCGCTTTCAAATTGATTCTTTCCCACGGAAGAGTCCAACTTCAATTTCAAACTTCAAAACATTTTAATCCTTTCAAATTTCAAGGATGGAGCCTAAATTGCAGTTCTCTTTCAGATCTCCGGGCTAGAGCCTAATTTCCAGTTCTCTTTCAAATTTTGAGGCTGGAGCCTAAATTCCAGTTCTCGTTCAAATTTCGAGGCTGGAGCCTAAATTCTAGTTCTCTTTGGAATCTCGAGGCTGGAGTCTAAATTCCGGTTCTCTTTTTAATTTAAAGGGTGGAGCCTAAATTCCGATTCTCTTTCGAATTTCGAGGTTGGAGCCTAAATTCCAGCTCTCTCTCTAAATTTTGAGGATGGAGCCTAAATTCCTGTTCTCTTTCAAATTTTGAGGCTGGAGCCTAAATTCCAGTTCTCTTTCAAATCTCGAGAATGGAACCTAAATTCCAGTTCTCTTTTCAATTTCAAGAGCCTAAATTCCAGTTCTCTTTCAAATTTCGAGGCTGGAGCCTAAATTTAATTTCTCTTTCGAATTTCAAAGATGGAGCCTAATTTCCAGTTCTCTTTCAAATTTCAAGGCTGGAGCCTAAATTCCAGTTCTCTTTCAAATTTCAAGGCTGAAGTCTAAATTCCAGTTCTCTTTCAAACCTCGAGGCTGGAGCCTAAATTCCCTTCAAATTTCGAGGTTGGAGCCTAAATTTCAGTTCTCTTTCAAATTTTGAGGTAGGAGGCTAAATTCCAGTTCTCTTTCTAAATTTTGAGGCTGGAGCCTAAATTTCAGTTCTCTTTCAAATCTCAAGGCTGAAGACTAAATTCCAGTTCTCTTTCAAATTTTGAGGCTGGAGCCTAAATTCCAGTTCTCTTTCTAAATTTTGAGGCTGGAGCCTAAATTCCAGTTCTCTTTCATATCCTGAGGCTGGAGCCTAAATTCCAGTTCTCTTGCTAAATGTTGAGGCTAGAGCCTAAATTTCAGTTCTCTTTCTAAATCCTGAGGCTGGAGCCTAAATTCCAATTCTATTTCTAAATCCCGAGCTCGGAGCCCAAAGTCCAGTTCTCTTTCTAAATCCTGAGGTTGGAGCCCAAATTCTAGCTCTCTTTCAAACTCTGAGGTTGGAGCCGAAATTCCAGCCCTCCTTTCAAATCTTGAGATTGGAACCTAGGTTCCAATTCTCATTCCAAAATCTAATCCCTTGGAAATCTTGCAATTAGAGATTCACCTCCTTTTTCCCCAGCGAGAGTTCTGGAATATTCAGTCTTGAAAGATTTACTTTATATTCCCCAACGGAAATTTTGTACGCTTTGTTCTAAGTGTAACACTTAGACGTCTGTGTTGATTTTGTTGATCTCCTCGGTAAACACCAATACGCACGGTATGCTTGGTTAGTGCACCACACCTATTAGGGGTCCATTTGTTGACCTCATTTTTGGTGAGGTCTTTCTTTCCTCTTAGTGCTTAGGATCTAGCCATAGGACTTCTCCTTGACTATCCTAGAAGACTACAGATGGAACCCACCATTTAGAAATTCAAACAAAATCTTAACTCTCTTCGGAATCCTACATGGATGGTCATCAACCTCCAAACCATTTGGAAGGTTAGAACCAATGTGCAGAAAGACAAGGATGAGTTCCTATTGGATGATCAAGCCTTAGGACAACCCTAGGTGGCCTGGTCTTCGTAAGGTCTAGTTTGCACAAACTACACTCCTACACACATCCTAAACCATCTTTACCCAATCTTGACTCCTGGTTCATTAGAGCATTCATATGGATGGATCCAAACCCCTAGCTCATTGGCTAAGAGGGTTAGGAACAACATATTAGATGTTCAAAATGAGCACTTTCTTGGTCCATGGCTCAATGTAGACTATTTCACTCCACCCAACCATAATCAAATTCCATTTTCCAAAAATTTTAAAATTTTGACCCCGCGTCCCTAAACCTACTCAAAATTACCTAAATTGCCCCTAAAACTACCAAATCATCAAAATATTATACCAAAAATTTTCAAAATTCCTGAAAATCATTTCAAAACAATTCCCACCTTTTAAATCCACCAAAATACCCCAACACCCTCCAAATAACCTCCATATACCCTAAATACCCTTTTTTGCCCAAAATTCCAAAAATTCTCAAAAAAATTCCAGAAAATCCTAAAAATTCCCATTTCATTTTGTTCAACTACACCATAATCCAATTTTGCCAAATTAACCTACTTTCAACCTGAAATCCCAAACTTGGCCCATTTAGCCCAAATGGACCCAATGTCAAACCAAATCAAGCCAATTAACCCCAATGCTGATCAAATTCAATTCTAAACTTCAATTCAACATCCCCAATACCAATCTAAACCAAATCTATGCCCAAATTAACCCACATTTGAGTTCAATTCCACTTAAAATCCAAAATCCCTAATTTTGCTTAAATGATCCAAAATCCCCAAATTGACCTAATGTCCACCAATTCCCCCGAAATTACAATCCTAAACCCTCCATAACACCCCTATGATGAACATGCAACATTCAATTGTCCCATTTTGAGCCCAAGTCTAACTTAAATCCACTTGAAATCCCTAAATACCCAATTTTAACCCAAATTGAACACATGACCAAATCTACCAAATTGATTGGCCTAACCCTAAAATTTCCTCCCAATTGATGTTTGGAACTCTTCACCACATTCCCTTAGAACATTTGATACATTCAATTGGATCTAAACCCCACCTTGGCCCAACTTAGACCCAAGTTGACCCAACATTACCCAAATTAACCAAGATCTCAAAATCCACCAAATTGACCCCTGAATTGAATTCAAAACTACTCCATGTCTTCATGAAAAGTCTTCATTGCAACAAGTGCACAATGTTGTGCATGACATTTGGACTCAACTCAAGCTCAAACCCAAGTTAGCCCAACCTTAACCCAAATGAACGAAATTGAACCTATGACCAAACCTAGCTAAATTATACCAAATGTGAATAAACCAACCCTTCCACAGCCACTAAATAAGCCCTAGGAACCACCCTAGATCCACCTAACCCAAGCTAGGTGAGCCATGGACCAAGAGTTCCCCATTTTAAGGGATTTCTTCCCTTAGTGGCTAAATCCTCTTTTGCATTACCCCAAATCTCCCCACAACTAATTAATCACCATTAAAACCTCCCCCTGTCTCACCTGACCTGAGGGCCAGCTCCCTTGTCCTTACTGGCCAGCCTGGTCACCGGAGGAAACCAAAATCGAGAGCCACCTTCAAGATAAATACCCAAAATCCACCAATTGGCCACCTCAGCCAAAATTGCCACTGGAGCTCTTCTTCCCTCCAACTAAGCAGTTGAATCCGCCCACCAATTGGCCCCCAGCTCAGCCAAATGGCCCTGGCTATATAAGCACCTCCTTTCAGCCAAAGAAGTGCTGAAATTGTTTACCAAGAAACCCTTCCAAATTGCTCCCAATCCTTCCTACAGCATAGAGATGCTCAACCCCACTACATTTCTGCCTAAATTTCCATTGATTGAGCTCAATTTCATAGCTCAATTTTTGGCCAGAAATAGGACACCCACTGAAACTCAACACAAACTAAATTAACACTTCCCACACCTTCACTAGAGGTAGAGAAGAAGTTCCCCAGTCAAAGCCCCCTCATCAGGCCACCCTTTTGCTTTATCAACAAGAACACCAAATTAGGTTTGGTCACTTTCATATCTAGATAATTCGCCATCACTCGAGGCTTGATCCCTAGTTTCCCTGGACCACCACGAAGGTGTAGATCGTCTCTGATCGAAGCTTCACTTCTCAGAGCCAAGGTATTGAACCTTCCTTTCTTTCGAGCTTCCAGCGATTCTTCATTTTATTTGACTTAACTTTAATGCATGTTAGCCATATGGATTTGTAGCCCTTGCTTAGATGGACACATAGGATCAAACTTCATCTGATTTGGTTGAGAAATGAGGAAGATATTAGGTCTAGAAGGGGGATGGCTCTTGGGTTGAACCAGACAGAGATGATGACCAACAACCACTGGATCGCGCGTGTAACAAATGGACGGCCAGGATCACGCTGGATGAGGAAATGAGATGAAACTGCGGAGACGTGTGGCGCTCAATCAGAAGGTGGTGCCCAACCAGAAGAAGCCACGTATGTGTTCGGAGCCACCGTAGGTTGAGGTGGTGTTGATTGGTTTAAGTAGGAAAATCAGATTTTTTGAATTATTTAAATACCATAAACTTCAAAAATTCATAACTTTGCATTGAAAAATCATAAAAATAATTTTAAAATACCCTCTTCATCAGTGAACAGAGGAGAATGATCTGAAAGAAAAATAAAAATTATTTACTTAGTATTTATTTTTAAATTAATTAAATACAATAAACCTTAAATCAGTTATCCACTCACGCACACAATTCACCATGACTTGGGACTATGGGGCCTTTTTTCTCTCTATTATTAGAAACATTCCCTGAATTTTTCAAAGTCAGAGAAGGTCCCTATGACAAGATATATTTTTTTCAAGTTTTTATGCCTGTTTTAATATTTAAATTCCAATAATCAGTATATTACTTGAAAAATTCTAGGAAAGTTAGGGTAGGTTCCCTATGACCAGAGGAACTTAGGAAAATTATTTCATGAGCTAACACATTAAAAATAACTCTGATTACTCACATGACCTCAAACCAATTTTGAATTAATTAGAACAAATTAAAAATGGAATTACTCAAAATCAATCCTCCACTATTCTATAGGATAATAGGAATCCCTATAAAAATTTTGAAGTTAATTGGAAATGGTTTAACCCATTAAATGAATTTTCTAAATAACATAGCCAAATTTGAAATTAAAAAAATTCATAAAGCCTAAAATATAATTCAAAATTTCACCAAACTTATTTTGAGGGCTCTTTAATGTCAGAGGAGTCTAAAAAAATTAAAATTGGAAATTTTCTAAAAATTTCATTTTTTACCTATTATTGAATATTTTAATAATTAAAAATTATAAAAAATCATAAAAATATTAAAATTCATAAAAATGTCATATTTGGTCTCCTAATCACTTAAGAACTAACCAAATATTTTTCCTGGGTCTCTAAGTAAAGATATTGATTTTAAAGGCTTAGGGTAATTTTTTATATTAAAAAAGGGATTTTGTAACCCTTTCACTAAAATAATTCTAAAAATTCAAAGAAAAATCAAAAGAAATATAAAATTTGTTTCCCTGAGTTCGTTGAGGTCAGAGAGACTTATAAAAAATATAAAACCTATTTTTCTACTTTGATTTTATTTTATAATTAATTAATACTCAAAACTTTGAAATAATTATAATAAATAAAAGAAAATTCAAAAAACCACCAAAATTGGTCCAAATGGTCCTCTGGTTAGTGGGAACTTCCCATAATTTTCCAAAGGTTAGAAACTTTTTCTTAGTCATGTTGTTGAATTTTCATTGAAAATCCCTATTTTCCACTAAAATAATTCTATAAATTAAATTTAACATATAAAAATCACATTTTCTCCTCTAATGTCCTAATTGACATGTGAGTGAGGTGACATAAATATTTCAAGTTTATTTGAGCTTAATTTAATAAATTATGAGATGAACAAGTTTAAGAGGGCATAAAGGTAATTAAAGAATGTTAACTTTAATTAAAATTTAGACAAAACCAAAGGGAATGAGTAAGTATATGATCTTAATTTACCTCTTAGATGATTGAAACATAGGAAGTTAAGGGGTAGAAACTCATTAATCACCTTAAACATTAAAGAGGAAATTTTAATTAATTAAATTACCTAAACTTTGGAAGATTAATTAAGACATGAATTATTAAGATTAGGGAATGTGATATAAGCAGATTCTAATTCTTTAAATTGAACCCCTAATTAATGGATTAATTCAAACACTATTTTAACATCAATTAATGAAACCCTAAAAATGATAATTGAAACTAATAAAAAAAGGGAGATAATCTTAAAAATTTATAATCAAACTAAAACATAAACATTAAAACTAATTTGAAGTAAGAAAATTAAATTAAAATGAACTTAAGATATCAAGACTAATCTGAAATTCTTTAAAATTTAAATTAAGACAAATTTGAAACATTAAGGTTAACTTGGAACAATTTATAATTAAAATGTTATAATTAAATTAAATTAGTTTAAAATATTTAAAATTAATCTAAAATGTTAAGACCACTTAAAATATTAAAATTTAACTGAATTGAACAACTTGAACACTTTCCCAACTTAAAATAATTTAAAGCATTTGAAAAAGATCAACCAAAACTTTATAACTAAATTAAATCACTTTAAACTATTAACTCAAACTTCAATTAAGAAAATTAAGAATGGTTAGGTTCTTTAACGTACTAATTTGTTCCTAAAGGCTCTTCATTATTATAACTCTTAAATGAAGCATCAAATTAAATGTCCCCTTACTCATAGGATAATCAAACATCCAAATTCACTGAGCAAGAGTCAAACAAAACCAGAACTCTGAGTAATCTGGGTGATTGATTCATTAGCATAATGAAACTAACTGAACTCAAAATAATCCTAAAATGTTTAGGAAGATGTTAAGAATTAAGTTCCGAGCACTTCCCTAATTTGATGGGATGTTTTAAAAGAACAGTGAGACTTCATTGTTCTTTGATGAAGAAAATCATCCTTAACCAGACACGAGGGTCTAGACGTCATAGGACTCGATAGACAACCAGGATTCTAGTTTAGACGTCATAAAACTTGGTAGTCAACTAGGACTTCAACCTAGACATCATAGGGCTTGGTAGATAAGAGGAACCTTCCCTTAGCTTTACCTAGGTATTTGTTGCAAATATATAAATGCCCTAAAATGTATTTTAATTGCAGTTGAAAATGTCGGGAGTGCCCACCAAGTACGCATTTAAGTTTATTGCAATTTACATTCCGCAATTTATTATATGTCTTACTTTCCTGCACTTATAAATTCATAAAAATGATCGAACCCAGCATGTTTGAATAACTCAAAATTTAATCACCAACAAAATAAAATTGTAATTATAACTAAAATTAAAACGTCTCATTGGATGATCGGGAAACCCTCTGATGATGTAACCCTCGTGCTGCTAACAAGATTTCCTACGGTCTAAATGAAAGTGTGGAACTCATTCAGTTGAGTTTAGCAAATTCATTTGGACCAAGTGAATCCGATGAAAATTGTGCTGCAGGGATGATGGAACTATGGGATCTTAACCGGTTCTGCTTAATCAACTTTAAGATTTGTTTTAATTAAAATACTAAGTCATCTCAATTTTCAACCTTTCTAAACCAAAACACTTCTCTCACCCCCTGATTGTCACTTCTAAAACTAAACCTTCTACAACAACAAGGAGCTTGAAGCAAGTACGGTGGGCAGCATGACCATCTTCAACAGCAAAACAAATCTACATCAGCATAACCCTTCCTTAGAATTAAATAACCAAGCCATAGGATTCGAGGTGGTTTGCCTAGTGCAACATAAATCCTCAATTTGTCTTTTGGCATTTGCATAATCATGCAATTTAAGTTCTACCTTTCTTAGTACTCCGAGGTAGCCGTTTGGTATGACATAAACCCTCACATTTTCTAGGCTTGTTATGTGATTATATCATACAAGTATAAGTCCTAATTAATAAAAATTAGCAAGATTGAAACATTAAATAAACTCTCAAATTGAAGCCAAACAACAGGATAGTCGGGAAGGCACCGAAGTTCACTTCGGGTCCATGACATACCGTACTCTCTTCCATTGGACTCTTAAAATAATTGTTCCAAATTTGATCCAATCCCTTTTGAATATCCAAAATTGAATCTCTTAAATGCTTAAACTTTGAAATTCTCAAAAGCGAAACCACTAATCTTTATCGAGATTTTTCTTAAATGATTCTCGTCATTTAAGATGTAATTAATTTTGAGGGCTTGCCCTTATAGGGAACTTTAAGAACCCAGGTAATATAAACCCCGCTTAATTCCTTCATCTTAAGCAGAGGAACTTATCGGCTTATGAAAATTGGTTCGCAAACCAAACGAATGTCACAATTCTATTAGTTTATTTAATCGAGCCCCATTATCAAATAGTGTGTCTATTCTTCAGGATAGATACACGGTTTGTAATGTGTTGCTCGTTTATATAAACCTTTTGAGGTGTGAGATTGGTTTGATTTCATATTTTAAAATTTTCATACTTAAAATCATTTAAAAAAAATCAAAGAGCTACTTTCCAAATTATATATATATTTAAATTAAAATCAGAATCTAAAATCAGGCGACATACTTCTGTTGGCAACCCGTTTTAAAATACAACACATAACACAAAAAAATAAAAAATATAATACGCCGACATGGGTCAAAGGGTTGGTCATTGGGTCAAGGATTAATCATTTTGACCAAAGTTGGCTTTTTGGTTAATAGTTGACCTATTAGGTCAATGGGTTGATCATTTGGTCAAAAATTAACTATTTTGACTAAAATTGATTTTTTGGTGAAAAGTTAGCTAATTGGGTAAATGGGTTGGTGATTTGGTCAAGGAATGACCATTTAGACCGAAGTTGACTTTTTGGTCAAAAGTTGACCTATTGGGTTAATGGGTTGGTCATTTGGTCAGAAATTGACCATTTAGACCGAAGTTGACTTTTTGGTCTAAAGTTGACCTATTGGGTTAATGGGTTGGACATTGGGTCAAAAATTGACCATTTTGACCAAACTTGACTTTTTGGTCAAAAGTCTACCTTTTGGGTCGTTACGTTAAAGATTGACCATTTTGACCAAAGTTAACCTTTTGGTCAAAATTTGACCTATTGGGTCAATGGGGTGGTCATTAGATCAAAAATAGATAATTTTGTCCAAAATTGACTTTTTAGTCAAAATTTGACCTATCGGGATAATGGGTTGTTCATTGGGTCAAGGATTGACCATTTTGACCAAAGTTGACTTTTTAGTCATAGATTGACTTACTATGTCAATAATTCGTCATTAGGTGAAAATTGAGTATTTTAACCAAATTTTAATTTTTAGTCAAAAGTTGACCTATTGGGTCAATGGGATGGTCATTGGGTCAGAAACTGACCATTTTGACCAAAGCTAACTTTTTGGTCAAATACTGACCTATTGGGTCAATGGGGTGGCTATTAGGTCAAAAATTATCTATTTTGACCAAAATTAACCTTTTGGTCAAAAGTTGACCTATTCGATCCATAGGTTTGTCATTGGGTCAAAAATTGACCATTTTGAATAAAGTTGACTATTTGGTCAAAAGTTGACATATTGGATCAATGGGTTGGTCATTGGGTCAAGGATTGACCATTTTGACCAAAGTTGACATTTGGGTCAGATATTGACTTATTGCATCAATGCTTGGTCATTGGGTCAAGATTGACCATTTTGACCAAAGTTGACTTTTTGGTCAAAAGTTAACTTATTGGGTTAATGTGTTGGTCATTGGGTCAAGGATTGACCATTCTGACCAAATTTGACATTTTGGTGAGAGATTGACTAATTGGGTCAAAAATTGGTCATTAGGTCCAAAAGTTACTATTTTGACGAAAATTGACTTTTTGGTCAAGCGTTGATCATTTGGGTCTATGGGTTGGTCAATGGGTCAAGGATTTACAATTTTGACCATTGACTTTTTGGTATAAAGTTGATCTATTGGGTCAAAGTGTTGGACATTAGGTTAAGGATTGACCATATGACTAATGTTTACTTTTTGGTCAGAGATTTACTTATTGGGTCAAAAATTGAATATTTTTATCAAAATTGAATTTTTGGTCAAAAGTTATCCCATTGGGTCAATGAGGTGGTCATTAGGTCAGAAATTGACCATTTTGACCAAAGTTGACTTTTTGGTCAAAAGTTGACTTTGGTTCAATGGGTTGGCCATTAGGTTAAAAATTGATTATTTTGATCAAAATTGACTTTTTGGTCAAAGTTGACCTATTGGTCAATATGTTTGTCATTAGCTCAAAGATTTACAATTTTTACTAAAGTTGACTTTTTGGTCTAAAGTTGACCTATTGGATCAATAGTTTTGACATTGGGTCAAGGATTGCCCATTTTGACTAAAGTTGACTTTTAGGTCAAAGATTGTCTTATTGTGTCAATAATTGCTCATTAGTTCAAAAATTAATTATTTTGACCAAAATTGATTTTTTGGTCAAAAGTAGACCTATTGAGTTAATGGGTTCGTCATTGGGTCAAGGATTGACCATTTTGACCAAAAGTGACTTTTTGGTCAAAAGTACTATTGGGTCAGTAATTGACCATTTTAACCAAAGTTGACTTTTTGGTTCAAAGTTGACCTATTGGGTCAATGGGGTGGTCATTAGGTGAAAAATTAACTATTTTGACAAAAGTTGACTTTTGGTCAAAAGTTGACCTATTTGGTCAATGGGTTGGCATGGGGTTAAGGATTAACCATTTTGACCGAAGTTGAATTTTTGGTCAGAAATTTACTTATTGGGTCAATAATTGGTCTTTAGGTCAAAAATTGACTATTTTGACAAAAATTGAATTTTTAGTCAAATGGTGACCCATTAGGTCAGAATTTGACAATTTTGACTAAAGTTGACTTTTTGGTCAAAGGTTGACCTATCGGGTCAATGGGGTGATCATTAGGTCAAAAATTGATTATTTTGACAAAAATTAACTTTTTGGTCAAAAGTTGACCTATTAAGTCAATGGGTTGGTCATTGGGTCAAGGATTGACTATTATGACCAATGTTAATTTTTTGGTCAGAGATTGACTTATTGGGTCAATAATTGGTCATAAGGTCAAAAATTTACTATTTCAACCAAAATTGACTTATTGGTCAATAGTCGTCCTATTGGGTCAATGAGTTGGTCATTGGGTCAAGTGTTGACAATTTTAACCAAAATTGATTTATTGGTTAAAAGTTGACCTATTAGGACAATGGGTTGGTCATTGGGTTAGTAAATGACCATATTGACCAAAGTTGGCTTTTTGATCAAAATTTGACCTATTAGGTCAATGGGGTGGTCATTAGGTCAAAAATTGACTGTTTTGACCAAAATTGACTTTTTGGTCAAAAGTTGACCTATTGGGTCATTGGGTTGGTCATTGGGTCAAGGATTCACCATTTAGACCAAAGTTGACTTTTTGGTCAGATATTCACTTAATGGGCTAATAATTGGTCATTAGGTCAAAAATTGACTCTTTTGTCCAATGTTGAATGTTTGGTTAAAAGTTGACCCATAGGGTCAATGGGGTGGTCATTGGGTTATAAATTTACCATTTTGACCAAAGTTGACTTTTTGGTCAAGAACTAACCTATTGGGTTAACGGGGTGGCAATTAGGTCAAAAATTGATTATTTCGACCAAAATTATTTTTTTTGGTCAAAAGTTGACCGATTGGGTCAATGGGATTGTCATTGGGTCAAAGATTGACCAATTTTTTACCAAAGTTGACTTTTTGGTCAAAATTTGAACAGTGGATCATTGGGTTGGTCATTTGTGTCAGGGATTGACCGTTTTTTACCAAAGTTGACTTTTGCGTCAAATATTAACTTATAGAATCAATAATTGGTCAATAGGTCAAATTGACTATTTTGACTAACATTGACTTTTTTGTCAAAGGTTGACCTATTGGGTCAATGGGTTAGTCATTTGGTCAATGATTGACCATTTTGACCAATGTTGACTTTTTGGTCAGAGATTGACTTATTGGATCAATAATAAGTCATTAGATAAAAAATTGACTATTTTGACCCAAAATTGACATTTAGCTCTAATGTTATTGGGTAAATACGGTGGTCATTCGGTAAAGGATTGTCCATTTTGACCAAAGTTAACTTTTTGGTCAAAGTTGACCTATTGGGTCAATGCGGTGGTCATTAGGTCAACAATATACTTTTTTGACCAAATTTGACTTTTTTGTCAAAAGTTGACCTATCGGGATAATGGGTTGTTCATTGGGTCAAGGATTGACCACTTTGACCAAAGTTGACTTTTTAGTCAGAGATTGATTTATTGGGTCAATAATTGGTCATAGGTAAAAAATTGACTATTTTAACCATATTTGAATTTTTAATCAAAAGTTGACTTATCAGATTGATAGGGTAGTCCTTGAGGTCGAAATTGACCATTTTGACCGGAGTTGACTTTTTGGTCGAAAGTTGACCTATTAGGTCGATAGAGGTGGCCATTAGGTCAAAAATTGACTGTTTTAACCAAAATTGACTTTTTGGTCAAAAGTTAACCTATTGGGTCAATGGGTTTGTCATTGGGTCAAAAATTTACTATTTTGAACAAAGTTGACTTTTTGGTAAAATGTTGACCTATTGGATAAATGGGTTAGTCATTGGGTCAAGGATTTACCATTTTGACCAAAGTTGACTTTAAGGTCATATATTGAATTATTGGCTCAATGCTTGGTCATTGGGTCAAGACTGACCATTTTGACGAAATTTGACTTTTTGTTCAAAAGTTAACCTATTGGGTCAATGGGCTGGTTATTAGTTCAAGAATTAACCATTCTGACTAAAGTTGACTTTTTGGTCAGAGATTGACTAATTGGGTCAATAATTGGTCATTAGGTCAAAAATTTACTATTTTGATAAAAATTGACTTTTTGGTTAAAAGTTGATTTATTGGGTCAATAGGTCAAGGATTTACCATTTTGACCAAAGTTGACTTTTTGGTCAAACGTTGACCTATTAGGTGGTCATTGGGTCAAGGATAGACTATATGACTAATGTTTACTTTTTGGTGAGAGATTGACTTATTGGGTCAATAATTGGTCATTAGGCCAAATATTTACAATTTTTACCAAAATTAAATTTTTGGTCAAAAGTTGACCAATTAGGACAATGAGGTGGTCATTAGGTCAGAAATGGACCATTTTGACCAAACTTGACCTTTTGTTTGAAAGTTGACTTTTAGTTCAATGGGTTGGCCATTAGGTTAAAATTTCATTATTTTAATCAAAATTAACTTTTTGGTCAAAAGATGACTTATTGGTCAATATGGTTATCATTAGCTCAAAGATTGACCATTTTTCCTAAAGTTGACTTTTTGGTCTAAAGTTGACCTATTGGGTTAATAGGTTGGTCACTGGGTTAAGGATTAACCATTATGATCAATGTTGACGTTTGGGTCAAAGATTGTTTTATTGGGTTAATAATTGGTCATAAGGTCAAAAATTGACTTTTTGACAAAAATTAACAATTTGGTCAAAAGTTGTTCTATTGGGTCAATGATTTGGTCATTAGGTCAAGAATTGAGAATTTTGACCAAAGTTAATGTTTTGGTCAAAAGTTGACCTATTGGGTCAATGGGTTGGTCATTGAGTCAGTAATTGACCATATTTACCAAAGTTGACTTTTTGGTCAAAAGTTGACCTATTGGGTCAATGGGGTGGTCATTAGGTCAAAAATTGACTATTTCAACCAAAGTAGACTTTTGGTCAGAGGTTGACTTATTGGGTCAATAATTGGTCATTAGGTTAAAATTTGACTCTTTTAACCAAAATTATTTTTTTTGTCAAAAGTTGACCCATTGGGTTAATGGGGTGGTCATTGGGTTAGAAATTGACCATTTGAACCAAAGCTGACTTTTTAGTCAAAAGCTGACCTATTGGGTTAATGGGATTGTCATTGGGTCAAAGATTGACCATTTTTTTTCCAAAGTAGAGTTTAGGGTCAAAGGTTGACCTATTGGATCAATGGGTTGATCATTGTGTCCAGGACTGGCCATTTTGACTTAAATTTACTTTTGGGTCAATTATTAACTTATTAGGTCAATAATCTGTCACTAGGTCAAAAATTGACTATTTTGATCGAGATTGACTTTTTGGTGGAAAGTTGGCCGATTGGGTCATTGGGTTGGTCATTTGGTCAATAAATAACCAATTAGACTGAGATTGACTTTTTTGTTAAAATTTGACCTATTGGGCCAATGGGTAAGTCATTTGGTCATAAATTGACCATTTAGACCGAAGTTGACTTTTTGGTCTAAAGTTGACCTATTGGGTCATGGGTTAGTCGTTGGGTTAGAAATTAACCATTTTCACCAAACTTGACTTTTCGGTCAAAAGTCTACCTATTAGGTAAATAGGGTGGTTATTAGGTCAAGGACTGACAGTTTTGACCAAAGTTGACTTTTTGGTCAAAAGTTGACCTATTGGGTCAATAGGGGAGTCATTAGGTTAAAAATAGACTATTTTGACCAAAATTGACTTTTTGGCCAAAAGTTTACATATCGGGATAACAGGTTGCTCATTGGGTCAATGATTTACCATTTTGGCCAATGTTGACTTTTTAGTCAGAGATTGACTTATTGGGTCAATAATTGTTCATTATGTAAAAAATTGACTATTTTATCCAAATTTGAAGTTTTAGTCAAAAGTTGTCCCATTTAGTCAATTGGGTGGTCATTGGGTCAGAAATTGACCATTTTGACCAAAGTTGTCTTTTTTGGTTAAAAGCTGACCTATTGAGTCAATGGGGTGGCCATTAGGTTAAAAATTGACTATTTTGACCAAAATTTACTATTTGGTCAAAAGTTGACCTATTTGGTTAATGAGTTTGTCATTGGGTCAAAAATTGACCATTTTGAACAAAGTTGACTTTTTAGTCAAAAGTCGACCTATTGGATCAATGAGTTGGTCATTAGGTCAAGGATTGATCATTTTGACTAAAGTTGACTTTTGGATCAAATATTGACTTATTGTGTCAATGCTTGGTCGTTTGATCAAGATTGTCCATTTTCACCATAATTGACTTTTTGGTCAAAAGTTAACCTATTGGGTCAATGGACTTGTCATTAGGTCAAGGATTTTCCATTCTGACCAAAGTTGACTTTTTTGTCAGAGATTGACTAATTGGGTCAATAATTGGTCATTAGGTAAAAAATTTACTATTTTGTCAAAAATTGACTTCTTGGTCAAAAGTTCTTTTATTGGGTTTGTGGGTTGGTCAATGGGTCAAGAACTTACCATTTTGACCAAAGTTAATTTTTTGGTCAAAATTTCACCTATTGGGTCAATGGGTTGGTCATTGGGTCAAGGTTTACCATATTACTAATGTTTACTTCTTGGTCAGAGATTGCCTTATTGGGTAAATAAATGGTCATTAGGTCAAAAATTAATTATTTTTACCAAAATTGAATTTTTTGTCAAAAGTTTCCCCATTGGGTCAATGAGGTGGTCATTAGGTCAGAAATTGACCATTTTGACTAAAGTTGACTTTTTGGTCAAAAGTTAACTTTTGGTTCAATGGGTTAGCCATTATGTTAATAATTAATTATTTTGATCAAAATTGACCTTTTTGGTCAAAGATGTCCTATTGGTCAATATGTTTATCATTAGCTTAAAGATTGACCATTTTTACCAAAGTTGACTTATTTGTCTAAAGTTGACTTATTGGGTCAATGTGTTGGTCATTGGGTCAAGGATTGACGATTTTGACCAAAGTTGACTTTTGGGTCAAAGATTATCTTATTAGGTCAATAATTGGTCATTAGGTCAAGAATTTTATTTTTTCAACCAAAATTGACTTTTTGGTCAAAAGTTGGCCTATTGGGTCAATGGGTTGGTCATTGGGTTAAGGATTGACCTTTTGACCAAAGTTGTCTTTTTGGTCAGAGATTGACTTATTGGGTCAATAATAGGTCATTAGATCTAAAATTGACTATTTTCACCAAAATTGAATTTTTGGTCAAAAGTTTACCTAGTGGGTCAATGGGTTGGTTGTTAGGTTAAGGATTGATCATTTTGACCAAAGTTGACTTTTTGGTTAAAAGCTGACCTGTTGGTTCAATGGGTTGGACATTGGGTCAACGATTGATCATTATGACCAATGTTGAAATTTTGGTCAGAGATTAACTAATTGGGTCATTAATTGGTCATTAGGTCAAATATTGATTATTTGACCAAAATTGACTTTTTGGTTAAAAGTTTTCCTATTGGGTCAATGAGTTGATCATTGGGTTATGAATTGACCATTTCACCAAAATTGACTTTTTGGTCAAAAGTTGACCTATTAGGTCAATGTGTTGGTCATTGGGTCAGTAACTGACCATTTTGACCAAAGTTGACTTTTTGGTCAAAAGTTGACCTGTTGAGTCAATGGGTTGACCATTTTGACCAAAGTTGACTTTTTCGTTTTAGATTGACTTATTGGTTCAATAATTGATCATTAGGTCAAAAATTGACTACATTGACCAAAATTAAATTTTTGGTCAAAAGTTGACCCATTTGGTCAATGAGGTGGTCATTGGGTCAAAATTTGACCATTTTGACAAAAGTTGACTTTCTGGTCAGAATTTGACTTATTGGGTTAATGGGGTGGCCATTAGGTAAAAAATTGACTACTTTGACCAAAATTGACTAGTTTGACCAAAATTGATTTTTTTGGTCAATAGTTGACCTATTGGGTCAATAGGTTTGTCATTGGGTCAAAGATTGACCATTTTGACCGAAGTTAACTTTTTGGTCAAAAGTTGACCTATTAGGTCAATGGGTTGGTCATTGGGACAAAAATTGGTCATTTTGACTAAAGCTTACTTTTGGGTTAAGGATTGATTTATTTGGTCATTAGTTGGTCATTAGGTCAAAAATTGACAAATTTGACCAAAATTTACTTTTTGGCCAAAAGTTGACCTATTGGGTCATCAGATTGGTCGTTGGGTCAAGGATTGACCATTTTAACCAAGGTTGACTTTTTGTTCATAAATTAACTTATTGGGCCAATTATAGTTCATTAGATCAAATATTAACTATTTTGACCAAAATTGACTTTTTTGTCAAAAGTTTACCTCTTGGGCCAATGGGTTGGACATTGGGTCATGGACTGATCATTTGGACCAAAGTTTACTTTTTGTTCAAAAGTTGACCTATTAGGTCAATGGGTTAATCGTTGGGTCAGAAATTGACCATTTAGACCGAAGTTGACTTTTAGGTCAAAAGTTGACCTATTGGGTCAATCGGTTAGTCATTGGGTCATAAATTGACCATTTCGACCAAACTTGACTTTTTGGTCAAAAGTTCACCTATTGGGTAAATGGGGTGGTCATTAGGTCAAGGATTGACATTTTTGACCAAAGATGACTTTTTGGCCAAAAGTTGACCTATTGAGTCAATGGTATGGTCATTGGGTCAAGGATTGACCATTTTAACCAAAGTTTACTTTTTGGTCAGAGATTGACTTATTCAGTCAAAATGTTGTCATTAGGTAAAAAATTGACTATTTTGATCAAAATTAAATTTTTGGTTAAAAGTTGACTCATTGAGTCAATGGGTTGGCCATTGGGTCAGAAATTGACCATTTAGACCGAATTTGACTTTTAGATCAATATTTGACCAATTGGATCAATGGTTGGTCATTGGATTAAGGATTGACCATTCAGACCAAAGTTGACTTTTTGGTCAAAAGCTGACCTTCTAGTTCAATCATTGACTTATTGCGTCAATAATTTGCCATTAGGTCAAGGATTGACCATTTCGACCAAAGTTGACTTTTTTGTCAAAAGTTTACCTATTGGGTCAATAGGTTGGTCATTGGGTGAAGGATTAACCATTTTGACCAAAGTTTAGTTTTTAGTTAGAGATTGACTTATTGGGTCAAAATTTGGTTATTAGGTCAAAAATTAACTATTTGTACCAAAATTGAATTTTTTGTCAAAAGTTGACCCATTAGGTCAATGGGGCAGTCATTGGGTCAGAAGACCATTTTGACTAAAGTTGACTTTGTGGTCAACAGTTGACCTATTGTGTCAATGAAGTGGCCATTAGGTCAAAATTGACTATTTTGACCAAAATTGACTTTTTGGAAAAAATTTAACTTATTGGGTAAATGGGTTGGTGATTCGGTCAAGGATTGACCATTTTGACCAAATCTGACATTTTGGTCAAAAGTTATCCTATTGGATTAATGGGTTGGTCATTAGGTTAAGGATTGACCATTTTGACTAAAGTTGACATTTTGGTAAGAGATTGACTTTTGGGTCAATAATTGGTCTTTAAGTCAAAAATTTTTTATTTTGACCAAAATTGAATTTTTAGTTAAAATTTGACCTATTAGGTCAATGGGCTGGTCATTAGGTTTATGATTAACTATTTTGACCAAAGATGACTTTTTGGTTAAAAGTTGACTTATTGGGTTATGGGGTGGTCATTAAGTCAAAAATTGACTATTTTGACCAAAACTAACTTTTTGGTCAAAAGTTGACTTATTGATTCATTGGGTCAAAAATTGACCATTTTAACCAAAGTTGACTTTTTGGTCAAAATTTGACCTATTGGGTCAATGTGTTAGTCATTGAGTCGTTAATTGACCATATTGACCAAAGTTGACTTTTTGGTCAAAAGTTAACCTATTGGGTCAATGGGGTGGTCATTAGGTCAAAAATTGACTATTTTGACCAAAATTGACCTTTTGGTCAAAAGTTGACCTACTGGATTTATAGGTTGGTCATTGGGTCAAGGATTGACCATTTTGACCAAAGTTGACTTTTTGGTCAGAGTTTGACTTATTTGGTCAATAATTGGTCATTAGGTCAAAATTGACTCTTTTGACCAAAATTGAATTTTTGGTGAAAAGTTGATCCATTGGGTTAATGAGGTGGTCATTGGGTTAGAAATTGACCATTTTAACCAAAGCTGACTTTTTGGTCAAAAGCTGACCTATTGGGTTAGTGGGGTGGCCATTAGGTCAAAAATTGACTATTTCGACCAAAATTGACTTTTTTTTGTCAAAAGTTGACCTATTGGGTCAATGGGTTTGTCATTGGGTCAAAGATTGACCATTTTTTACCAAAGTTAACTTTTTGGTCAAAAGTTAACCTATTGGATCAATGGGTTGGCCATTTTTGTCAAGGATTAACCATTTTGACCAAAGTTAATCTTTGGGTCAAATATGGACTTTTTGGGTCAATAATTGGTCATTAAGTCAAAAATTGGCTATTTTGACCAAAATTAACTTTTTGGTCAAAAGTTGACCTATTAGGTTAATGGCTTAGTCATTGGGTCAAGGATTGAACATTTTCGCCAAAGTTGACTTTTTGGTCAAAAGTTGACCTATTGGATCAATGTGTTGGTCATTGGGTCAGTAATTGACCATTTTGACCAAGGTTGACTTTTTGGTCAAAAGTTGGCCTGTTGGGTCAATGGGTTGACCATATTGACCAAAGTTGACTTTTTCGTCTAAGATTAACTTATTGGTTAATTAATTGGTCATGATGTCAAAAATTGACTATTTTGACCTAAATTGAATTTTTGGTCAAAAGTTGACCCATTGGATCAATGAGGTGGTCATTGGGTCAGAAATTGAGCATTTTGACAAAAGTTGACTTTTTGGTCAGAAGTTGACTTATTGGGTTAATGGGATGGCCATTAGGTCAAAAATTGACTACTTTGACCGAAATTAACTTTTTTTCGAAACTTGACTTATTGGGTCAATAGGTTTGTCATTGGGTCAAAGATTGGCCATTTTGACCAAAGTCAACTTTTTGGTCAAAAGTTGACATATTGGGTTAATGGGTTGGACTTTGAGAGAAGTATTGACCATTTTGACCAAAGTTTACTTTTGGGGTTAAGATTGACTTATTGGATCAATAACTGGTCATTAGGTCAAATATTGACAATTTTGACCAAATTTTACTTTTTGGGGTAAAGATCGACTTATTGGGCCAATAATAGATCAAATATTGACTATTTTGACCAAAATTGACTTTTTGGTAAAAAGTTTACCTCTTGGGTCAATGGGTTTGTCATTGGGTCAAGGATTGATCATTTTGACCAAAGTTGAGTTTTTGGTTAAAGGTTGACCTATTGGGTCAATGGGTTGATCGTTGGGTCAGAAATTGACCATTTAGACCGAAGTTGCCTTTTGGTCAAAAGTTGACCTATTGAGTCAATGGGTTGGTCATTGGGTCAGAAATTGACCATTTCGACCCAACTTGACTTTTTGGTCAAAAGTTTACCTATTGGGTAAATGGGGTGGTCATTACGTTAAGGATTGACCATTTTGACCAAAGATGACTTTTTGGTCAAAAGTTGACCTATTGGGTCAAGGATTGACCATTTTGACCAAAGTTTACTTTTTTGTCAGAGAATGACTTATTCAGTCAAAAATTGGTCATTAGGTGAAAAATTGACTATTTTGACCAAAATAGAATCTTTGGTCAAAAGTTGAATCATTCGGTCAATGGGGTGGCAATTGAGTCAGAAATTGACCATTTTGACCAAAATTGACTTTTTAGTCAAAATTTGACCTATTGGGTCAATGTTAGGCATTGGGTCAAGGATTGACCATTCTGACCAAAGTTGAATTTTTGGTCAAAAGCTGACCTTCTGGGTCAATCATTGACTTATTGCGTCAATAATTTGCCATTAGGTCAAGGATTGACCATTTTGACTAAAGTTAACTTTTTTATCAAAAGTTGACCTATTGAGTCAACGGGTTGGTCATTGGGTCAAGGATTGACCATTTTGACAAAAGTTTATACTTTTTAGTTAGATTAACTTATTGGGTCAAAAATTGGTCATTAGGTCAAAACTTGACTATTTGTACCAAAATTGAATTGCTGATCAAAAGTTAACCCATTAGGTCAATGGGGTTGTCGCTGGGTCAGAAATTGACCATTTTGACCAAAGTTGACTTTTTGGTCAAAAGTTGACCTTTTGGGTCAATGGGGTGGTCATTTTGTCAAAAATTGACTATTTTGACCAAAAAATGACTTTTTGGTCAAAAATTGACCTATTGGGTCAATGGGTTGGTGATTGGGTCAAGGATTGACCATTTTGACCAAGTTTGACGTTTTGGTCAAAAGTTGTCTTATAGGGTCAATGTGCTGATCATTGGGACAACAATTGACCATTTTGACCAAAGTAGCATTTTTTGTCAAAAGTTGACCTATTGGGTCAATGGGGTGGTCATTAGGTCAAAAATTAACTATTTTGACTAAAGTTGACTTTTTGGTCAAAAGTTGACTATTAGATTCGATGGGTTGCTCATTGGGTTAAGGATTGACCTTTTTGACTAAAGTTAACTTTTTGGTCGAAGAATGACTTATAGGGTCGATGATTGGTCATTAGGTCGAAATTTATTATTTTGACCAAAATTGAATTTTTGGTTAAATGTTGACTCGTTGAGTCGATGGGGTGGTCATTGGGTCGAAGTTGACCATTTTGGCCGAAGTTGACTTTTGGTCGAAAGTTAACCTCATTGGTCGATGAGGTGGCCATAGGTAAAATTAATTATTTTGACCACTAGCTGACTTTTTGGTCAAAAGTTGACGTATTGGGTCAATGAGTTAGTCGTTGGGTCAAAAAATTAACCATTTTGATCAAAGTTGACCTTTTGTTTAAAAGTTGACCTATTGGGTCAATGATTGACCATTTTGACCAAAGTTGACTTTTTGGTCAAAGATTCACTTATAGGGTCCATAATTGGTCATTAGGTCAAAAATTGACTTTTTGCTCAAAAGTTGACCTATTGGGTCAATGTGTTGGTCATTGGGTTAAGGATTGACCATTTTGACCAAAGTTGACCTTTTAGTCAAAAGCTGACCTTTTGGGTGAATGGTTGGTCATTAGTTCGGAAATTGACCATTTTGACCAAACTAGACTTTTTAGTCAAAAGTTGACCTATTGGGTCCACGGGGTTGTCATAGGTCAAAAATTGACTGGACTGACCAAAATTGACTTTTTGCTCAAAATTTAACCTATTGGGTCAATGGGTTGGTCATTGGGTCAAGATTAACAATTTCACCAAAGTTGACATTTTGGTCAAAACTTAACATATTGGGTCAATGGGTTGGTCATTGGGTCAAGGTTTGACCATTTTGACTAACGTTGACTTTTTGGTCATAGATTAACTAATTGGGTCAATAATTGGTCATTAGGTCAAAATTTTACTATTTTGACAAAAATTGACTTTTTAGTCAAAAGTTGATCTATTGGGTCTATGGGTTGGACAATGGGTCAAAGATTTTCCATTTTGATGAAAGTTATCTTTTTGGTTTAAAAGTTGACTTATTGGGTCTATGGGTTGGTCATTAGGTGGTTAAGGATTGACCATTATGACCAATGTTGACTTTGTGGTCAGAGATTGACTTATTGGGTCAATAATTGGTCATTAGGTCAAAAATTGAGTTTTTTTGACAAAAAGTGACTTTTTAGTTAAAAGTTGTCCTATTGGGTCAATGACCTTATCTTTAGGATAAGAATTGTCCATTTTTGACCAAAGTTGATTTTCTGGTCAAAAGTTGACCTATTGGGTCAATGGGTTGGTCATTGGATCAGTAATTGACAATTTTAACCGAAGTTGACTTTTTGTCAAAAGTTGACCAATTGGGTTAACGAGGTGTTCATTAAGTCAAGGGTTGACCATTTTGACTAAAGTTGAGTTTTTGGTCAAAAGTTGACCTATTGGGTCAAAGGGTTGATCATTTGGTTAAGGATTGACCATTTTGACCAAAGTTGACTTTTTGGTCAGAGATTGACTTATTGGGTTAATAATTGGTCATTAGGTGAAAAATAGATTATTTTGACCAAAATTGAATTTCTGGTCAGAAGTTAACCCATTAGGTCAATGAGGTGGTCATTGGGTCAGAAATTGACCATTTTGACCAAAGATTACTTTTTGATCAAAAGGTGACCTATTGAATCAATGGGTTTGTCATTGGGTCATGGATTGACCATTTTGACCAAAGTTAACTTTTTGGTCAGTGATTGACTTATTAGGTCAATAATTGGTCATTAGGTCAAAAGTTGACTATTTTGACCAAAATTGAATTTCCGGTCAATAGTTAACCCATTGGGTCAATGAGGTGGTTATTGGGTCAGAAGTTGACCAATTTAACCAAAGATTACTTTTTGATCAAAAGGTGACCTATTGAATCAATGAGTTTGTCATTGGGTCAAGAATTGACCATTTTGACCTAAGTTAACTTTTTTGTCAGTGATTGACTTATTAGGTCAATAATTGGTCATTAGGTCAAAAGTTGACTATTTTGACCAAAATTGAATTTTGGTCGAATGTTGACTCATTGGATCGAGGGTGGTCATTGGGTCAGAAATTGACCATTTTTACTAAAGCTGACTTTTTGGTCAAAAGTTGACCTATTGGGTAAATGGGGTGGCCATTAGGTCAAAAATTGACTATTTTGACAAAAATTGACTTTTTGGTCAAAAGTTGACCTATTGAATCAATGAGTTGGTCATTGGGTCAATGATTGACGATTTTGACCAAATTTGACTTTTTGGTCGAAAGTTTACCTATTGGGTCATTGGGCTGGTCTTTGGGTCGAGGATTGACCATTTTGACCAAAGTTTACTTTTTGGTCAAAGATTGACTTAGTGGGTCTATAATTAGTCATTAGGCCAAAAATTTATCAATTAGACCAAACTTGACTTTTTTGTCAAAAGTTGACCCATTGTGTTCAATGGGTTGGTCACCTATTAGGTCAAAGAGTTGGTCTTTAGGTCAAAAATTAACCATTTTGACCAAAATTGACTTTTTAGTCAAAAGTTGACCTATTTTGTCAATGGTTTGGTCATTGGGTCAAGGATTGACCACTTTGACCAAAGTTGGCTTTTTGGTCAAAGTTGACCGATTGGTTCAATGGGTTAGTCATTGGGTTAAGGTTTGACCATTTTGATTAATTGATTTTCTGGTCAGAAATTGACTAATTGGGTTAATAATTGGTCATTTGGTCAAAAATTAACAATTTTTTACTAAAATTGACTTTTTGTTAAAAGTTGATATAATGGGTCAGTGGGTTGGTCATTGGGTCAGGGATTTACCATTTTGACCAAAGTTGACTTTTTGGTAAAAGTTGACCTATTAGGTCAATGAGTTGGTCATTAGGTTAACGATTCACCATTATGACCAATGTTGACTTTTTGGTCAGAGATTAAAATTTTGGGTCAATAATTAGTCATAAGGTCAAAAATTTACTATTTCGACAAAAATTGACTTTTTGTTCAAAAGTTATCCTATTGGGTCAATGAGTTGGTCATTGGGTCAAGAATTGACCATTTTAACCAAAGTTAACTTTTGGATCAAAAGTTGACCATTAGGTCTATGGGTTAGTCATTGGGTCAGTAATTGACCATATTGACCAAAGTTGACTTATTGGTTAAAAGTTGGCCTATTGGGTTAATGGGGTGGTAATTAGGTCAAAAATTGAGTATTTTGACCAAAATTGACATTTTGGTCCAAAGTTGTCCTATTGGGTCAATGTTGGTCATTGAGTCAAGGATTGATCATTTTGACTAAAGTTGACCTTTTGGTCAAAAGCTGACCTATTGGGTCATTGGTTGGTCATTGGGTCAGAAATTGACCATTTTGACGAAACTTGACTTTTTGGTCAAAAGTTGAACTATTGGGTCAACTGGGTTGTCTTAGGTCAAGTGGTAATGACTGACCAAAATTGGCTTTACGGTCGAAAGTTGACATAGTGGGTCGATGGGTTAGTCATTGGGTCAAGATTGATAATTTCATGCAATGTTGACATTTTGGTCGAAAGTTAACATATTGGGTCGATGGGTTGGTCGTTGGGTTAAGGTTTGACCATTTTGACCAAAGTTGACTTTTTGGTCAGAGATTGACTAATTGGGTCAATAATTGGTCATTAGGTCAATATTTTACTATCTTGACCAAAATTGACTTTTTCATCAAAACTTGATCTATTGGGTCAGTGGGCTGGACAATGGGTCAGGAATTTTCCATTTTGACGAAAGTTAATTTTTTGGTTTAAAAGTGGACTTATTGGGTCAATGGGTTGGTCATTAGGTGGTCAAGGATTGACCATTATGACCAATCTTGACTTTTGGTCGAAGATTGACTTATTGGATTGATAATTGGTCATTAGGCCAAAATTGAGTTTTGACGAAAATTGACTTTTTGGTAAAAAGTTGTCCTATTGGAGTCGATGACTTGATCATTAGGACGAGAATTGATCATTTTTGCAAAATTGATTTTACGAGTCGAAAGTTGACTATTGGGTCGATGGGTTGGTCATTGGATCGAGTAATTGACAATTTTGACCGAAGTCGACTTTTGGTCGAAAGTTGACCGATTAAGTTCACGGTGTTCATTAGAGTCGAGTTTGACCATTTTGACTAAAGTTGAGTTTTTGGTCAAAAGTTGACATATTGTGTCAATGGGTTGATTGTTTGTTCAAGGATAGACCATTTTTACCAAAGTTGACTTTTTGGTCAGAGATTGACTTATTGGGTCAATAATTGGTCATTAGGTGAAAAATTGATTATTTTGACCAAAATTGAATTTTTTGTCAAAAGTTAACCCATTGGATCAATGAGGTGGTCATTGGGTCAGAAATTGACTATTTTAACCAAAGAGTACTTTTTGATCAAAAGGTGACCTATTGAATCAATGGGTTTATCATTGGTTCAAGGATTGACCATTTTGACCAAAGTTAACTTTTTGGCCAGTGATTGACTTATTTGGTCAATAATTGGTCATTAGATCAAAAAATGACCATTTTGACCAAAATTGAACTTTTGGTCTAATGTTGACCCATTTGGTCAATCGGGTGGTCATTGGGTCAGAAATTGACAATTTTGACTAAAGCTGACTTTTTGGTCAAAGGTTGACCTATTGGAGTGATAAGGTGGCCATTAGGTGAAATTGACTATTTTGACAAAAATTGCTTTTTGAGTCGAAAGTTGACTTTATTGAGTTAATGGGTTGGTCATTGGGTCGAGGATTGGCGATTTTGACCGAATTTGACTTTTTGGTCGAAAGTTGACCTTTTGGGTCATTGGGTACGGTCGTTAGGTCGAGGATTGACCATTTTGACCAAAGTTGACTTTTTTGTCGAAGATTGACTTATTGGGTCATAATGGGTCATTAGGTCGAAAATTGATCATTTAGAACAAACTTGACTTTTGTCGAAAGTTGACGTTGTGTTCGATGGGTTGGTCACTATTAGGTCAAAGGGTTGGTCATATGGTCAAAAATTAACCATTTTGACCAAAATTGACTTTTTGGTCAAAAGTTGACCTAATGTGTCAATGGGTTGGTCATTGGGTCAAGGATTGACCATTTTGACCAAAGTTGACGTTTTGGTCAAAGTTGACCTATTGGGTCAATGGGTTAGTCATTGGGTTAAGGATTGACCATTTTGACTAAAATTAATTTTTTGGTCAATGATTGACTAATTGGGTTAATAATTGGTCATTGGGTCTGTAATTGAGCATATTAACCAAAGTTGACTTATTGATCGAAAAGTTGACTATTGGGTCGATGGAGTGGCCATTAGGTCGAAAATTGGTATTTTGACAAAATTGCCTTTTAGTCGAAGTTAACCTGTTAGATCAATGGGTTGGTCATTGGGTCGAGGATTGGCGATTTTGACAAATTTGACTTTTTGGTCAAAAGTTGACCTTTTGGGTCATTGGGCTGGTCGTTGGGTCGAGGATTGACCATTTTGACCAAAGTTGACTTTTTGGTCAAATATTGACTTATTGGGTCTATAATTGGTCATTAGGTCAAAAATTGATCATTTAGAACAAACTTGACTTTTTGTCGAAAGTTGACTGATTGTGTTGATGGGTTGGTCACTGATTAGGTCGAAAGGGTTGGTTATATGAGTGAAAATTAACCATTTTGACGAAAATTGACTTTTTGGTCAAAAGTTGACCTAATGTGTCAATGGGTTGGTCATTGGGTCAAGGATTGACCACTTTGACCAAAGTTGACGTTTTGGTCAAAGTTGAACTATTGGGTGGTCAATGGGTTAGTCATTGGGTTAAGGATTGACCATTTTGACTAAAATTGATTTTTTGGTCAAAGATTGACTAATTGGGTTAATAATTGGTCATTGGGTCTGTAATTGAGCATATTAACTAAAGTTGACTTATTGATCAAAAGTTTACCTATTGGGTCAATGGGGTGGCCATTTGGTCAAAAATAGTCTATTTGGACAAAAATTGATATTTTGTTCAAAGGTTAACCTATTGGATCAATGTTGGTCATTAGGTCAAGGATTGACCAATTTGACCAAAGTTGACTTTTTGGTTAGAGAATTGACTTATTGGGTCAATAATTAGTCATTAGGTCAAAAATTGACTCTTTTGATCGAAATTAAATTTTTGGTGAAAAGTTAACTCATTGGGTCAATGAGGTGGTCATTGGGTCAGAAATTGTACATTTTGACCAAAGTTGACTTTTGGGTCAAAAGCTGACCTATTGGGTTGATGGGGTGGCCAGTAGGTAAAAAATTGACTATTTCGAACGAAATTGGCTTTTTTTGTCAAAAGTTGACCTATTGGGTTAATGGGTTTGTCATTGGGTCAAAGATTGACCATTTTTTTACCAAACTTAACTTTTTGGTCAAAAGTTGACCTATTGGATCATTAGGTTGGTCAGTTGTGTCAAAGAGTAACCATGTTGACCAAAGTTGACTTTTGGGTCAAATATTGACTTATTGTGTCAATAATTGGCCATTAGGTCAAATTGACTATTTTGACCAAAATTAACTTTTTGGTCAAAAGTTGACTTATTGGGTCAATGGGTTAGTCATTTGGTCAAGGTTTAACCATTTTGACCAAAGTTGACTTTTTGGTTATAGATTGACTTATTGGATTCGATAATAGGTCATTAGATCAGAATTGACTATTTTGACTAAAATTGATTATTTGGTCTCAGGTTGACCTTATTGGATCGATGGGTTGGTCATTAGGTCGAGGATTGAGCATTTTGACGAAGTTGACTTTTTGTCGAAAGTTGACTGATAGATTCATGGGTTGGTCGTTAGGTCGAAGGATTGACCATTTTAATCGAAGTTGACCTAATTTGTCGATTAGGTCGAAAATAAGCTTATTTTGACCGAAAATGACTTTTTGGTGAAAAGTTGATCGATTGGGTCGATGGGTTGGTTATTTGGTCTAGGAATCACCATTTAGACCGAAGTTGACTTTTTAGTCGAAGTAGACTCTTGAAATTTAATGGGTTCGTCATTTGGTCAGAAATTGGCCATTTAGATCGAAGTTAACTTTTTGGTCTAAAGTTGACCTATTCATCAATGGGTTGGTCGTTGGGTCAGAAATTGACCATTTTGACCAAACTTGACTTTTTGGTCAAAAGTCTACCTATTGGGTAAATAGGGTGTTAATTCAGTTAAGGATTGACCAAAGTTGACTTTTTGGTCAAATGTTGACCTATTGGGTCAATGGGGAGGTCATTTATTCAAAAATAGATAATTTTGACCAAAATTGACTTTTTTGCTTAAAGTTGACCTATCAGGATAATTGGTTGTTCATTGGATCAGGCACTGACCATTTTGACCCAAGTTGACTTTTTATTCAGAGATTGACTTATTGGGTCTATAATTGATCATTAGGTAAAGTTGAGTATTTTAAGTAAATTTGAATTTTTAGTCAAAGTTGACCCATTCGAGTCGATGGGGTAGTCATTGGGTCGAAATTCACCATTTTGACCAAAGTTGACTTTTTGGTTAGGTCGACTTATTAGCTCAATCGGGTGGCCATTCGATCAAAGAATTGTCTATTTTGACCAAAATTGACTTTTAGGTCGAAAGTTGACTCGTTGGGTTGAAGGTTTGTCATTGGGTCAAAAATTGACCTTTTTGAACAAAGTTGACTTTTTGTTCAAAAGTTGACCTATTGGATCAACGGGTTAGTCATTGGGTCAAGAATTGAACATTTTGACCAAAGTTGACTTTTTGGTCATAGATAGACTTATTGGGTCAATGTTCGTCATTGGGTCAAGATTGACCATTTTACCAATGTTGACTTTTTGGTCAAAAGTTGACCTATTGGGTCAATGGGCTGGTCATTGGTTCAAGGATTTACCATTCTGACCAAAGTTGACTTTTTGGTCAGAGATTGACAAATTGGGTCAACAATTGGTCACTAGGTAAAAAATTTACTATTTTGACAAAAATTGACTTTTTGGTTAAAAGCTAATTTATTAGGTCAATGGGTTGGTAAATGGGTCATGGATTTACCATTTTGACCGAATTTGACTTTTTGGGCAAAAGTTAACCTATTTGGGTCAATGGGTTGGCCATTGGGTCAATAATAGACCATATGACTAATGTTTACTTTTTGGTCGAGAGATTTACTTATTCGGTCGATGGATTGGTCATTAGGTCGAATATTTACGATTTTTACAAAATTGAATTTTTGGTCAAAAGTTGACCCTTTGGGTCAATGATGTGGTCATTATAGGTCAGAAATTGACCATTTTGACTAAAGTTGACTTTATGGTCAAAAGTTGACTTTTGGTTCAATGTGTTGGCATTAGGTTAAAAATTGATTATTTTGATTAAAATTAACATTTTGGTCAAAAGATGACTATTGGTAAATATGTTTATCATTAGCTCGAAAGATTGCCAGTTTTTACGAAGTTGACTTTTTAGTCTAAAGTAGACTATTAGGTCGAAGATTGACCATTTTGACCAAAGTTGACTTTTGGGTCAAAGATTGTCTTATTGGGTGGTCAATAATTGGTCATTAGGTCAAAAATTAATTATTTTAACCAAATATGACTTTTTGGTCAAAAGTTGACCTATTGGGTTAATGGGTTGGTTATTGGGTCAAGGATCAAATCATTTGACCAAAGTTGACTTTTGGGTTAAAAGCTAATCTGTTGGATCGATGGGTTGGTCAATGCGTTGGTCACTGGGTCAAGAATTGACCATTATGACCAATGTTGACTTCTTAGTTAGAGATTGATTTGTTGGGTCAATAATTGGTCATAAGGTTAAAAATTGACTATTTCGACCAAAATTTACTTTTTGGTCAAAAGTTGTCCTATTGGGTCAATGAGTTGATCATTGGGTCAAGAATTGAGAATTTTGACCAAAGTTGACTTTTTGGATAAAAGTTGACTTTTTGGGTAAATGCGTTGGTCATTGGGTCAGTAATTGACCATATTGACCAAAGTTGACTTTTTGGTCAAAAGTTGACCTATTGGGTCAATGGGGTGGTCTTTAAGTTAAAAATTAACTATTTTGACCAAAATTGACTTTTTGGTCAAAAGTTGACCATCATTGGGTCAAGAATTGACCATTTTGGCCAAAGTTGACTTTTTTGTCAGACCTTAACTTATTAGGTCGATAATTGGTCATTAGGTTAAAAATTGACTCTTTTAACTAAAATTAAATTTTTGGTTAAAAGTTGACCCATTGGGTCAATGGGGTGGTCATTGGGTTAAAACATGACCATTTTAACCAAAGTTGACTTTTTGGTTAAAAGGTGATTTATTGGGTTAACGAGGTGGTTATTTGGTCAAAAATTGACTATTTCAACCAAAATTAACCTTTTTTTGTCCAAAGTTGATCTCTTGGGTCAATGAGTTTGTCATTGGGTCAAAGATTGACCATTTTTTACCAAAATTAACTTTTTGGTCAAAGGTTGACCTATTGGATCAATGGGTTGCTCATTGGGTCAAGGATTAACCATTTTGACCAAAGTTGACTATTGGGTCAAATATTGACTTATTGGGTCAATAATTGGTCATTAGGTCAAAATTTGACTATTTTGATCGAAATTGACTTTTTGGTGAAAATTTAGCCGATTGGTTCAATGGGTTGGTCTTTTGTTCAAGGAATGACCATTTAGACCGAAGTTGACTTTTTGGTCAAAAGTTGACCTATTGGGCTAATGGGTTGGTCATTTGGTCAGAAATTGACCATTTAGACCGAAGTTGACTTTTTGGACTAAAGTTGACTGTTGGGTCGATGGGTTGGTCGTTGGGTCGGAAATTCGAAGGTCCACTTATTAGGTAAATAAGGTAGTCATTAGGTCGAGGATTAGTCATTTTGACCAAGTGACTTTTTGGTCAAAAGTTGACCTATTGGGCCAATGAGGTGGTCATTAGGTCAAAAATTAGACTATTTTGACCAAAATTGACTTTTTGGTCAAAAGTTGACCTATCGGGATAATGGGTTGTTCAGTAGGTCAAGATTGATCATTTTGACCAAAGTTGACTTTTTAGACAGAAATTGACTTATTGGGTCAATAATTGGTCATAAGTAAAAATTTAACTTTTTTTAACTAAATTTGAATTTTTAGTCAAAAGTTGACCTATTGAGTCAATGGGGTGGTCATTGGGTCAGAAATTGATCATTTTGACCAAAGTTGTCATTTTGATTGGTAACTATTGGGTTAATGGGGTGGTAGTTAGATCGATGAAGCTATTTTGATCAAAATTGGCTTTTTGGTCAAAAGTTGACCTATTGGGTAAATGGGTTTGTCATTGGGTCAAAAATTGACCAATTTGAACAAAGTTGACTTTCTAGTTAATAGTTGATGTTTTGGATCAATGGGTTGGTCATTGGGTTAAAAATTGACCATTTTGACCAAAGTTGACTTTTGGGTCGAATATTGACTTATTGGATCGATGCTTGGTCATTGGGTCGAGATTGGTCATTAGGTCGAAAATTGATTATTTTGATGAAAAATTGATTATTTTGACAAATATTGACTATTTTGACAAAAATTGATTTTTTGTGAAAAGTTGATTTATTTGGCAATGGGTTAGTCATTGGCTCAAGGATTGACCATTTTGACCAAAATTGACTTTTGGTCAGAGATTCATTTTTTTAAAAATTGACTATTTTTTTACCAAAATTGACTTTTTGTTAATTGTTGATATATTGGGTTAGTGGGTTGGTCATTGAGTCGAGGATTTACTCATTTCGACCAAAATTGACTTTTTGGTCAAAAGTTGACCTATTAGGACAACGAGTTGGTCATTGGGTCAACGATTGACCATTATGACCAATGTTGACTTTTTGGTCAGAGATTGACTTATTTAGTCAATAATTGGTGGTAAAAATTGACTATTTCGACCAAAATTGACTTTTTGGTCAAAAATTGTGTTATTGGGTCAATGAGTTGGTCATTGGGTCAAGAATTGACAATTTTGACCAAAGTTGACTTTTTGGTTAAAAGTTGACTTTATTGGGTCGATGGGTTAGTCATTGAGTCGATGAGTGACCATATTGACCAAAGTTAACGTTTTGGTCAAAAGTTGACCTATTGGGTCAATGAGGTGGTCATTATCTTAAAAATTAACTATTTTGACCAAAATTGACTTTTTGGTCAAAAACTTGACCTATTAGGTCAATGGGTTGGTCATTAGGTCAAGGATTGACCATTTTGACAAAAGTTGACTTTTTGGTCAGAGATTGACTTATTTGGTCAATAATTGGTCGTTAGGTCAAAAATTGAACTTTTTGTAAAAAGTTGACACATTGGGTCAATGTGGTGGTCATTGGGTTAGAAATTGGCCATTTTGACCTAAGTTGAATTTTTGGTTAAAAGCTGACCTATAGGTTAATGGGGGTGGTCATTAGGTCAAAAATTGACTATTTCGGCCAAAATTGACTTTTTGGTCAAAAGTTGACGCATTGGGTTATTGGATTGGTCATTGGGCAAAAAATGACCATTTTGACCAAAGTTGACTTTTTGTTTGAAAGTTGACCTATTGGGTCAATGATTGACCTTTTTGACCAAAATTGACTTTTTGGTCAAAGATTAACTTATTGGGTCAATAATTGGTCATTAGGTCAAAAATTGACTTTATGTTGAATGTTGACCTATTAGAGTCAAAGTGTTAGTCATTGGGTCGAGATTGACAATTTTGACCAAAGTTGATTTTTTGGTCAAATGCTGACCTATTGGGTCAATGGGTTGGTTATTGGGTCCGAAATTGACCATTTTGACCAAATTTGACTTTTTAGTGAAAAGTTGACCTATTGGGTCAATGGGGTTGTCTTAGGTCAAAAATTTGCTAAACTAAACAAAATTGACTTTTTGGTCAAAAGTTGACTTAATTGGGTCAAGGGTTAGTCATTGGGTCAAGATAGAGCATTTAACCAAAGTTGACTTTTTGGTCAAAAGATAACCAATTAGGTCAATGGGTCGAGGTTGATTATTTTGACCAAAGTTGACTTTTTGGTCAGAGATTGACTAATTGGGTCAATAACTGGTCATTAGGTCAAAATTTTACTATTTTGACAAAAATTCACTTTTTGGTCAACATTTGATCTATTGGGTCAGTGGGTTGGTCAATGGGTTAGAGATTTTCCATTTTGATGAAAGATGACTTTTTGGTCAAAAGTTAACCTATTGGGTCAATGAGTTTGTCATTGGGTCAAGGATTGACCATTATAACTAATGTTGATTTTTTTGTCAGAGATTGACTAATTGGGTCAATAATTGGTCATTAGGTCAGAATTTACTATTTTGATCAAAATTATCTTTTTGGTCAAAAGTTGTCCTATTGGGTTAATGAGTTGGTTATTAGGACAAGAATTAAACATTTTGACCGAAGTTGAGTTTCGACAAAAGTTGGCTATTTGGTCGATGGGTTGGTGATTGGGTCGATGATTGTGAAGTTTGACCAAAGTGAATTTTTGGTCGAAAGTTAACCCATTAGGTCGATGAGGTAGTCATTGGGTCAGAAATTGATCATTTTGACTAATGTTTACTTTTTGGTCGAAAGTTGACTATTAGATTCGATGGGTTCGACATTAGAGTCGGAATGACCATTTTGACCAAAGTTTACTTTTTGGTAAGTGATTAACTTATTGGGTCGATAATTGGTCATTAAGTCGAAAATTACTTTATTTTGACCTAAATTGAATTTTTGGTCGAATGTTAACCCATTAGATTGATGGGGTGGTCATTAGGTGAGAAATTAACCATTTACAAAATTGACTTTTGGTCGAAAAGTTGACTTGTTGGGTCGATGGGGTTGCCATTAGGTAAAAATTAACTATTTTAACAAAAATTGACTTTTTTGTCGAAGTTGACCTATTGAGTCGATGGGTTGGTCGGTCGAGGATTGACCATTTTGACAAATTTATCTTTTTAGTCGAAAGTTGTCTATTGGATCGATGAAGTTGGTCATTGGGTTCGGATTGACCATTTTGACTAAAGCTCGCTTTTGATCGAAGATTGGCTTATTGGGTCAATAATCGGTCATTAGGTCGAAAATTGATTATTTTGACCAAAGATTACTTTTTGGTTAAAAGTTGACCTATTGGGTCAATGAGTTGGCCATTAGGTCAAAAATTGACTATTTTGACCAAAATTGACTTTGGTCAAAAGTTGACATATTAGGTCAATTGGTTGATCATTGGGTCAAAGATTGACCATTTTGACCAAAGTTGACTTTTTACTTAAAAAATGACTTTTTGGGTCAACGATTAACCATTTTGACCAAAGTTGACTTTTTGGTCGAAGTTGACTTATTAGGTCGATAATTGGTCATTAGGTCGAAATTGACTTTTTGTTTAAAAGTTAACTTTATTAGGTCGATTTGTTGGTCATTGGGTGAATGATTGACCATTTTGATTAAAGTTGACTTTTTGGTGATAGCGCTGTTGGTCGAGGGTTGGTCATTGGATTGGGAAATTAACCATTTCGAACATGCTTAACTTTTGGTCGAATGTTGACATATTGGGTCGATAGGGTTGTCTTAGGTCGAAAATTAACTAAACTAACCAAAATTGACTTTTTGGTCGAAAAGTTGACTTATTGGGACAATGGGTTGGTCATTGGGTCGAGATGGTACCATTTTGACGAAGTTGACTTTTTGGTCGAAAGTTAACTTATTGGGTTAATGAGTTGGTCATTGGATTCGAGGTTTGACCATTTTGACCAAAGTTGACTTTTTGGTCGGAGATTGACTAATTGGGTCAATACTTGGTCATTAGGTAAAAAATTTACTATTTTGACAACAATTGACTTTTTGGTTAAAAGTTGATTTATTGGGTGAGGGATTTACCATTTTGACGAAAGTTGACTTTTTTGTCAAAAGTTGACCTATTGGGTCAATGGGTTAGTCATTGGGTCAAGGATTGACCATTATGAATAATGTTGACTTTTTGGTCGGAGATTGAGTAATTAGGTCGATAATTGGTCATTATGTCGAAAATTGGTATTTTAACCGAATTGAGTTTTTGATTGGTCGAAAGTTGTCTATTAGATTGATGAGTTGGTCATTACGACGAGAATTGACCATTTTGACCTATTGGGTTATTGGGTTGATCATTGGGTCGAGTAATTGACAATTTTGACCGAGTTGACTTTTTAGTCGAAAAGTTGACATCTTGGGTCGATGAGGAGTTAATTGGGTAAAGGATTGACCATTTTGACCAAAGTTGTTTTTGGTTAAAAGTTGACTGTTAGGTTGATGGGTTTATCATTTGGTCAAGGATTGACCATCTTAACCAAAGTTGACTCTTTGGTCAGAGATTGATTATTGGGTTAATAATTGGTCATTATGTCAATATTTGGCTATTTTGACCGAATTTGAATTTTTTGTCAAAATTTAACCCATTGTGTCAATGAGGTGGTCATTGGGTCTGAAATTGACCATTTTGACTAAAGTTTACTTTTTGGTCAAAAGTTGACTTATTGGGTCAATGGGTTGGTCATTGGGTCAAGGATTGACCATTTTGGCCAAAGTTGACTTTTTGGTCGATGAATGACTTATTAGATTCGATAATTGGTCATTAGGTCGAGATTTGACTATTTTGACGAAATTGAATTTTTGATAAAATGTTGACACATTGGGTCAATGGGTTGGTCATTAGGTCAGAAATTGACTTTTTTGACCAAAGTTGACTTTTTGGTCAAAAGTTGACTTATTGGGTCAGTGGATTGATCTATAGGGTCAATGGGTTGGTCGTTAGGTCAGCAACTGACCATTTTGACCAAAGTTCACTTTTTGGTCAAAAGTCGACCTATTGGATTAATGGGGTGGTTATTAGGTCAAAAATTAACCATATTGACAAAAATAGAATTTTGTTGAAGTGTAGACGATTAGGTCGATGGTTTGGTCGTTGGATTGAGGATTAACTATTTTGACTAAAGTTGACATTTTGGTCGAAAGTTGACTTTCGGTTAAAAGTTGACTTTTTGGATGGGTGGTCATTTGGTCGAAGATTGATTATTGTGAGAATTAACTTTTTGATCGAAAAGTTAACTTATTGGGTCGATAGTTTTGTCATTGGATTCGATGATTGACCATTTTGACGAAAGTTGATTTTTGGATAAAAGTTGAACAATTGGATCGATGGGTTGGTCAGCTGGAGACGAGGATTGAGCCATTTTAACCAAAGTTGACTTTTTGGACAAAGATTAACTTATTGGGTCAATAATTTGCCATTAGGTCAAAAATTGAATATTTTGACCAAAATTTTCTTTTTGGTCAAAAGTTGATCTATTGGGTTAATGGATTGGTCATTGGGTCAAGGATTAACCATTTTGACCAAAGTTGAATTTTTGTCATAGATTGACTTATTGGGTCAATAATAGGTCATTAGATTAAAAATTGATTATTTTGATCAAAATTTTTTTTTGTCATAAGTTTACCTATTGGGTCAATGGGTTGGTCATTGAGTCAAGGATTAATCATTTTGACCAATATTAACCTTTTGGTCAAAAGTTGATTATTGGGTCAATAGGTTGGTCAGTGGGTCAGAAATTGACCATTTTAACCAAAGTTGACCTATTTGGTCAATGAGGTGGTCATTAGGTCAAAAATTGACTATTTTGACCAAAATTGACTTTTTGGAGAAAAGTTGGCCGATTGGGCCAAAGGGTTGTTCATTTGGTCAAGGATTAACCATTTAGACCGTAGTGGACTTTTTGGTTAAAAGTTGACTTATTGGGTTAAAGTGTTGCTCATTTGGTCAGAAATTGACCATTTAGACCAATGTTGACTTTTTGGTCTAAAGTTGACCTATTCGGACAATGGGTTGGTCGTTGGGTAAGAAATTGACCATTTTGACCAAACTTAACTTTTTGGTCAAAAGTTGACCTATTGAGTAAGTAGGGTGGTCATTAGGTCAGGGGTTGACCATTCTGACGAAAGTTGACTTTCGTGGTGAAAAGTTGACCTATTGGGTCAATGAGATGGTGATTAGGTCAAAAATTGACTATTTTGACTAAAATTGATTTTTTTGTCAAAAGTTAACATTTTGGGATAATGGGCGGTTCATTGGGTGAAGGATTGACCATTTTGACCGAAGTTGACTTTTTAGTCGGAGATTGACTTATTAGATTAGCGGGTCATTAGGTTAAAAATTGGCTATCTTAACCAAAATTAAATTTTTGTTCTAATGTTGGCCTATTGGGTCAATGGGTTGGTCGTTGGGTCAGAAATTGACCATTTTAACCAAAGTTGACTTTTTGGTCAAAATTTAACCTATTGGGTAAATAGGGAAGTCATTAAGTGAAGGATTGAACATTTTGACCAAAGTTGACTTTTTGGTCAAAATTTGACCTATTGGGTCAATGGGGTGGTCATTAGGTAAAGAATTTACTATATTGACTAAAATTAACTTTTTTCTTAAAAGTTGACCTATTGGGCTAATGTGTTTTTCATTGGGTCAAGGATTGACCATTTTAACCAAAGTTGACTTTTGGGTCAAATTTTGACTTTTTGGGTCAATTATTTGCCATTTGGTCAAAAATTCACTATTTTGACCAATATTGACTTTTTTGGTTAAGGATTAACCATTTATGGTCAAAGATTGACTTATTGGGTCAATAATAGGTCATTAGATCAAAAATTAACTAGTTTGACCAAAATTGATTTTTGGCGAAAATTTACTATTAGATCTATGGGTTTGGCATTGGGTCAAGGATTGATCATTTTGACCAAAGTTGACATTTTGGTCAAAAGTTGACCTGTTGGGTTAATGGGTTGGTTGTTGGGTCAAAAATTGACCATTTTAACCAAAGTTGACCTTTTTGGTCAATGAGGTGGTCATTATGTCAAAAATTGATTATTTTGACGAAAATTGACTTTTTTTGTGAAAAGTTGGTCGATTGGGTTAATGGGTTGTTCATTTGGTCGAGGATTAACCATTTAGACCGAAGTGGACTTTTTGGTCAGAAGTTGACCTATTGGGTCAATGGGTTGGTCATTTGGTCAGAAATTGACCATTTCAACCGATGTTGACTTTTTGGTCTAAAGATGACATATTGGTTCAATGGGTTGGTTGTTGGGTCAGAAATTGACCATTTTGACCAAAGCTGACTTTTTGATCAAAAGTTGACCTATTGCGTAAATAGGGTGGTCATTAGGTCAAGGATTGATCATTTTGAACAAAGTTAACTTTTTGTTCAAAAGTTCACCTATTGGGTCAATGGGGTGGTCATTAGGTCAAAAATTAACTATTTTGACCAAAATTGATTTTTTTGTTAAAAGTTGACCTATTGGGAAAATGGGTTGTTCATTGGGTCAAGGATTGACCATTTTCACCAAAGTTAACTTTTTAGTCAGAGATTGACTTATTGGGTCAATAATTGGTCATTAGGTCAAAAATTGACTATTTTAACAAAAATTATATTTTTGGTCTAAAGTTGATCTATTGGGTCAATGGGTTGGTCGTAAGATTAGAAATTGACCATTTTGACCAAAGTTGACTTTTTAGTCAAAAGTTAACCTATTGGGTAAATAGGGTGGTCAATAAGTCAAGGATTGACTATTTTGACTAAAATTTACTTTTTGGTCAAAAGTTGACTATTAGATCGATGGCTTAGTCATTAGGTCGAAGATTGATCATTTTGACCAGAAGTTGACTTTTTGTCGAAGATTGACTTCTTGGGTCATTAATAGGTCCTCGGATAAAAATTAGCTATTTTGACCGAAATTGATTTTTGGTCGAGAGTTTACTATTGGGTCGATGGGTTGGTCATTGGGTCGAAGATTGACCATTTTGACGAAAGTTAACTTTACGGTCGAAAGTTGACTGTTGGGTCGATGGGTTGGTCATTGGAGTCGATGATTGATTATTTTGATCAAAGTTGGCTTTTTGGTTGAAAGTTGACTTTTTGGTAAAAGTTGACTTTTTGGTAAAAGTTGACTGTCGGAGTAAATGGGTTGGTCGTTGGATCGAGTTAGCCATTCGTACGAGTAGACTTTTGATGCGAGATTGACTTATTTTGTCGATAAGCTAGTCATTACGTCGAATATTGATTTATTTTGACCAAAATTAAATTTTTGGTCAAAAGATGACCCATTGGGTCAGTGAGGTGGTCTTTGGGTCACATATTGACCATTTTGACCAAAGTTGACTTTTTGGTAAAAAGTTGATTTACTAGGTTAATGGGGTGTCCACTAGGTAAAAAGTTCTCTATTTTGACCAAAATTAACTTTTTGGTCAAAGTTGACTTGATAGTCGATAGTTTTATCATTGGATTCGAATTGACCATTTTGACCAAAGTTGACTTTTTGGTAAATAGTTGACCTATTGTGTCAATGGGTTGGTCAATGGGATAAGGATTGACCATTTTGACCAAAAATGACTTTTGGGTCAAAGATTGACTTATAGGGTCAATAATTTGCCATTGGTTTAAAAGTTGACTTTTTTGACCAAAATTAACTTTTTGGTCAATAGTTGACCTATTGGGTCAATGGGTTGGTCATTGGGTTAAGGATTGACAATTTTGACCAAAGTTGACTTTTTTGTCATAGATTAACTTATCGGGTCAATACCTTGGATCAAAAATTGACTATTTTGACCAAAATTTATTTTTTGGTCAAAAGTTTACCTATTAGGTCATTGGGATGGTCATTGGGTCAAGGATTGATCATTTTGACAAAGTTGACTTTTTGGTCGAAAGTTGACTTATTGATCGATTGGTTGGTCGTTAGGTTGAGAAATTGACCACTTTAACCGAAAGTTGACTATCTAGTCGATGAGGTGGTTATTAGATCAGTCATTATTTTGACGAAGTGGTTATTTGGTGAAAAATTGAATGGGTCGATGGGTTATTCGATTGGTCGAGGATTGACCATTTAGGTCGAAGTGGACTTTTTGGTCGAAAGTTGACTGTTAGGTCGATAGGTTGGTCATTTGGTTAGAAATTGACCATCTGGACTGAAGTTTACTTTTTATTCTAATGTTGGCTTATTGGGTAAAAGAGTTAGGCGTTAGATTCGAGAAATTGACCATTTTGACCGAACTTTACTTCTACGATCAAAGTTGATCTATTAGATTCGATGGGGTGGTCATTAGGTCGAAAATTAGTTATTTTGACCAAAATTGATTTTTTGGTGAAAATTTGACTATTGGGATAACGGGTTTTTCATTAGGTCGAAGGATTGACCATTTTGACCAAAGTTGACTTTTTAATCGAAAATTGACTTATTAGGTCGATTATTGGTCATTAGATCAAAAAATTAACTTTTTAAACAAAATTGAACTTTTTGTCTAAAGTTGACTTTATTGGGTTAATGAGTTAGAAATTGACCTTTTGAACTTAAAGTTGACTTTTTGGTCAAAAGTTGACCTATTGGAGTAAATTGGGTGGTCATTAGAGTCGAAGATTAACGATTTTGACCAAAGTTGTCTTTTTGGTCGAAAGTTGACTATTGTGTCGATGGGGTGGTCATTAGGTAAAAAATTGACTATTTTGACTAAAATAGATTTTTGGTCGAAAGTTGACCTTTTGAGTTAATGTGGTGGCCTTTAGGTTAAAATTTGATTATTTCGACCAAAATTGACTTTTTGGTCGAAGTTGACGATTAAGTTAATGGGTTCGTCATTAGGTCGAGATTGACCATTTTGACCAAAGTTGACTTTTTGGTCAAAAGTTGACCTATTGGATCAATGTGTTGGTCTTTGGGTCAAGGATTGACAATTTTGACCAAAGTTGACTTTTGGGTCAAATTTTGACTTATTTGGTCAATAATTGGTCATTAGGTCAAAAATTGACAATTTTGACCGAAATTCACTTTTTGGTCAAAAGTTGACCTATTAGATCAATGGGTTGGTCATTTGGTCAAAGATTGACTGTTTGCCGAAGCTAACTTTTTGGTGAGAGATTAACTTATTAGATTGATAATAGGTCATTAAATCAAAAATTGATTATTTTGACCAAAATTGACTTTTTGGGCAATGGGTTGGTCATTGGGTCAAGGATTGATCATTTTGACCAAAGTTGACTTCTTTTCAAAAGTTGACCTATTGGATCAATGGGTTAATCGTTGGGCTAAAAATTGACCATTTTAACCTAAGTTAACCTATTTGGTCAATGGGGTGGTCATTAAGTAAAAAAATGACTATTTTTGACCAAAATTGACTTTTCGGTGAAAACTTGGGATATGGATAAATGGTTTGGTCATTGGGCCAAAGTTGACTTTTTTATTAAAAGTTGACCTATTGGGTCAATAGGTTAGTCATTGGGTCAGAATTTGACCAATTTAACTAAACTTGACTTTTTGATCAAAATTTGACTATTAGATTCGATGGGTCGAGAAATTAACCATTTTGATGAAACTTGACTTATTGGTCAAAAGTTAACCTATTGGGTCAATGTGGTGTTCGTTAGGTCAAAAATTAACTATTTTGACTAAAATTGACTTTTTAGTTAAAAGTTGACCTATTGGGTTAATGGGTTGGTTATTGGGTCAAGAATTAACTATTTTGACCAATGTTGACTTTTTGGTCATAAGTTGACCTATTAGGTCAACGGGTTGGACATTGGTTCGAGGATCGAGCATTTTGACCAAAGTTGACTTTTTGGTAAGAGATTGACTTATAGGGTCGACAATTGGTCATTAGGTCGAAATTGACTATTTTGACCAAAATTGAATTATTAGTCGAAAGTTGACTGCATTGGATCGATGGGGTGGTCGATGGATCGAGAATTTTACCATTTTGACTAAAGTTGACTTTTTCGTAAAAGTTTACTATTGGGACAATGAGGTGGTAATTTGGTCGAAAATTGACTATTTTGACTAAAATTGACTATTTGGTCGAAGGTTGACTATTGGGTTAAGAATTGATCAGTTTGACCAAAGTTGACTTATTGGTCGAAGTTGATCTATTAGATTGATGTGTTGGTCGTTGGGTCAACAATTGACCATTTTGATAAAAGTTGACTTTTTGGTCAAAAATCGACTTATTGGATTAATGGGGTGGTCTTTAGGTTAAAAATTGATTATATTAACAAAAATAGACTTTTTGGTCGGTGACTATTGGATCGATGGTTTAGTCGTTGGGTCGAGGATTAACCATTTTGACAAAGTTGACTTTTTATCGAAAAGTTGACTTGTTAGGTCGATGGGTTGGTCATTGGGTCAAGGATTAACCAAGGTAGACTTTTTGGTATGAGATTGACTTAATGGGTCGATAATTGGTCATCAGGTCAAAAATTATCTATTTTGACAAAAATTGAATTTTTGGTCAAAAGTTGACCCATTGGATTGATAAGGTGGTCATTGGGTCAGTGAGAATTGACCAAAGTTGACTTTTGGCGAAAGTTGACTTTTTGGTCGAAAGTTGACTTTCTAGGTTAATGGGGTGGCCATTTGGTCGAAGATTAACTATTTTGGCCAAGCTAACATTTTGATCTAAAAGTTGACCAATTGGGTCAGTAGGTTTGTCATTGGGTCAAAGATTGACCATTTTGACCAAAGTTGATTTTTTGGTCAAAAGTTGAACTATTGGGTAAATAGGGAAGTCATTAAGTTAAAGATTTACCATTTTGACCAAAGTTGATTTTTTGGTCAAAAGTTGACCTATTGGGTCATTGAGGTGGTCATTAGGTATAAAACTGACTATTTTGACCAAAATTGACTTTTTGGTGAAAAATTAGCTGATTGGATCAATGGGTTGTTCATTTGGTGAAAGATTAACCATTTTGACCGAAGTGGACTTTTTGGTCAAAAGTGGACCTATTGGGTCAATGGGTTGGTCATTTGGTTAGAAATTGATCATCTAGACTGAAGTTTACTTTTTATTCTAAAGTTGACATATTGGGTCAAAGGGTTGGTCGTTGGGTCAGAAATTGATAATTTGACCAAACTTTACTTTCTGGTCAAAAGTTGATTTATTGGGTCAATGGGGTGGTCATTAGGTCAAAAATTAACTATTTTGACCAATATTGGTTTTTTGGTAAAAAGTTGACCTATTGGGATAAGGGGTTTTTCATTAGGTCAAGGATTAACCATTTTGACCAAAGTTGACTTTTTAATCAGAAATTGACTTATTGGGTCAATAATTGGTCATTAGATCAAAAATAGACTATTTTAACCAAAATTGAACTTTTTGTCTAAAGTTAACCTATTGGGTCAATGGGTTGGTCGTTGGGTCAGAAATTGACCTTTTGGACCAAAGTTGACTTTTTGGTCAAAAGTTGACCTGTTGGGTAAATAGGGTGGACATTAAATCAAGGATGACAATTTTGACCAAAGTTAACTTTTTTGGTCAAAAGTTGACCTATTCTGTCAATGGGGTGGTGATTAGGTAAAAAATTGACTATTTTGACCAAAATTGATTTTTAGTCAAAAGTTTAGCTATTTGGTTAATGTGGTGGCCATTAGGTCAAATATTGACTATTTCGACCAAAATTAACTTTTTGGTCCAAGGTTGACCTATTGAGTCAATGGGTTCGTCATTTAGGTCGAAGATTGACTAATTTTTACCAAAGTTGACCTTTTGGTCGAAAATTGACTATTGGATCAATAAGTTGGTCATTGGATCGAGGATTGACTATTTTGACCAAAGTTGACTTTTCGGTAAAATTTTGACTTATTGGGTCAATAATTGGTCATTAGGTCAAAAAATGACTATTTAGACCAAAATTGACTTTTTGGTCAAAAGTTGACCTATTGGGTCAATGGGTTGGTCATTTGGTCAAAGATTGATTATTTGACCAAAGTTGACTTTTTGGTCAGAGATTGACTTATTTGGTCAATAATAGGTCATTAAATCAAAAATAGATTATTTTGTCCAAAATTGACTTTTTAGTCGAAAGTTGACTCTATGGGTCGATGGGTTGGTCATTGGGTCGAGTTTGATCATTTTGACCGAAGTTGACTTCTTTTCGAAAGTTGATCTGTTAGATTACATGGGTTAGTCGTTGGGTCAGAAATTGACCATTTTAACCAAAGTTGACCTATTTGGTCAATGGGGTGGTCATTAGGTAAAAAATTGACAATTTTGACCAAAATTGACTTTTTGGTGAAAACTTTGCATATGGGTCAATGGATTGGTCATTAGGCCAAAGTTGACTTTTTGATTAAAAGTTGACTGTTAGATCGATAGGTTAGTCATTGGGTCGGAATTTGACCATTTTGACCAAACTTGACTTTTAGTCGAAAATTTGACTGATTGGGTCGATGGGTCAGAAATTAACCATTTTGACAAACTTGACTTATTGGTCGAAAAGTTGACTATTGAGTCGATGTGGTGGTCATTAGGTCGAAAATTAACTATTTTGACCGAAATTGACTTTTTGGTCAAAAGATGACCTGTTGGGGTTAATGGGTTGGTCATTGGGTCAAGGATTAACCATTTTGACTAAAGTTGACTTTTTGGTCAAAAGTTGACCTATTAGGTCAACGGGTTGGTCATTGGGTCAAGAATGGAGCATTTTGACCAAAGTTGACTTTTTGGTAAGAGATTGACTTATAAGGTCAACAATTGGTCATTAGGATAAAAATTAAATATTTTGACCAAAATTGAATTATTAGTCAAAAGTTGACTAGTTGGATCAATGGGTTGGTCATTGGATCGAGTATTTTACCATTTTGACCAAAGTTGACTTTTTGGTACAAAAGTTGTACATATTGGGTACAATGGGGTGGTCATTTGGTCGAAAATTGACAATTTAGACCAAAGTTGACTTTTTGGTTAGAAGGTTGACCTATTGGGTTAAGGATTTGAACAGTTTGACCAAAGTTGACTTATTGGTCAGTTGATCTATTGGGTCGATGGGTTGGTCGTTGAGTTAGTAATTAATCATTTTGACCAAAGTTGACTTTTTAGTTGAAAAGTCGACTTATTGGATTAATGGGGTGGTTTTAGGTTAAAAATTGACTATTTTGACGAAAATTGACTATTTTGGTTGAAAGTTGACCTATTAGGTCGAATGGTTTGGTCGTTGGGTCAAAGATTAACCATTTTGACAAAAGTTGACTTTTTGGTCAAAAGTTGACCTGTTGGGTCAATGGGTTGGTCATTGGGTCAAGGATTAACCAAGGTAGACTTTTTGGTCTGAGATTGACTTAGTGGGTCAATGATTGGTCATCAGGTCAAAAATTGTCTATTTTGACCAAAAGTAGAATTTTTGGTCAAAAGTTGATCTATTAGGTCAATGCGGTGGTCATTGGGTCAGAAATTGACCATTTTAACCAAAGTTGACTTTTTGGTCAAAAGTTGTCTTTCTAGGTTAATGGGGTGGCCATTTGGTCAAAGATTGACTATTTTGGCCATAACAAAATTTTTGATCAAAATGTTGACCAATTGTGTCAGTAGGTCTGTCATTGGGTCAATAATTGACCATTTTAACCAAAGTTGATTTTTTGGTCAAAGTTGAACAATTGGGTCAATGGGTTGGTCACTGGGAAAAGGATTGCCCATTTTAACCAAAGATGACTTTTGGGACAAAGATTAACTTATTGGGTCAATAATTTGCCATTAGGTCAAAAATTGACTATTTTGACCAAAACTTTCATTTTGGTCCAAAGTTTACCTATTAGGTCAATGGGTTGGTCTTTGGGTTAAGGATTGACCCTTTTGACCAAAGTTGACTTTTTAGTCATAGATTGACTTATTGGTCTATAATAAGTCATTAGATTAAAAATTAACTACTTTGATCAAAATTAATTTTTTGTCAAAAGTTTACCTATTTGGTCAAATGGTTGGTCATTGGGTCAAGGATTGATCATTTTGACCAAAGTAAACTTTTCGGTCAAAAGTTGACTATTGGGTCAATGGGTTGGTCATTGGGTCGGAAATTGACCATTTTAACCAAAGTTGACCTATTTGGTAAATGAGGTGGTCATTAGGTCAAAAATTGACTATTTTGACCAAAATTGACTTTTTGGTGAAAAGTTTGCCAATTGGGTCAATGGGTTGTTCATTTGGTCAAGGATTAACCATTTAGACCGTAGTGGACTTTTTGGTCAAATGTTGACCTATTGGGTCAATGGGTTGGTCATTTGGTCAGAAATTGACCATTTAGACCGATGTTGACTTTTTGGTCTAAAGTTGACCTATTGGGTCAATGGGTTGGTCGTTGGATCAGAAATTGATCATTTTGACCAAACTTAAGTTTTTGATCAAAAGTTGACCTATTGTGTAAGTAGGGTGGTCATTAGGTCAAGGATTGACCATTTTGACCAAAGTTGACTTTTTGGTGAAAAGTTGACTTATTGGGTCAATGAGGTGGTGATTAGGTCAAAAATTTACTATTTTGACCAAAAATTGATTTTTTGGTCAAAAGTTGACATATGGGGATAATGGGTTGTTCATTGGGTCAAGGATTAACCATTTTGACCAAAGTTGGATTTTTAGTCGGAGATTGACTTATTGGGTCAATAATTGGTCATTAGGTTAAAATTTGATTATTTTAAACAAAATTGAATTTTTGTTCTAATGTTGACCTTTTAGGTCAATGGGTGGTCGTTGGGTCAGAAATTGACCATTTTGACCAAAGTTGAATTTTTGGTCAAAAGTTGAACTATTGGGTAAATAGGGAAGTCATTAAGTCAAGGATTAACCATTTTGACCAAAAGTTGAGTTTTTCGTCAAAAGTTGACCTACTAGGTTAATAGGGTAGTCATCAGGTCAAAAACTGAATATTTTGGCCAAAATTGACTTTTTGGTGAAAAATTGGCTGATTGGGTCAATGGGTTGTTCATTTGGTCAAAGATTAACAATTTAGACCGAAGTGAACTTTTTGGTCAAAAGTTGACCTATTGTGTCAATTGGTTGGTCATTTGGTTAGAAATTGACCATCTAGACTGAAGTTTACTTATTATTCTAAAGTTGACCTATTAGGTCAAAGGTTTGGTTGTTGGGTCAAAAATTGACCAATTTGACCAAATTTTACTTTCTGGTCAAAGGTTGATTTATTGGGTCAATGGGGTGGTCATTAGGTCAAAAATTGACTATTTTGACCTAAATTGATTTTTTGGTCAAAAGTTGACCTATTGTGATAACAGGTTTTTCATTAGGTCAAGGATTAACCATTTTGATCAAAGTTGACTTTTTAATCATAAATTGACTTATTAGGTCAATAATTAGTCATTAGATCAAAAATTGACTATTTTAACCAAAATTGAACTTTTTATCTAAAGTTGAGCTATTGGTCGTTGGGTCAGAAATTGACCTTTGGACCAAAGTTGACTTTTTGGTCAAAAGTTGACCTATTGCGTAAATATAGTGGACATTAAGTGAAGGATGACAATTTTGACCAAAGTTCATTTTTTTGGTCAAAAGTTGACTTTTTGAGTCAATGGGGTGGTCATTAGGTAAAAAATTAACTATTTCGACCAAAATTGATTTTTTGGTCAAAAGTTGACCTATTGAGCAACTGGTTCGTCATTGGGTTAAAGATTGACCATTTTTTACCAAAGTTGATGTTTTGGTCAAAAATTAACCTATTGGATCAATAAGTTGGTCATTGGGTCAAGGATTGACTATTTTGACCAAAGTTGACTTTTTGGTCAAATTTTGACTTATTGGGTCAATAATTGGTCATTAGGTCAAAAAATGACTATTTTAACCAAAATTGACTTTTTGGTCAAAAGTTGACTTATTGGGTCAATGGGTTGGTCATTTGGTCAAAGATTGACTATTTGACCAAAGTTGACTTTTTGGTCAGAGATTGACTTATTTGGTCAATAATAGGTCATTAAATCAAAAATTGACTATTTTGACCAAAATTGGCTTTTTGGTCAAAAGTTGACCTATTGGGTCAATGGGTTGGTCATTGGGTCAAGGATTGATACTTTTGACCAAAGTTGACTTCTTTTCAAAAGTTGACCTATTAGGTCAATGGGTTGGTCGTTGGGCCAGAAATTGACCATTTTAACAGAAGTTGACCTATTTGGTCAATGGGGTGGTCATTAGGTAAAAAATTGACTATTTTGACCAAAATTGACTTTTTGGTGAAAACTTGGCATATGGGTCAATGGATTGGTCATTGGGCTAAAGTTGAATTTTTGATCAAAAGTTGACCTATTGGGTTAATAGGTTGGTCATTGATTTAGAATTTGACCATTTTGACCAAACTTGACTTTTTAGTCAAAATTTGACCTATTGGGTCAATGGGTCAGAAATTGACCATTTTGACCAAACTTGACTTTTTGGTCAAAAGTAGACATATTGGGTCAATGTGGTGGTCATTAGGTCAAAAATTAACTATTTTGACCAAAATTTACTTTTTGGTCAAAAGTTGACCTATTGGGTTAATGGGTTGGTCATTGGGTCAAGGATTGACCATTTTGACCAAAGTTGACTTTTTGGTCAAAAGTTGACCTATTGGGTCAACGAGTTGGTCATTGGGTCAATGATGGACTATTTTGACCAAAGTTGACTTTTGTTAAGAGATTGACTTATTGGGTCAATAATTGGTCATTAGGTAAAAAATTTACTATTTTGATCAAAATTGAATTATTAGTCAACAGTTGACCCATTGGATCAATGGGGTGGTCATTGGATCAGAATTTTACCATTTTGACTAAAGTTGACTTTTTGGTAAAAAGTTTACCTATTGGGACAATGGGGTGGTAATTTGGTCAAAAATTGACTATTTTGACCAAAATTGACTTTTTGGTCAAAGGTTGACCTATTGGGTCAAGGATTGATCATTTTGACCAAAGTTCTCTTATTGGTCCAAAGTTGATCTTTTAGGTCAATGGGTTGGTCGTTGGGTCAACATTGACCATTTTGACCAAAGTTGACGTTTTGGTCAAAAGTCGACCTATTGGATTAATGGGGTGGTCATTAGGTCAAAAATTAACTATATTGACAAAAATAGACTTTTTGGTCGAGCGACTTATTGGATAAATGGTTTGGTCGTTGGGTTAAGGATTAACCATTTTGACAAAAGTTGACTTTTTGGTCAAAAGTTGACTTGTTGGGTCAATCGGTTGGTCATTGGGTCAAGGATTGACCAAGGTAGACATTTTCGTTTGAGATTGACTTATTGGGTCAATAATTGGTCATCAGGTCAAAAATTGTCTATTTTGACAAAAATTGAATTTTTGGTCGAATTGTTGGTCAGATCATTGAGGGTCGATGAGGTGAGTCATTGGAGTCGAAATTGACCATTTTGACCAAAGTTGACTTTTTGGTCAAAAGTTGACTTTCTAGGTTAATGGGGTGGCCATTTGGTCAAAGATTGACTATTTTGGCCAAAATTAACTTTTTGATCAAAAAGTTGACCTATTAGGTCGATGAGGTTTGTCATTGGGTCGAAGATCGACCATTTTGACCAAAGTTGATTTTTGGTCGAAAGTTGAACAATTGAGTCGATGGGTTGGTCTCGGTACAAGAATCGGCCATTTTAACAAAAGTTGACTTTTAGGACAAAGATTAACTTATTGGGTCGATAATTTGCCATTAGGTCGAAGATCGAATTTATTTTGACCAAAATTTTCTTTTTGGTCCAAAGTTTACCTATTGGGTCAATGGGTTGGTCATTGGGTCAAGGCTTAAATATTTTAACCAAAGTTGACTTTTTGGTGATAGATTGCCTTATTGAAGTCAATAATAGGTCAGTGGATCAAAAATTGACTATTTTGAGCTAAATTAATTTTTTTTTCAAAAGTTTACCTATTAGGTCAAAGGGTTGGTCATTGGGTCAAGGATTGATCATTTTGACCAAAGTTAACTTTTTGGTCAAAAGTTGACTATTGGGTCAATGGGTTGGTCATTGGGTCAGAAATTGACCATTTTAACCAAAGTTGACCTATTTGGTCAATGAGGTGGTCCTTAGGTTAAAAATTGACTATTTTGACCAAAATTGACTTTTTGGTGAAAAGTTGGCCGATTGGGTAAATGGGTTGCTCATTTGGTCAAGGATTAACCATTTAGACCGTAGTGGACTTTTTGGTCAAAAGTTAACCTATTGGTTTAATGGGTTGGTCATTTGGTAAGAAATTGACCATTTAGACCGATGTTGACTTTTTGGTCTAAAGTTGACCTATTGGGTCAATGGGTTGGTTGTCATATCAGAAATTGACCATTTTGACCAAACTTAACTTTTTGGTCAAAAGGTGACCTATTGTGTAAGTTGGGTGGTCATTAGGTCAAGGATTGACCATTTTGACCAAAGTTGACTTTTTGGTCAAAAGTTGACCTATTGGGTCAATGAGGTGGTGATTAGGTCCAAAATTGACTATTTTGACCAAAATTCATTTTTTGGTCAAAAGTTGACATATGGGTTAATGGGTTGTTCATCGGGTGAAGGATTGACCATTTTGACCAAAGTTGGCTTTTAGTTGGAGATTGGCTTATTGGGTCAATAACTGGTCATTAGGTTAAACATTGACTATTTTAACAAAAATTGAATTTTTGTTCTAATGTTGACCTATTGGGTCAATGGGTTGGTCGTTGGGTCAGAAATTGACAATTTTGACCAAAGTTAACTTTTTGGTCAAAAGTTGAACTATTGGGTAAATAGGGAAGTCATTAAGTCAAGGATTGACCATTTTGACCAAAGTTGACTTTTTGGTCAAAAGTTGACCTATTGGGTCAATAGGGTGGTCATTAGGTCAAAAATTGACTATTTTGACTAAAATTGATGTTTTGCTTAAAAGTTGATCTATTGGGATAATGGGTTTTTCTTTGGGTCAAGGATTGACCATTTTAACCAAAGTTGACTTTTGGGTCAAATTTTGACTTTTTGGGTCAATAATTTGCCATTAGGTCAAAAATTATCTATTTTGACCAATAGTGACTTTTTGGTCAAAAGTTGACCAATTGGGTCAATGGGTTGGTCATTGGGTCAAGGATTAACCATTTTGACCAAAGTTGACTTTTTGGTCAAAGATTGACATATTGGGTCAATAAAAGGTCATTAGATCAAAAATTGATTAGTTTTACCAAAATTGATTTTTGGCCAAAAATTTGCCTATTGGGTCAATGGGTTTGTCATTGGGTCAAGGATTGATCATTTTGACCAATGTTGACATTTTGGTCAAAAGTTGACTTATTGGGTCAATGGGTTGGTCGTTGGGTCAGAAATTGACCATTTTAACAAAAGTTGACCTATTTGGTCAATGATGTGGTCATTAGGTCAAAAATTAACTATTTTGACCAAAATTGACTTTTTGGTGAAAAGTTGGCCGATTGGGTCAATGGGTTGTTCATTTGGTCAAGGATTAACCATTTAGACCGAAGTGGACTTTTTGGTCAAAAGTTAACCTATTGGGTGAATGGGTTGGTCATTTGGTCAGAAATTGACCATTTAAACTGATGTTGACTTTTTGGTCTACAGTTGACATATTGGGTCATTGGGTTGGTCGTTGGGTCAGAAATTGACCATTTTGACCAAACTTGACTTTTTGGTCAAAAGTTAACCTGTTGTGTAAATAGGGTGGTCATTAGGTCAAGGATTGACCATTTTGAACAAAGTTGACTTTTTGTTTAAAAGTTTACATATTGGGTTAATGGGGTGGTCATTAGGTCAAAAATTGACTATTTTGACCAAAATTGATTTTTTGGTTAAAAGTTGACCTTTTGGGATAATGGGTTGTTCATTGGGTCAAAGATTGACCATTTTGACCAAAGTTAACTTTTTAGTCGAAGATTGACTTATTGGGTCAATAATTGGTCATTAGTTAAAAAATTGACGATTTTAACCAAAATTGAATTTTTGGTCTAAAGTTGATCTATTGGGTCAATGGGTTGGTTGTTGGTTTAGAAATTGACCATTTTGACCAAAGTTGACTTTTGGTCAAAAGTTGACCTATTGGGTAAATTGGGTGGTCATTAAGTCAAGGATTAATTTTTTTGACCAAAATTTACTTTTTGGTAAAATGTTGACCTATTCGGTCAATGGGTTGGTCATTGGGTAAAGGATTGACCACTTTGACAAAGTTTACTTTTTTGTCGTAGATTGACTTATTGGGTCATTTATAGGTCCTTAGATCAAAAATTGACTATTCTAACCAAAATTGATTTTTTGGTCAAAAGTTTACCTATTGGGTCTTTGGGATGGTCATTGGGTCAAGGATTGACCATTTTGACCGAAGTAGACTTTCTGGTCAAAAGTTGATCAATTGGGTCAATGGGTTGGTCATTAGGTCAAGGATTGATCATTTTGATCAAAGTTGACTTTTTGGTTAAAAGTTGACTTATTGGGTCAATGGGTTGGTCGTTGGGTCAAAAATTGACCATTTTAACCAAAGTTGACCTATTTAGTCAATGAGGTGGTCATTTGGTCAAAAATTAACTATTTTGACCAAAATTGACTTTTTGGTAAAATGTTGGTCGTTTGGGTCACAGGGTTGTTCATTTGGTCAAGGATTTACCATTAAGACCGAAGTGGACTTTTTTGTCAAAAGTTGACCTATTGGGTCAATTAGTTGGTCGTTTGGTCAGAAATTGACCATCTACACCGAAGTTTACTATTTTTTTTAAAGTACACATATTGGGTCAATGGGTTGGTCATTGGGTCATGGATTAACTATTTTTACCAAAGTTGACTTTTTGGTCAAAAGTTTACCTGTCGGGTCAATGGGTTGGTCATTGAGTCAAAGATTGACCATTCTGACCGAGGTAGACTTTTTAGTCTGAGATTGACTTATTAGGTCAATAATTAGTCATTAGGTTAAAAATTAACTATTTTGACCAAAATTGAATTTTTGGTCAAAAGTTGACCCATTGGGTCAATGAGATGGTCATTGGGTCAGAAATTGACCATTTTGACCAAAGTTGACTTTTTGGTCAAAAGTTGATTTACTAGGTTAATGGGGTGGCCATTAAGTCAAAAGTTATCTATTTTGACCAAAATTGACTTTTTGGTCAAAAGTTGACCTATTGGGTCAGTAGGATTATCATTGGGTCAAAGATTGACCATTTTGACCAAAGCTGACTTTTTGGTCAAAAGCTGACCTATTGGGTCAATGGGTTGGTCACAGGGACAATGATTAACCATTTTGACTAAAGTTGACTTTTGGGTCAAAGATTGACTTATTGGGTCAATAATTTGTCATTAGATTAAAAATTGACTATTTTGACCAAAATTGACTTTTTTGTGAAAACTTTGCATATGGGTCAATGGATTGGTCATTGGGCTAAAGTTGACTTTTTGATCAAAAGTTGACCTATTGGGTCAATAGGTTGGTCATTGGGTCAGAAATTGGGTCAATGTGGTGGTAATTAGGTAAAAAATTAACCATTTTGACCAAAATTGCCTTTTTGGTGAAAAGTTGACCTATTGGGTTAATGGGTTGGTAATTGGGTCAAGGATTGACCATTTTGACCAAAGTTGATTTTTTGGTCAAAAGTTGACCTATTGGGTCAACGGGTTGGTCATTGGGTCAATGATGGAGCATTTTGACCAAAGTTGACTTTTTGGTAAGAGATTGACTTATTGGGTCAATAATTGGTCATTAGGTCAAAAATTAACTATTTTGACCAAAATTGAATTTTTTGTCATTGGATCAATGGGTTGGTCATTGAATCAGAATTTGACCATTTTGAGTAAAGTAGACTTTTTGGTAAAAAGTTTACTGTTAGGACGATGGGGTGGTAATTTAGTCGAAAATGACTATTTTGACTAAATTTGACTTTTTGGTCAAAAGTTGACCTATTTGGTCAATGATTAATAATTTTTACCAAAGTTAACTTATTGGTAAAAGTTGATCTATTGTGTCAATGGATTGGTCGTTGGGTCAGCAACTGACCATTTTGACCAAAGTTGACTTTTTGGTCAAAAGTCGACCTATTGGATTAATGGGGTGGTTATTAGATCAAATATTGACCATATTGACAAAAATAGACTTTTTGGTAAAAAGCTGACCAATTGGGTCAATGGTTTGGTCGTTGGGTCAAGGATTAACCATTTTGACAAAAGTTGACTTTTTGGTCAAAAGTTGACCTGTTGGGTCAATGGATTGGTCATTGGGTCAAGGATTGACCAAATTAGAGTTTTTGGTCTGAGATTGACTTATTGGGTCAATGATTGGTCATTAGGTCAAAAATTGACTATTTTGACCAAAATTGAATTTTTAGTCAAAAGTTGGCCCATTGGGTCAATGAGGTGGTCATTGGGTCAAAGGGTTGTCATTATGATCGAAAGTTGACCATTTTAACCAAAGTTGATCTATTGGGTCAAAAGGGTTGGTCATTGGATCGAGAATTGACCATTTTGACCAAACTCGACTTTTTAGTCAAAAGTTAACTCTTGATCGGTCGATCATTGGGTAGAAATTGACCATTTTGACCAAACTTGACTTTTTGGTCAAAGTTGATATATTGGGTTAATGAGGTGGTCATTATGTTAAAAATTCACTATTTTGACCAAAATTGACTTTTTGGTCAAAAGTTGACCTATTGGGTCAATGGGTTGGTACTTGGGTCAAGGATTGACCATTTTGACCAAAGTTTACATTGTGTCAAAAGTTGACCTATTGGGTCAAGGATTGACCATTTTGACCAAAGTTGACTTTTTGGTAAGGGATTGACTTATTGTGTCAATAATTGGTCATTTGGTCAAAAATTGACTATTTTGACCAAAATTGAATTATTAGTCAAAAGTTGACCCATTGGGTCAATGGATTGGTCATTGGATCAGAAATTGACCATTTTGACCAAAGTTGAGTTTTTGGTAAAAAGTTGACCTATTGGGACAATAGGGTGGTAATTAGGTCAAAAATTGACTATTTTGACAAAAATTTAATTTTTGGTCAAATGTTGACCTATTGCGTCAAGGATTGATCATTTTGACCCAAGTTGACTTATTGGTCTAAGGTTGATCTATTGGGTCAATGGGTTGGTCGTTGGGTCAGAAATTGACCATTTTGACCGGAGTTGACTTTTTGGTCAAAAGTTGACCTATTGGGTCAATGGGGTGGCCATTAGGTCAAAAATTATCTATTTTGACCAAAATTTACCTTTCGGTCAAAATTTGACCTATTGGGTAAATGGGTTTGTCATTGGGTCTAAGATTGACCATTTTGACCAAAGTTAAATTTTTTGTCAATAGTTGACTTATTGGGTCAATAATTAGTCATTAGGTCAAAATTTGACTATTTTAACCAAAATTGAATTTTTTGTCAAAAGTTGACCCAGTGGGTCAATGGGGTAGTCATTGGGTTAGAAATTGATTATTTTGACAAAAGTTGACTTTTTGGTCAAAAGCAGACGTATTGGGTTAATGGAGTGGCCATTAGGTCAAAAATTGACTATTTCGACCAAAATTGACTTTTCGGTCAAAGGTTGACCTATTGGGTCAAAGATTGACCATTTTTTACCAAAGTTGACTTTTTGGTCAAAAGTTGACCTATTGGATCAATGGGTTGCTCATTGGGTTAAGGATTGACCATTTTGACCAAAGTTGACTTTTGGGTCAAATTTTGACTCATTGGGTAAATAATTAGTCATTAGGTCAAAAAAGACTCTTTTGACCAAAATTGACAATTTGGTCAAAAGTTGACCTATTGGGTCAATGGGGTGGTCATTAGGTCAAAAATTGACTATTTTAACCAAAATTGAATTATTAGTCAAAAGTTGACCCATTGGATCAATGGGGTGGTCATTGGATCAGAATTTTACCATTTTGGCTAAAGTTGTCTTTTTGGTAAGATGTTTACCTATTGGGACAATGTGGTGGTAATTTGGTCAAAATTTGACAATTTTAACCAAAATTGACTTTTTGGTCAAAGGTTGACCTATTGGGTCAAGGATTGATCAGTTTGACCAAAGTTTACTTATTGGTCCAAAGTTGATCTATTGGGTCAATGGGTTGGTCGTTGGGTCAGCAATTGACCATATGACAAAAGTTGAATTTTTGGTCAAAAGTCGACTTATTGGATTAATGGGGTGGTCTTTGGGGAGGTCTTTTGGTCAAAATCTGACCTATTGGCTCAATGGTTTGGTCGTTGGGTCAAGGATTAACAACCATTTTGACAAAACTTGACTTTTTGGTCAAAAGTTGACCTGTTGGGTCAATGGGTTGGTCATTGGGTCAAGGATTAACCAAGGTAGAATTTTTTGTCTGAGATTGACTTAATGGGTAAATAATTGGTCATCTGGTGAAAAATTATCCACTTTGACCAAAAATGAATTTTTGGTCAAAAGTTGACCCATTGGGTCAGAAATTAACTATTTTGACCAAAGTTGACTTTTTGGTTAAAAGTTAACTTTCTAGCTTAATGGGGTGGCCATTTGGTCAAAGATTGACTATTTTGGCCAAAACTAACTTTTTGATCAAAATGTTGACCAATTGGGTCAATAGGTTTGTCATTGGGTCAAAGATTGACCATTTTAACCAAAGTTGATTTTTTGGTCAAAAGTTGAACAGTTGGGTCAATGGGTTGGTCAATGAGACAAGGATTGGCCATTTTAACCAAAGTTTACTTTTGGGACAAAGATTAACTTATTGGGTCAATAATTTGCAATTAGGTCAAAAATTGACTATTTTGACCAAGACTTTCTTTTTGGTCCAAAGTTTACCTATTGGGTCAATGAGTTAGTCTTTGGGTCAAGGATTAACCCTTTTGACCAAAGTTGACTTTTGGTCATAAATTGACTTATTGGGTGAATAATAGGTTATTAGATCAAAAATTGACTATTTTGATCAAAATTAATTTTTTGTTAAAAGTTTACCTATTTGGTCAATGGGTTGGTCATTGGGTCAAGGATTGATCATTTTGACCAAAGTTAACTTTTTGGTCAAAAGTTGACTATTGGGTCAATGGGTTGGTCATTGGGTCGGAAATTGACTATTTTAACCAAAGTTGACCTATTATGTAAATGAGGTGGTCATTAGGTCCAAAATTGACTATTTTGACCAAAATTGACTTTTCGGTGAAAGATTGGCCAATTGGGTCAATGGGTTGTTCATTTGGTCAAGGATTAACCATAGAGACCGTAGTAGACTTTTTGGTCAAAAGTTGACCTATTGGGTCAATGGGTTGGTCATTTGGTCAGAAATTGACCATTTAGGCCGATGTTGACTTTTTGGTCTAAAGTTGACCTATTGGGTCAATGGGTTGGTCGTTGGGTCAGAAATTGACCATTTTGACCAAACTTAACTTTTTGGTCAAAAGTTGACCTATTGTGTAAGTAGGGTGGTCATTAGATTAAGGATTAACCATTTTGACCAAAGTTGATTTTTTGGTCAAAAGTTGACCTATTGGGTCAATGAGGTGGTGATTAGGTCAAAAATTTACTATTTTGACCAAAATTGATTTTTTGGTCAAAAGTTGACATATGGGGATAATGAGTTGTTCATTGGGTCAAGGATTGACCTTTTTACCAAAGTTGGCTATTTAGTCAGAGATTGACTTATTGGGTCAATAACTGGTCATTAGGTTAAAATTTGACTATTTTAACTAAAATTGAATTTTTGTTCTAATGTTGACCTATTGGGCAATGGGTGGTCGTTGGGTCAGAAATTGACCATTTTGACTAAAGTTGACTTTTTGGTCAAAAGTTGAACTATTGGGTAAATAGGGATGTCATTAAGTCAAGGATTGATCATTTTGACCAAAGTTGACTTTTTGGTCAAAAGTTGACCTATTGGGTCAATGGGGTGGTCATTAGGTCAAAAACTGACTATTTTGACCAAAATTGACTTTTTGGTGAAAAATTGGCTGATTGGGTCAATGGGTTGTTCATTTGGTCAAGGATTAACCATTTAGACCGAAGTGGACTTTTTGGTCAAAAGTTGACCTATTGGGTCAATGGGTTGGTCATTTGGTTAGAAATTGACCATCTAGACTGAAGTTTACTTTTTATTCTAAAGTTGACCTATTGGGTCAAAGGGTTGGTCGTTGGATCAGAAATTGACCAATTTGACCAAACTTTACTTTCTAGTCAAAAGTTGATTTATTGGGTCAATGGGGTGGTCATTAGGTTAGAAATTGACTATTTTGACCAAAATTGATTTTTGGTCAAAAGTTCACCTAATAGGATAACGGGTTTTTCATTTAGTCAAGGATTATCTATTTTGACCAAAGTTGACTTTTTAATTAGAAATTGACTTATTGGGTCAATAATTAGTCATTATATCAAAAATTAACTATTTTAACCAAAATTGAACTTTTTGTCTAAAGTTGCCCTATTGGGTCAATGGGTTGGTCGTTGGGTCAGAAATTGACCTTTTGGACCAAATTGGTCAAGTGTTGACATATTGGGTAAATAGGGTGGACATTAAGTCAAGGATGACAATTTTGACCAAAGTTGACTTTTTTGGTCAAAAGTTGACCTATTGTGTCAATGGGGTGGTCATTAGGTAAAAAATTGACTATTTTGACCAAAATTGATTTTTTGGTCAAAAGTTGAGCTATTTGGTTAATGTGGTGGCCATTAGGTCAAATATTGACTATTTCGACCAAAATTGACTTTTTGGTCCAAGGTTGACCTATTAAGTCAATGGGATCGTCATTCGGTCAAAGATTGACCATTTTTTACCAAAGTTGACCTTTTGGTCATAAATTGACCTATTGGATCAATAAGTTGGTCATTGGGTCAAGGATTGACTATTTTGACCAAAGTTGACTTTTTGGTCAAATTTTGACTTATTGGGTCAATAATTGGTCATTAGGTCAAAAAATGACTATTTTGACCAAAATTGACTTTTTGGTCAAAAGTTGACTTATTGGGTCAATGGGTTGGTCATTTGGTCAAAGATTGACTATTTGACCAAAGTTGACTTTTTGGTCAGAGATTGACTTATTTGGTCAATAATAGGTCATTAAATCAAAAATTGACTATTTTGACCAAAGTTGGCTTTTTGGTCAAAAGTTAATCTATTGGGTCAATGGGTTGGTCATTGGGTCAAGGATTGATCATTTTGACCATAGTTGACTTCTTTTCAAAAGTTGACCTATTGGGTCAATGGGTTGGTCGTTGGGCCAGAAATTGACCATTTTAACCAAAGTTGACCTATTTGGTCAATGGGGTGGTCATTAGGTAAAAAATTGACTATATTGACCAAAATTGACTTTTTGATGAAAACTTGGCATATGGGTCAATGGATTGGTCATTGGGCTAAAGTTGACTTTTTGATCAAAAGTTGACCTATTGGGTCAATAGGTTGGTCATTGGGTCAGAATTTGACCATTTTGACCAAACTTGACTTTTTGGTCAAAATTTGACCTATTGGGTCAATTGGTCAGAAATTGACCATTTTGACCTAACTTGACTTTTTGGTCAAAAGTGGACATATTGGGTCAATGTGGTGGTCATTAGGTCAAAAATTAACTATTTTGACCAAAATTTACTTTTTGGTCAAAAGTTGAACTATTGGGTTAATGCGTTGGTCATTGGGTCAAGGATTGACCATTTTGACTAAAGTTGACTTTTTGGTCAAAAGTTGACCTATTGGGTCAACGGGTTGGTCATTGGGTCAAGAATGGAGCATTTTGACCAAAGTTGACTTTTTGGTAAGAGATTGACTTATAGAGTCAACAATTGGTCATTAGGTCAAAAATTGACTATTTTGACCAAAATTGAATTATTAGTAAAAAGTTGACCCATTGGATCAATGGGGTGGTCATTGGATCAGAATTTTACCATTTTGACTAAAGTTGACTTTTTGGTAAAAAGTTTACCTATTGGGACAATGGGGTGGTAATTTGGTCAAAAATTAACAATTTTGACCAAAATTGACTTTTTGTTCAATGTTTGACCTATTGGGTCAAGGATTGATCAGTTTGACCAAAGTTGACTTATTAGTCCAAAGTTGATCTATTGGATCAATGGGTTGGTCGTTGGGTCAGCAATTGACCATATGACAAAAGTTGACTTTTTGGTCAAAAGTCGACTTATTGGATTAATGGGGTGGTCATTTGGTCAAAAATTGACTATATTGACAAAAATAAACTTTTTTGTCAAAATCTGACCTATTGGATAATTGGTTTGGTCGTTGGGTCAAGGATTAACCATTTTGACAAAAGTTAATTTTTTGGTCAAAAGTTGAACTGTTGGGTCAATCGGTTGGTCATTGGGTCAAGGATTGACCAAGGTAGACTTTTTGGTTTGAGATTGACTTATTGGGTCAATAATTGGTCATTAGGTCAAAAATTGACTATTTTGACCAGAATTGAATTTTTGGTCAAAAATTGACCCATTGGGTCAATGAGGTGGTCATTGGGCCAGAAATTGACCATTTTGACCAAAGTTGACTTTTTGGTCTAAAGTTGACTTTTTGGTCAAAAGTTGACTTTCTAGGTTAATGGGGTGGCCATTTGGTCAAAGATTGACTATTTTGGCCAAAATTAACTTTTGGATCAAAAAGTTGACTTATTGGGTCAGTAGGTTTGTCAATGGGTCAAAGATTGACCATTTTGACCAAAGTTGATTTTTTGGTCAGAAGTTGAACAATTGAGTCAACGAGTTGGTCACTGGGACAAGAATCGGCCATTTTAACAAAAGTTGACATTTGGGACAAAGATTAACTTATTGGATCAATAATTTGCCATTAGGTCAAAAATTGACTATTTTGACCAAAATTTTCTTTTTTGTCCAAAGTTTACCTATTGGATTCGATGGGTTGGTCATTGGGTCAAGGATTAACCATTTTGACCAAAGTTGACTTTTTGGTCATAGATTGACTTATTGGGTCAATAATAGGATAATAGATCAAAAATTGACTATTTTCATCAAAATTAATTTTTTTCAAAAGTTTACCTATTAGGTCAATGGGTTGGTCATTGGGTCAAGGATTGATCAATTTGACCAAAGTTAACTTTTTGGTCAAAAGTTGACTATTGGGTCAATGGATTGGTCATTGGGTCAGAAATCGACCATTTTAACCAAAGTTGACTTATTTGGTCAATGAGGTGGTCATTAGGTTCAAAATTGACTATTTTGACCAAAATTGACTTTTTGGTGAAAAGTTGGCCGATTGGGTAAATGGGTTGTTCATTTGGTCAAGGATTAAACATTTAGACCGTAGTGGACTTTTTGGTCAAAAGTTAACTTTTTGGGTCAATAGGTTTGTCATTTGGTAAGAAATTAACTATTTAGGCCGATGTTGACTTTTTTGTCTAAAGTTGACATATTGGGTCAATGGGTTGGTCGTTATATCAGAAATTGACCATTTTGACTAAACTTAACTTTATGGTCAAAAGTTGACCTATTGTGTAAGTAGGGTGGTCATTAGGTCAAGGATTGACCATTTTGACCAAAGTTGACTTTTTGGTCAAGAGTTGACCTCTTGGGTCAATGAGGTGGTGATTAGGTCAAAAATTGACTATTTTGACCAAAATTGATTTTTTGGTCAAAAGTTGACATATGGAGATAATGGGTTGTTCATTGGGTCAAGGATTGACCATTTTGACCAAAATTGGCTTTTTAGTTGGAGATTGACTTATTGGGTCAATAACTGGTCATTAGGTTAAAATAGACTATTTTAACAAAAATTGAATTTTTGTTCTAATGTTCACCTATTGAGTCAATGTGTTTGTTGTTGGGTCAGAAATTGACAATTTTGACCAAAGTTAACTTTTTGGTCAAAAGTTAAACAATTGGGTAAAAAGGGAAGTCATTTAGTCAAGGATTGATCATTTTGACCAAAGTTGTCTTTTTGGTCAAAAGTTGACCTATTGGATCAATGTGGTGGTCATTAGGTCAAAAATTTACTATTTTGACTAAAATTGATTTTTTGCTTAAAAGTTGATCTATTGGAATAAGGGGTTTTTCTTTGGGTCAAGGATTGACCAATTTAACCAAAGATGACTTTTGGGTCAAATTTTGACTTTTTGGGTCAATAATTTGTCATTAGGTCAAAAAATTGTCTATTTTGACCAATAGTGACTTTTTGGTCAAAAGTTGACCAATTGAGTCAATGGGTTGGTCATTAGGTCAAGGATTGACCATTTTGAACAAAGTTGACTTTTTGATTAAAAGTTTACATATTAGGTCAATGGGGTGGTCATTAGGTCAAAAATTGATTATTTTGACAAAAAATTGATTTTTCGGTTAAAAGTTAACCTATTGGGTTAATGGGATGGTCATTGGGTCAAGGAGTGACCATTTTGACCAAAGTTAACTTTTTTGTCGTAGATTGACTTATTGGGTCATTAATAGGTCCTTAGATAAAAAATTGACTATTTTAACCAAAATTGATTTTTTGGTCAAAAGTTTACCTATTGGGTCATTGGGTTGGTCATTGGGTCAAGGATTGACCATTTTGACCAAAGTTGACTTTCTGGTCAAAAGTTGACCTATTAGGTCAATGGGTTGGTCATTAGGTCAAGGATTGATCATTTTGATCAAAGTTGACTTTTTGGTTAAAAGTTGACTATTAGATTGATGGGTTGACTGACTGCGTCAAAAATTGACCATTTTAACCAAAGTTGACCTATTTGGTCAATGAGGTGGTCATTTGGTCAAAAATTGACTATTTTGACCAAAATTGACTTTTTGGTGAAATGTTGGCCGTTTGGGTCACAGGGTTGTTCATTTGGTCAAGGATTGACCATTTAGACCGAAGTGGATTGTTTTGTCAAAAGTTGACCTATTGGGTCAATCGGTTGGTCAGAAATTGACCATCTCCACCGAAGTTTACTATTTTGTCTAAAGTAGACCTATTGGGTCAGTGGGTTGGTCATTGGGTCAAGGATTAACCATTTTTACCAAAGTTAACTTTTTGGTCAAAAGTTGACCTGTCCAGTCAATGGGTTGGTCATTAAGTCAAAGATTGACCATTCTGACCAAGGTAGACTTTTTAGTCTGAGATTGACTTATTAGGTCAATAATTAGTCATTAGGTTAAAAATTGACTATTTTGACCAAATTGATTTTTGGTCAAAAGTTGACCCATTGGGTCAATGAGGTGGTCATTGGGTCAGCAATTGACCATTTTGACCAAAGTTAACTTTTTGGTTAAAAGTTGATTTACTAGGTTAATAGGGTGGCCATCATGTCAAAAATAATTTATTTTGACCAAAATTGACTTTTTAGTCAAAAGTTGACCTATTGGGTCAGTAGGTTTATCATTGGGTCAAAGATTGACCATTTTGACCAAAGTTGACTTTTTGGTCAAAAGTTGACCTATTGGGTCAATGGGTTGGTCAATGGAACAATGATTGACCATTTTGACCAAAGTTGACTTTTGGGTCAAAGATTGACTTATTGGGTCAATAATTTGCCATTAGATCAAAAATTGACTATTTTAACCAAAATTGACTTTTTTGTGAAAACTTTGCATATGGGTCAATGGATTGGTCATTGGGCTAAAGTTAACTTTTTGATCAAAAGTTGACCTATTGGGTTAATAGGTTAATCATTGGGCCAGAATTTGGCAATTTTGATCAAACTTAATTTTTTGGTCAAAATTTGACCTATTGGGTCAATGATTCAGAAATTGACCTTTTTGACCAAACTTGAATTTTTGGTCAAAAGTTGACATATTGGATCAATGTGGTGGTAATCAGGTAAAAAATTAACTATTTTGACCAAAATTGACTTTTTGGTCAAAAGTTGACCTATTGGGTTAATGGGTTGGTAATTGGGTCAAGGATTGACCATTTTGACCAAAGTTGATTTTCTGGTCAAAAGTTGACCTATTGGGTCAACGGGTTGGTCATTGGGTCAAGGATGGAGCATTTTGACCAAAGTTGACTTTTTGGTAAGTGATTGACTTATTGAGTCGACAATTGGTCATTAGGTCAAAAATTGACTATTTTGACCAAAATTGAATTATTAGTCAAAAGTTGACCCATTGGATCAATGGGGTGGTCATTGGATCAGAATTTTACCATTTTGACTAAAGTTGACTTTTTGGTAAAAAGTTTACCTATTGGGACAATGGGGTGGTAATTTGGTCAAAAATTGACAATTTTGACCAAAATTGACTTTTTGGTCAAAGGTTGACCTATAGGGTCGATGATTGATCAGTTTGACCAAAGTTGACTTATTAGTCCAAAGTTGATCTATTAGATCAATGGGTTAGTCGTTGGATCGATAAATTGACCATAGTGACGAAAGTTGACTTTTGGTCAAAAGTCGACTTATTGGATTAATGGGGTCGTCATTTGGTCAAAATTTGACTATATTGACAAAAATAAACTTTTTTGTCAAAATCTGACCTATTGGATTATTGGTTTGGTCGTTGGGTCAAGGATTAATAGTTTTGACAAAAGTTGATTTTTTGGTTAAAAGTTGAACTGTTGGGTCAATCGGTTGGTCATTGGGTCAAGGATTGACCAAGGTATACTTTTTGGTTTGAGATTGATTTATTGGGTCAGTAATTGGTCATTAGGTCAAAAATTGACTATTTTGTGCGCAAATTGAATTTTTGGTCAAAAATTGACCCATTGGGTCAATGAGGTGGTCATTGGGCCAGAAATTCACCATTTTGACCAAAGTTGACTTTTTGGTCCAAAGTTGACTTTTTGGACAAAAGTTGATTTTTTAGGTTAATGGGGTGGCCATTTGCTCAAAGATTGACTATTTTGGCCAAAATTAACTTTTTGATCAAAATGTTGACCTATTGGGTCAGTAGGTTTCTCATTGGGTCAAAGATTGACCATTTTTACCAAAGTTGATTTTTTGGTCAAAAGTTGAACAATTGAGTCAATGGGTTGGTCACTGGGACAAGAATCAGCCATTTTAACACAAGTTGACTTTTGGGACAAAGATTAACTTATTGGATCAATAATTTGCCATTAGGTCAAAAATTGACTATTTTGACCAAAATTTTCTTTTTTGTCCAAAGTTTACCTATTGGGTCAATGGGTTGGTCATTGGGTCAAGGATTAACCATTTTGACCAAAGTTGACTTTTTGGTCATAGATTGACTTATTGGGTCAATAATAGGTCATTAGATCAAAAATTGACTATTTTCATCAAAATTAATTTTTTTTCAAAAGTTTACCTATTAGGTCAATGGGTTGGTCATTGGGTCAAGGATTGATCATTTTGACCAAAGTTAACTTTCTGGTTAAAAGATGACTATTGGGTCAATGGATTGGTCATTGGGTCAGAAATCGACCATTTTAACTAAAGTTGACTTATTTGGTCAATGAGGTGGTCATTAGGTTCAAAATAGACTATTTTGACCAAAAATTGACCTTTTGGTGAAAAGTTGGCCGATTGGGTAAATGGGTTGTTCATTTGGTCAAGGATTAAACATTTAGACCGTAGTGGACTTTTTGGTTAAAAGTTAACCTTTTGGGTCAATAGGTTGGTCATTTGGTAAGAAATTAACTATTTAGACCGATGTTGACTTTTTGGTCTAAAGTTGACCTATTGGGTCAATGGGTTGGTCGTCATATCAGAAATTGACCATTTTGACCAAACTTAACTTTATGGTCAAAAATTGACCTATTATGTAAGTAGGGTGGTCATTAGGTCAAGGATTGACCATTTTGACCAAAGATGACTTTTTGGTCAAGAGTTGACCTCTTGGGTCAATGAGGTGGTGATTAGGTCAAAAATTGACTATTTTGACAAATATTAATTTTTTGGTCAAAAGTTGACATATGGGGATAATGGGTTGTTCATTGGGTCAAGGATTGACCATTTTGACCAAAGTTGGCTTTTTAGTTGGAGATTGACTTATTGGGTCAATAACTGGTCATTAGGTTAAAAATGGACTATTTTAACAAAAATTGAATTTTTGTTCTAATGTTCACCTATTGAGTCAATGGGTTGGTCGTTGGGTCAGAAATTGACAATTTTGACCAAAGTTAACTTTTTGGTCAAAATTTTAACTATTGGGTAAAAAGGGATTTCATTAAGTCAAGGATTGACCATTTTGACCAAAGTTGACTTATTGGTCAAAAGTTGACCTATTGGATCAATGTGGTGGTCATTAGGTCAAAAATTTACTATTTTGACTAAAATTGATTTTTTGCTTAAAAGTTGATATATTGGGATAATGGGTTTTTCTTTGGGTCAAGGATTGAACAATTTAACCAAAGATTACTTTTAGGTCAAATTTTGACTTTTTGGGTCAATAATTTGCCATTAGGTCGAAAATTGTCTATTTTGACCAATTGTGACTTTTTGGTTAAAAGTTGACCAATTGAGTCAATGGGTTGGTCATTGGGTCAAGGATTAACCTTTTTGACCTAAGTTGACTTTTTGGTCAAAGATTGACATATTGGGTCAATAATAGGTAATTAGATAAAAAATTAATTAGTTTTACCAAAATTAATTTTTGGCCAAAAATTTGCCTTTTGGGTCAATGGGTTTGTCATGGGGTCAAGGATTGATCATTTTGACCAATGTTGACATTTTGGTCAAAAGTTGACTTATTGGGTCAATGGGTTGGTCGTTGGTTCAGAAATTGACCATTTTAACCAAAGTTGACCTATTGGTCAATGATGTGGTCATTAGGTCAAAAATTAAATATTTTGACCAAAATTGACTTTTTGGTGAAAAGTTGGCCGATTAGGTCAATGGGTTGTTCATTTGGTCAAGGATTAACCATTTAGACCGAAGTGGACTTTTTGGTCAAAAGTTAACCTATTGGGTCAATGGGTTGGTCATTTGGTCAGAAATTGACCATTTAGATCGATGTTGACTTTTTGGTCTACAGTTGACATATTGGGTCAATGGGTTGGTCGTTGGGTCAGAAATTGACCATTTTGACCAAACTTGACTTTTTGGTCAAAAGTTGACCTATTGTGTAAATAGGGTGGTCATTAGGTCAAGGATTGACCATTTTGAACAAAGTTGACTTTTTGATTAAAAGTTTACATATTAGGTCAATGGGGTGGTCATTAGGTCAAAAATTGACTATTTTGACAAAAATTGATTTTTTGGTTAAAAGTTAACCTATTGGGTCAATGGGTTGGTCATTGGGTCAAGGATTGACCATTTTGACCAAAGTTGACTTTTTTGTCGTAGATTGACTTATTGGGTCATTAATAGGTCCTTAGATAAAAAATTGACTATTTTAACCAAAATTGATTTTTTGGTCAAAAGTTTACCTATTGGGTCAATGGGTTGGTCATTGGGTCAAGGATTGACCATTTTGACCAAAGTTGACTTTCTGGTCAAAAGTTGACCTATTAGGTCAATGGGTTGGTCATTAGGTCAAGGATTGATCATTTTGATCAAAGTTGACTTTTTGGTTAAAAGTTGACCTATTGGGTCAATGGGTTGGACGCTGCGTCAAAAATTGACCATTTTAACCAAAGTTGACCTATTTGGTCAATGAGGTGGTCATTTGGTCAAAAATTGACTATTTTGACAAAAATTAACTTTTTGGTGAAATGTTGGCCATTTGGGTCACAGGATTGTTCATTTAGTCAAGGATTGACCATTTAGACCGAAGTAGACTGTTTTGTCAAATGTTTACCTATTGGGTCAATCGGTTGGTCAGAAATTGACCATCTCCACCGAAGTTTAAAGTAGACCTATTGGGTCAATGGGTTGGTCATTGGGTCAAGGATTAAACATTTTTACCAAAGTTGACTTTTTGGTCAAAAGTTGACCTGTCGGGTCAATGGGTTGGTCATTGAGTCAAAGATTGACCATTCTGACCGAGGTAGACTTTTTAGTCTGAGATTGACTTATTAGGTCAATAATTAGTCATTAGGTTAAAATTGACTATTTTGACCAAATTGAATTTTTGGTCAAAAGTTGACCTATTGAGGTCGATGAGGTGGTCATTGGGTCGAAATTGACCATTTTGACCAAAGTTAACTTTTTGGTCGAAAGTTGAGTTACTAGTGTTAATGGGTTGGCCATCATGTAAAAATAATTTATTTTGACCAAAATTGACTTTTTGGTCGAAAGTTGACATTATATTGGATTCGACAGGTTTATCATTAGGTCGAAGATTAACCATTTTGACCAAGAGTTGACTTTTCGATCAAGTTGACTATTAGGTCGATAATTTGTCGATAGATCGAAAATTGACTATTTTAACCAAAATTGACTTTTTGTGAAAACTTTGCATATGGGTCAATGGATTGGTCATTGGGCTAAAGTTGACTTTTTGATCAAAAGTTGACCTATTGGGTTAATAGGTTGGTCATTGGGCCAGAATTTGGCAATTTTGACCAAACTTGATTTTTTGGTCAAAATTTGACCTATTGGGTCAATGATTCAGAAATTGACCATTTTGACCAAACTTGACTTTTTAGTCAAAAGTTGACCTATTGGATCAATGTGGTAGTAATTAGGTAAAAAATTAACTATTTTAACCAAAATTGACTTTTTGGTCAAAAGTTGACCTATTAGGTTAATGGATTGGTAATTGGGTCGAGGATTGACCATTTTGACCAAAGTTGATTTTTTGGTCAAAGTTAACGTTGATCTATTGGTGTCGAGGATGGATGCATTTTGACCAAAGTTAACTTTTTGGTAAGAGATTGACTTATTGGGTCGATAATTGGTCATTAGGTCGAAGTGATTATTTTGACCAAAATTGACTTTTTAGTCGATGAATGACTACTGGATCAATGGGATGGTCATTGTATCGAATTTGACCATTTTGAGTAAAGTAGAATTTTTGGTAAAAAGTTTACCTCTTGAGACTGATGAGGTGGTAATTTGGTCAAAAATTAACTATTTTGACCAAAATTGACTTTTTGGTCAAAGGTTGACCTATTTGGTCAATGATTGATCATTTTGACTAAAGTTAACCTTTTGGTCCATAGTTGATCTATAGGGTCAATGGGTTGGTCGTTGAGATCGACAATTGACCATTTTGACCAAAGTTGACTTTTTGGTCAAAAGCCGACCTATTGGATTAATGGGGTGGTTATTAGGTCAAAAATTGACCATATTGACAAAAATAGAATTTTTGGTCAAAAGCCGACCGATTGGGTCAATGGTTTGGTCGTTGGGTCAAGGATTAACCATTTTGACTAAGTTGACATTTTGATCAAAAGTTGACTTTTTGGTTAAAAGTTGACTTTTTGGGTTAATGGGTGGCCATTTGGTCAAAGATTGACTATTTTAGCCAAAATTAACTTTTTGATCAAAAAGTTAACTTATTGGGTCAGTAGGTTTGTCATTGGGTCAATGATTGACCATTTTGACCAAAGTTGATTTTTTGGATAAAAGTTGAACAATTGGGTCAATGGGTTGGTCACTGAGACAAGGATTGACCATTTTAACCAAAGTTGACTTTTTGGACAAAGATTAACTTATTGGGTCAATAATTTACCATTAGGTCAAAAATTGAATATTTTGACCAAAATTTTCTTTTTGGTCAAAAGTTGATCTATTGGGTTAATGGATTGGTCATTGGGTCAAGGATTAACCATTTTGACCAAAGTTGAATTTTTGGTCATAGATTGACTTATTGGGTCAATAACAGGTCATTAGATTAAAAATTGACTATTTTGATCAAAAAAAATTTTTTGTCAAAAGTTTACCTAGTGGGTCAATGGGTTGGTCATTGAGTCAAGGATTAATCATTTTGACCAATATTAACTTTTTGGTCAAAAGTTGATTATTGGTTCAATAGGTTGGTCAGTGGGTCATAAATTGACCATTTTAACCAAAGTTGACCTATTTGGTCAATGAGGTGGTCATTAGGTAAAAAATTGACACTTTTGACCAAAATTGACTTTTTGGAGAAAAGTTGGCCGATTGGGCCAAAGGGTTCTTCATTTGGTCAAGGATTAACCATTTAGACCGTAGTGGACTTTTTGGTTAAAAGTTGATCTATTGGGTTATTGGGTTGCTCATTTGGTCAGAAATTGACCATTTAGACCAATGTTGACTTTTTAGTCTAATGTAGACCTATTGGGTCAATGGGTTGGTCATTGGGTAAGAAATTGACCATTTTGACCAAACTTAACTTTTTGGTCAAAAGTTGACCTATTGTGTAAGTAGGGTGGTCATTAGGTCAAGGGTTGACCATTCTGACGAAAGTTGACTTTTTGGTCAAAAGTTGACCTATTGGGTCAATGAGGTGGTGATTAGGTCAAAAATTGACTATTTTGACTAAAATTGATTTTTTTGTCAAAAGTTGACATTTTGGGATAATGGGTAGTTCATTGGGTCAAGGATTGACCATTTTGACCAAAGTTGACTTTTTAGTCGGAGATTGACTTATTGGGTCAATAACTGGTCATTAGGTTAAAAATTGACTACCTTAACCAAAATAAAATTTTTGTTCTAATGTTGGCCTATTAGGTCAATGGGTTGGTCGTTGGGTCAGAAATTAACCATTTTTATCAAAGTTGACTTTTTGGTCAAAAGTTGACCTATTGGGTAAATAGGGTAGTCATTAAGTGAAGGATTGACCATTTTGACCAAAGTTGACTTTTTGGTCAAAATTTGACCTATTGGGTCAATGGGGTGGTCATTAGGTCAAAAATTGACTATTTTGACTAAAATTGATTTTTTGCTTAAAAGTTGACCTATTGGGCTAATGTGTTTTTCATTGGGTCAAGGATTGACCATTTTAACCAAAGTTGACTTTTGGGTCAAATTTTGACTTTTTAGGTCAATAATTTGCCATTAGGTCCAAACTTAACTATTTTGACCAATATTGACTTTTTTGGTCAAGGATTAACCATTTTTGGTCAAAGATTGACTTATTGGGTCAATAATAGGTCATTAGATCAAAAATTAACTAGTTTGACCAAAATTGATTTTTGGCCAAAAATTTACCTATTAGGTCTATAGGTTTGACATTGGGTCAAGGATTGATCATTTCGACCAAAGTTGATATTTTGGTCAAAAGTTGACCTATTAGGTTAATGGGTTGGTTGTTGGGTCAAAAATTGACCATTTTAACCAAAGTTGACCTTTTTGGTCAATGAGGTGGTCATTACGTCAAAAATTGACTATTTTGACGAAAATTGACTTTTTTGTGAAAAGTTGGTCGATTGGGTTAATGGGTTGTTCATTTGGTCGAGGATTAACCATTTAGACCGAAGTGGACTTTTTGGTCAGAAGTTGACCTATTGGGTCAATGGGTTGGTCATTTGGTCAGAAATTGACCATTTAGACCGATGTTGACTTTTTGGTCTAAAGATGACATATTGGTTCAATGGGTTGGTTGTTGGGTCAGAAATTGACCATTTTGACCAAAGCTGACTTTTTGATCAAAAGTTGACCTATTAGTGTAAATAGGGTGGTCATTAGGTCGAAGGATTTATCATTTTGAACAAAGTTGACTTTTTGTTCAAAAGTTCACCTATTGGGTCAATGGGGTGGTCATTAGGTTAAAAATTAACTATTTTGACCAAAATTGATTTTTTTGTTAAAAGTTGACCTATTGGGAAAATGGGTTGTTCATTGGGTCAAGGATTGACCATTTTCACCAAAGCTAACTTTTTAGTCAGAGATTGACTTATTGGGTCAATAATTGGTCATTAGGTCAAAAATTGACTATTTTAACAAAAATTATATTTTTGGTCTAAAGTTGATCTATGGATCAATGGGTTGGTCGTTAGGTTAGAAATTGACCATTTTGACCAAAGTTGACTTTTTAGTCAAAAGTTGACCTATTGGGTAAATAGGGTGGTCAATAAGTCAAGGATTGACTATTTTGACTAAAATTTACTTTTTGGTCAAAAGTTGACCTATTGGGTCAATGGGTTGGTCATTGGGTCAAGATTGACCATTTTGACCAAAGTTGACTTTTTTGTCGTAGATTGACTTATTGGGTCATTAATAGGTCCTTAGATAAAAAATTGACTATTTTGACCAAAATTGATTTTTTGGTCAAAAGTTTACCTATTGGGTCAATGGGTTGGTCATTGGGTCAAGGATTGACCATTTTGACCAAAGTTAACTTTATGGTAAAAGTTGACTGTTAGGTCGATAGGTTGGTCACTAGGTCAAGGATTGATTATTTTGATCAAAGTTGGCTTTTTGGTTGAAAGTTGACCTATTAGTAAAAGTTGACTTTTTGGTAAAAGTTGACCTGTCGGGTTAATGGGTTGGTCATTGGGTCAAAGATTGACCATTCTGACCGAGGTAGACTTTTTTGGTCTGAGATTGACTTATTTTGTCAATAATTAGTCATTAGGTCAAAAATTGACTATTTTGACAAAAATTAAATTTTTGGTCAAAAGTTGACCCATTGGGTCAGTGAGGTGGTCTTTTGGTCACATATTGACCATTTTGACCAAAGTTGACTTTTTGGTCAAAAGTTGATTTACTAGGTTAATGGGGTGGCCATTAGGTAAAAAGTTCTCTATTTTGACCAAAATTAACTTTTTGGTCAAAGTTGACCTATTGGTCAGTAGGTTTATCATTGGGTCAAAGATTGACCATTTTGACCAAAGTTGACTTTTTGGTAAATAGTTGACCTATTGTGTCAATGGGTTGGTCAATGGGATAAGGATTGACCATTTTGACCAAAGATGAATTTTGGGTCAAAGATTGACTTATTGGGTCAATAATTTGCCATTGGATCAAAAATTGACTTTTTGACCAAAATTAACTTTTTGGTCAAAAGTTGACCTATTGGGTCAATGGGTTGGTCATTGGGTTAAGGATTGACAATTTTGACCAAAGTTGACTTTTTGGTCATAGATTAACTTATTGGGTCAATACCTTGGATCAAAAATTGACTATTTTGACCAAAATTTATTTTTTGGTCAAAAGTTTACCTATTGGGTCATTGGGATGGTCATTGGGTCAAGGATTGATCATTTTGACCAAAGTTGACTTTTTGGTCAAAAGTTGACCTATTGAGTCAATGGGTTGGTCGTTGGGTCAGAAATTGACCACTTTAACCAAAGTTGACCTATTTGGTCAATGAGGTGGTCATTAGGTCAAAAACTGACTATTTTGACCAAAATTGACTATTTGGTGAAAAATTGAATGGGTCAATGGGTTATTCAATTGGTCAAGGATTGACCATTTAGACCGAAGTGGACTTTTTGGTCAAAAGTTGACCTATTGGGTCAATAGGTTGGTCATTTGGTTAGAAATTGACCATCTAGACTGAAGTTTACTTTTTATTCTAATGTTGGCCTATTGGGTAAAAGGGTTAGACGTTGGGTCAGAAATTGACCATTTTGACCAAACTTTACTTTCTGGTCAAAAGTTGATCTATTGGGTCAATGGGGTGGTCATTAGGTCAAAAATTGACTATTTTGACCAAAATTGATTTTTTGGTCAAAATTTGACCTATTGGGATAACGGGTTTTTCATTGGGTCAAGGATTGACCATTTTGACCAAAGTTGACTTTTTAATCAAAAATTGACTTATTGGGTCAATTATTGGTCATTAGATCAAAAATTAACTTTTTTAAACAAAATTGAACTTTTTGTCTAAAGTTGACCTATTGGGTTAATGAGTTAGAAATTGACCTTTTGGACTAAAGTTGACTTTTTTGGTCAAAAGTTGACCTATTGGGTAAATAGGGTGGTCATTAAGTCAAGGATTGACAATTTTGACCAAAGTTGTCTTTTTTGGTCAAAAGTTGACCTATTGTGTCAATGGGGTGGTCATTAGGTAAAAAATTGACTATTTTGACCAAAATAGATTTTTGGTCAAAAGTTGACCTTTTGGGTTAATGTGGTGGCCTTTAGGTTAAAATTTGACTATTTCGACCAAAATTGACTTTTTGGTCCAAGGTTGACCAATTGAGTCAATGGGTTCGTCATTGGGTCAAAGATTGACAAATTTTTACCAAAGTTGACTTTTTGGTCAAAAGTTGACCTATTGGATCAATGTGTTGGTGTTTGGGTCAAGGATTGACAATTTTGACCAAAGTTGACTTTTGGGTCAAATTTTGACTTATTTGGTCAATAATTGGTCATTAGGTCAAAAATTGATAATTTTGACTGAAATTCACTTTTTGGTCAAAAGTTGACCTATTAGGTAAATGGGTTTGTCATTTGGTCAAAGATTGTCTATTTGCCTGAAGTTAACTTTTTGGTAAGAGATTAACTTATTGGGTCAATAATAGGTCATTAAATCAAAAATTGATTATTTTGACCAAAATTGACTTTTTGGGCGATAGGTTGAGTCATTAGGACTGAGGATTGATCATTTTGACCAAAGTTGACATCTTTTCGAAAGTTGACTTTATTGGATCGATGGGTTAATCGTTAGGCTAGAAATTGACCATTTTAACCAAAGTTAACCTATTTGGTCAATGGGGTGGTCATTAAGTAAAAAAATGACTATTTTTCGCCAAAATTGACTTTTTGGTGAAAACTTGGCATATGGGTAAATGGATTGGTCATTGGGCCAAAGTAGACTTTTTGATTAAAAGTTGACCTATTGGGTCAATAGGTTGGTCATTGGGTCAGAATTTGACCATTTTGACCAAACTTGACTTTTTGATCAAAATTTGACCTATTGGGTCAATGGGTCAAAAATTAACCATTTTGACAAAACTTGACTTATTGGTCAAAAGTTGACATATTGGGTCATTGTGGTGTTCGTTAGGTCAAAAATTAAATATTTCGACTAAAATTGACTTTTTTGTTAAAAGTTGACCTATTGGGTTAATGGGTTAGTCATTGGGTCAAGGATTAACCATTTTGACCAAAGTTGACTTTTTGGTCAAAAGTTGACCTATTAGGTCAACGGGTTGGTCATTGGGTCAAGGATGGAGCATTTTGACCAAAGTTGACTTTTTGGTAAGAGATTGACTTATAGGGTCAACAATTGGTCATTAGGTCAAAATTTGACTATTTTGACAAAAATTAAATTATTAGTCAAAAGTTGACCCATTGGATCAATGGGGTGGTCAATGGATCAGAATTTTACCATTTTTACTAAAGTTGACTTTTTCGTAAAAAGTTTACCTATTGGGACAATGAGGAGGTAATTTGGTCAAAAATTGACTACTTTGACCAAAATTAACTTTTTGGTCAAAGGTTGACCTATTGAGTTAAGGATTGATCAGTTTGACCAAAGTTGACTTATTGGTCCAAAGTTGATCTATTGGGTCAATGTCTTAGTCGTTGGGTCAGCAATTGACCATTTTGACAAAAGTTGACTTTTTGGTCAAAAGTCGACTTATTGGATTAATGGGGTGGTCTTTAGGTTAAAAATTGACTATATTAACAAAAATAGACTTTTTGGTCAAAAGCTGACCTATTGGGTCAATGGTTTAGTCGTTGGGTCAAGGATTAACCATTTTGACAAAAGTTGACTTTTTTATCAAAAGTTGACTTGTTGGGTCAATGGGTTGGTCATTGGGTCAAGGATTAACCAAGGTAGACTTTTTGGTCTGAGATTGACTTAATGGGTCAATAATTGGTCATCAGGTCAAAAATTATCTATTTTGACCAAAATTGAATTTTTGGTCAAAAGTTGACCCATTGGGTCAATGAGGTGGTTATTGGGTCAGAAATTGACCATTTTGGCCAAAGTTGACTTTTTGGTCAAAAGTTGACTTTCTAGGTTAATGGGGTGGCCATTTGGTCAAAGATTAACTATTTCGGCCAAAACTAACATTTTGATCAAAAAGTTGACCAATTGGGTCAGTAGGTTTGTCATTGGGTCAAAGATTGACCATTTTGACCAAAGTTGATTTTTTGGTCAAAAGTTGAACTATTAAGCAAAATTACTATTGGGTCAGAATTTGACCTATTGGGTCAATGGTTCAGAAATTAACCATTTTGACTAAACTTGACTTATTGGTCAAAAGTTGACCTATTGGGTCAATGTGGTGGTCATTATGTCAAAAATTAACTATTTCGACCAAAATTGACTTTTTGGTCAAAAGTTGACCTATTGGGTTAATGGGTTGGTCATTGGGTCAAGGATTAACCATTTTGACCAAAGTTGACTTTTTGGTCAAAAGTTGACTTAGTAGGTCAACGAGTTGGTCATTGGGTCAAGGATGGAGCATTTTGACCAAAGTTGACTTTTTGGTAAGAGATTGACTTATAGGGTCAACAATTGGTCATTAGGTCAAAAATTGATTATTTTGACCAAAATTGAATTATTAGTCAAAAGTTGACCCATTCGATCAATGGGGTGGTCAATGGATCAGAATTTTACCATTTTTACTAAAGTTGACTTTTTGGTAAAAAGTTTACCTATTGGGACAATGGGGTGCTAATTTGGTCAAAAGTTGATTATTTTGACCAAAATTGACTTTTGGTCAAAAATTGACCTTTTGGGTTAAGGATTGATCAGTTTGACCAAAGTTGACTTATTGGTCCAAAGTTGATCTCTTGGGTCAATGGGTTGGTCGTTGGGTCAGCAATTGACCTTTTGACAAAAGTTGACTTTTTGGTCAAAAGTCGACTTATTGGATTAATGGGGTGGCCTTTAGGTTAAAAATTGACTATATTAACAAAAATAGACTTTTTTGCTCAAAAGCTGAACTATTGGGTCACGGGTTTGGTCGTTGGGTCAAGGATTAACCATTTTGGCAAAAGTTGACTTTTTGGTCAAAAGTTGACCTGTTGGGTCAATGGGTTGGTCATTGGGTTGAAGGATTAACCAAGGTAGACTTTTTGGTCTGAGATTGACTTAATGGGTCAATAATTAGTCATCAGGTCAAAAATTGTCTATTTTGATCAAAATTAAATTTTTGGTCAAAAGTTGACCCACTGGGTCAATGAGGTGGTCATTGGGTCAGAAATTAACAATTTTGTCCAAAGTTGACTTTTTGGTCAAAAGTTAACTTTTTGGTCAAAAGTTGACTTTCTAAGTTAATGGGGTGGCCATTTGGTCAAAGATTAACTACTTTGGCCAAAACTAACTTGTTGATCAAAAAGTTGACTAATTGGGTCAGTAGGTTTGTCATTGAGTCAAAGATTGACCATTTTGACCAAAGCTGATTTTTTGGTCAAAAGTTGAACAACTGGGTCAATGGGTTGGTCACTGAGACAAGGATTGGCCATTTTAACCAAAGTTGACTTTTCGGACAAAGATTAACTTATTGGGTCAATAATTTGCCATTAGGTCAAAAATTGACTATTTCTACCAAAACTTTCTTTTTGGTCCAAAGTTTACTTATTGGGTCAATGGGTTGGTCTTTGGGTCAAGGCTTTAACCCTTTTGACCAAAATTGACTTTTTGGTCATAGAGTGACTTATTGGATCAATAATAGGTCATTAGATCAAAAATTGACTGTTTTAACTAAAATTAATTTTTTGTCGAAGTTTACTGTTGGAGTCGATGGGTTGGTCATTGGGTCAAGGATTGATAATTTTGACCAAAGTTAACTTTTTGGTCAAAAGTTGACTATTGGGTCAATGGGTTGGTCATTGGGTCGAAAATTGACCATTTTAACCAAAGTTGACCTATTTGGTAAATGAGGTGGTCATTAGGTCAAAAATTGAATAATTTGACCAAAATTGACTTTTTGGTGAAAAGTTGGCCGATTGGGTCAATGGGTTGTTCATTTGGTTAAGGATTAGCGATTTAGAACGTAGTGGACTTTTTGGTCAAAAGTTGACCTATTGGGTCAATTGATTGGTCATTTGGTCAAAAATTGACCATTTAGACCGATGTTGACTTTTTGGTTTAAAGTTGACCTATTGGGTCAATGGGTTGGTTGTTGGGTCAGAAATTGACCATTTTGACCAAACATAACTTTTTGGTCAAAAGTTGACTATTGTGTAAGTATAGTGGTCATTAGGTCAAGGATTGACCATTTTGACCAAAGTTGAGTTTTTGGTCAAAAGTTGACCTATTGGGTCAATGAGGTGGTGATTTGGTCAAAAATTTACTATTTTGACCAAAATTGATATTTTTGGTCAATAGTTATGATATGTGGATAATGAGTTGTTCATTGGGTCAAGGATTGACCATTTTGACCAAAGCTGGCTTTTTAGTCGGAGATTGACTTATTGGGTCAATAACTGGTCATTTGGTTAAAAATTGACTACTTTAACCAAAATTGAATTTTTGTTCTAAAGTTGGCCAATTGGGTCAATGGGAGGTCATTGGGTTAAAAATTGACCATTTTGACTAAAGTTGATTTTTTGGTCAAAAGTTGAACTATTGGGTAAATAGGGAAATCATTAAGTCAAAGATTTACCATTTTGACTAAAGTTGACATTTTCATCAAAAGTTTACCTTTTCAGTCAATGGGGTAGTCATTAGGTCAAAAACTGACTATTATGACCAAAATTGACTTTTTGGTGAAAAATTGGCTGATTGGGTCAATGGGTTGTTCATTTGGTCAAGGATTAACCATTTAGACCGAAGTGGACTTTTTGGTCAAAAGTTGACCTATTGGGTCAATGGGTTGGTCATTTGGTTAGAAATTGGCCATCTAGACTGAAGTTTACTTTTTATTCTAAAGTTGACCTATTGGGTCAAAGGGTTGGTCGTTGGGTCAGAAATTGACCAATTTGACCAAACTTTACTTTCTGGTCAAAAGTTGATTTATTGGGTCAATAGGGTGGTCATTAGGACAAAAATTGACTATTTTAACCAAATTTGATTTTTTGGTAAAAAGTTGACCTATTGGGATAACGGGTTTTTCATTAGGTCAAGGATTAACCATTTTGACCAAAGTTGACTTTTTAATCAGAAATTGACCTGTTGGTTCAATAATTGGTCATTAGATCAAAAAATGACTATTTTAACCAAAATTAAACTTTTTGTCTAAAGTTGACCTATTGGGTCAATGGGTTGGTCGTTGGGTCAGAAATTGACCTTTTGGACCAAAGTTGACTTTTTGGTCAAAAGTTGACCTATTGGGTAAATACAGTGGACATTAAGTGAAGGATGACAATTTTGACCAAAGTTGATTTTTTGGTCAAAAGTTGACTTATTGAGTCAATGGGGTGGTCATAAGGTAAAAAATTAACTATTTCGACCAAAATTGATTTTTTGGTCAAAAGTTGACCTATTGAGCAACGGGTTCTTCATTGGGTCAAAGATTGACCATTTTATACCAAAGTTGACGTTTTGGTTAAAAAATTGACCTATTGGATCAATAAGTTGGTCATTGGATCAAGGATTGACTATTTTGACCAATGTTGACTTTTTGGTCAAATTTTGACTTATTCGGTCAATAATTGGTCATTAGGTCAAAAAATGACTATTTTAAAAAAAATTGACTTTTTGGTCAAAAGTTGACTTATTGGGTCAATGGGTTGGTCATTTGGTCAAAGATTGATTATTTGACCAAAGTTGACTTTTTGGTCAGTGATTGACTTATTTGGTCAATAATAGGTCATTAAATCAAAAATTGACTATTTTGACCAAAATTGGCTTTTTGGTCAAAAGTTGACCTATTAGGTCAATGGGTTGGTCATTGGGTCAATGATTGATACTTTTGACCAAAGTTGACTTCTTTTCAAAAGTTGACCTATTAGGTCAATGGGTTGGTCGTTTGGCCAGAGATTGACCATTTTAACAGAAGTTGATATATTTGGTCAATGGGGTGGTCATTAGGTAAAAAATTGACTATTTTGACCAAAATTGACTTTTTGGTGAAAACTTGGCATATGAGTCAATGGATTGGTCATTGGGCTAAAGTTAAATTTTTGATCAAAAGTTGACCTATTAGGTCAATAGGTTGGTCAATGATTTAGAATTTAACCATTTTGACCAAACTTGACTTTTTAGTCAAAATTTGACCTATTGGGTCAACGAGTTAGTCATTAGGTCAATGTGGTGGTCATTAGATAAAAAATTAACTATTTTGACCAAAATTGACTTTTTGGTCAAAAGTTGACCTATTGAGTTAATGGGTGGTCATTAGATCAAGGATTGGCCATTTTGACCAAAGTTGACTTTTTGGTCAAAAGTTGACCTATTGGGTCAACGAGTTAGTCATTGGGTGAATGATGGACTATTTTGACCAAAGTTGACTTTTTATTAAGAGATTGACTTATTGGGTCAATAATTGGTCATTAGGTAAAAAATTGACTATTTTGACAAAAATTGAATTATTAGTTAAAAGTTGACCCATTGGATCAATGGGTGGTCATTGAATCGAGAATTTTACCATTATAACATAGTTGAGTTTTTGGTAAAAAGTTACTTATTGAGCGAGTTTGGTGGTAATTTGAGTCGAAAATTGATTATTTTGACCAAAATTGACTTTATTGTTGAAAGGTTGACCTTTTGGGTGAAGGATTGATCTTTTTGATCAGAATTCTCTAATTGGTCGAAAGTTAATCTTTTAGGTCGATGGGTTGGTCATTGGATTCGACGAATTGACCATTTAACGAAGTTGATGTTTTTGTCGAAAGTCGACTTATTGGATTAATGGGGTGGTCATTAGGTCGAAAATTAACTATATTGACAAAAATAGAATTTTTGGTCGAAAAGTTGACTTATTGGATAAATGGTTTGGTCGTTGGGTCGAGGATTAACCATTTTGACAAAAGTTGACTTTTTGAGTCGATTGTTAACTGTTGGATCGATCGGTTGGTCATTGGGTCGAGGATTGACCAAGGTAGACTTTTTGATCTGAGATTGACTTATTGGGTCGAATAATTGGTCATTAGGTCGAAAATTGATTATTTTGACCAAAATTGAATTTTAGTTCGAAAGTTGACCCATTGGGTCGATAAGGTGGTCATTGGGTCGAGAGAATTGACCATTTTGACCAAAGTTGACTTTTTGGCCGAAAGTTGACTTTCTCGGTTAATGGGGTGGCCATTTGGTCAAAGATTGACTATTTTGGCAAAATTAACTTTTGATCAAAAAGATGACCTATTAGGTCAGTAGGTTTGTCATTGGGTCAAATATTGATGATTTTGACCAAAGTTGATTTTTTGGTCGAAAGTTGAACAATTGAGTCGATGAGTTGGTCATTCAGGACGAGAATCGACCATTTTAACAAAAGTTGACTTTTGGGACAAAGATTAAATTATTGGGTCAATAATTTGCCATTAGGTCAAAAATTGACTATTTTGACAAAAATTTTCTTTTTGGTCAAAAGTTGACATATGGGGATAATGGGTTGTTCATTGGGTCAAGGATTGACAATTTTGACCAAAGTTGGCTTTTTAGTCGGAGATTGACTTATTGGGTCAATAACTGGTCATTAGGTTAAAAATTGACTATTTTAACAAAAATGAATTTTGTTACATTGTTGACTCTATTGGGTCGATGGGTTAGTAATTGGGTCAATGATTAAACATTTTGACTAAAGTTGACTTTTTGGTCATAAATTGACTTATTCAGTCAATAATAGGTCATTAGATCAAATATTGACAATTTTGATCAAAATGAATTTTTTTCAAAAGTTTACCTATTAGGTCGATTGGGGTGGTCATTGGGTCGAAGATTGATCATTTTGACCAAAGTTAACTTTTTGGTCAAAAGTTGACTAATGGGTCAATGGGTTGGTCATTGGGTCAGAAATTGACCATTTTAACCAAAGTTGACCTATTTGGTCAATGAGGTGGTCATTAGGTTAAAAATTGACTTTTTTGACCAAAATTTACTTTTTGGTGAGAAGTTGGCCGATTGGGTAAATGGGTTGTTCATTTGGTCAAGGATTAACCATTTGGACCGTAGTGGACTTTTTGGTCAAAAGTTAACCGATTGGGTCAATGGGTTGGTCATTTGGTAATAAATTGACCATTTAGACCGATGTTGACTTTTGGTCTAAGGTTGACCTATTGGGTCAATGGGTTGGGCGTCATATCAGAAATTGACCATTTTTACCAAACTTAACTTTTTTGTCAAAAGTTGGCCTATTGTGTAAGTAGGGTGGTCATTAGGTTAAGGATTGACCATTTTGACCGAGAGTTAGACTTTTTGGTACGAGATTAACTTATTTGGTCGATAATTGGTCATTAGGTCGAAAATTGGCTATTTTGACGAAAATTGAATTTTTGGTCGAAAGTTGACTCATTGGGTCGATTGAGGTGGTCTTTGGGTCGCATATTGACCATTTTGACCAGAAGTTGACTTTTTGGTCGAATGTTGAATTACAAGGTTAATGGGGTGGCCATTAGGTAAAAATTCTCATTTTGACCAAAATTGACTTTTTGATCAAGTCGACCTTTTAGTCGATGGGTTTATCATTAGATCGAAGATTGGTTATTTTGACCAAAGTTGACTTTTTGGTAAATAGTTAACTTATTGTGTCGATGGGTTGGTCGATGGGATAAGGATTGACCATTTTGACCAAAGATGAATTTTGGGTCGAAGATTGACTTATTGGGTCGATAATTTGCCATTGGATCGAAATTGACTTTTTTGACAAAATTAACTTTTTGGTCGAAAGTTGACTGTTGGGTCGATGGGTTGGTCATTGGGTTAAGGATTGACAATTTTGACGAAAGTTGACTTTTTTGTCGTAGATTAACTTATTGGGTCGATACCTTGGATCAAAAATTAATTATTTTGACCAAAATTTGTTTTTTGGTCGAAGTTTCATTAAGTCGATGGGATGGTCATTGGGTCGAGGATTGACCATTTTGACTAAAGTTGACTTTTTGGTCGAATGTTGACCTATTGGGTCAACGGGTTGGTCATTGGGTCCGGAATTATCCATTTTGACGAAAGTTGAATTTTTAGTAAGAGATTGACTTATATAGTCAATAATTGGTCATTAGGTCAAAAATTGACTATTTTGACCAAAATTGAATTTTTAGTCAAAAGTTGACCCGTTCGATCAATGAGGTGGTCATTGTATCAGAATTTTACCATTTTGACTAAAGTTGACTTTTTGGTAAAAAGTTTACCTATTGGGACAATGTGGTGGTAATTTGGTCAAAAATTAAAAATTTTGACCAAAATTAACTTTTTGGTCGAAGGTTGACTGTTAGATCGAAGATTGATCGAGTTTGACGAAAGTTGACTTATTTGTCAGAAGTTGATCTATTGGATCGATGGGTTGGTAGTTGGGTCGACAATTGACCATATAATGAAAGTTGACTTTTTGGTCGAAAGTCGACATATTGGATTAATGGGGTGGTCATTTGGTCGAAATTTGGCAATAATGGCAAAAATAAACTTTTTGTGAAATCGACCTATTGGATAATTGGTTTGGTCGTTGGGTCGAAGATTAACCATTTTGACGAAAAGTTGATTTTTGGTTAAAAGTTAGGCTTTGTAGATCGATCGGTTAGTTATTGGGTCAAGGGTTGAACAAGGTAGACTTTTTGGTTTGAGATTGACTTATTGGGTCAGTAATTGGTCATTAGGTCAAAAATTGACTACTTTGACCAGAATTGAATTTCTGATCGAAAATTGACCCATTGGGTCGATGAGGTGAGTCGATTGGGCGGAGAATTGACCATTTTGACCAAAGTTGACTTTTTGGTGCTAAAGTTGACTTTTTCGTCAAAAGTTGACTTTCAAGGTTAATGGGGTGGCCATTTAAATCGAAGATTGATTATTTTGGCCAAAATTAACTTTTTGATAAAAAGTTGACTGTTAGGTCGATGAGGTTTGTCATTGGGTCAAAGATTGACCATTTTTACAAAAGTTGATTTTTTGGTCAAAAGTTGAACAATTGAGTCAACGGGTTGGTCACTGGGACAAGAATCAGCCATTTTAATGAAAGTTGACTTTTGGGACAAAGATTAACTTATTGGATTAATAATTTGCCATTAGGTCGAAGTGTTATTTTGACGAAAATTTTCTTTTTTGTCAAAGTTTACTGTTGGATTGATGGGTTGGTCATTGGGTTAAGGATTAACCATTTTGACAAAAGTTGACTTTTTGGTCATAGATTGACTTATTGGGTGAATAATAGGTCATTAGATCAAAAATTGATTATTTTCATCAAAATTAATTTTTTTTTCAAAAGTTTACTATTAGGTCGATGAGGTTTGAGTCCTTGGGTCGAGGATTGATCATTTTGACCAGAAGTTAACTTTTTGGTCGAAAAGTTGTGTATTAGATTCGATGGATTGGTCATTGGGTCAGAAATCGACCATTTTAACTAAAGTTGACTTATTTGTTCAATGAGGTGATCATTAGGTTCAAAATTGACTATTTTGACCAAAATTGACCTTTTGGTGAAAAGTTGGTCGATTGGGTAAATGGGTTGTTCATTTGGTCAAGGATTAAACATTTAGACCGTAGTGGACTTTTTGGTCGAAGTTAACCTTTTGGGTCGATAGGTTGGTCATTTGGTAAAATTAACTATTTAGACCGATGTTGACTTTTTGGTCTAAAGTTGACATATTGGGTCAATGGGTTGGTCGACATATCAGAAATTGACCATTTTGACCAAACTTAACTTTATGGTCAAAAGTTGACGTATTGTGTAAAGTAGGGTGGTCATTAGGTCGAGGATTGACCATTTTGACCAAAGTTGACTTTTTGGTCAAGAGTTGACCTCTTGGGTCAATGAGGTGGTGATTAGGTAAAAAATTGACTATTTTGACCAAAATTGATTTTTTGGTTAAAAGTTGACGTATGGGGATAATGAGTTTTTCATTGGGTCAAGGATTGACCATTTTGACCAAAGTTGGCTTTTTGGTTGGAGATTAACTTATTAGGTTCGATAGCTTGGTCATTAGGTTTAAAATGGTATTTTAACAAAATTGAATTTTTGTTCTAATGTTCCTTTATTGAGTCGATGGGTTTGTCGTTAGATCAGAAATGTGACAATTTTGACCAAAGTTAACTTTTGGTCGAAAGTTGAACTATTAGTGTAAAAGGGAAGTCATTAAGTCGAGGATTGACCATTTTGACGAAGTTGACTTTTTGGTCGAAAGTTGACTTATTGGATCAATGTGGTGGTCATTAGGTCAAAATTTTACTATTTTGACTAAAATTGATTTTTTGCTTAAAAGTTGATTTATTGGGATAATGAGTTTTTCTTTTGGTCAAGGATTAACCAATTTAACCAAAGATGACTTTTGGGTCAAATTTTGACTTTTTGGGTCAATAATTTGCCATTAGGTCAAAAATTGTCTATTTTGACAAATAGTTACTTTTTGGTCAAAAGTTGACCAATTGAGTAAATGGGTTGGTCATTGGGTCAAGGATTAACCGTTTTGACCAAAGTTGACTTTTTGGTCGAGATTGACATATTGGGTCGATAATAGGTAATTAGATCGAAAATTAATTAGTTTTGCAAAATTAATTTTTGACGAAAATACTTACTATTGGGTCAATGGGTTTGTCATGGGGTCAAGGATTGATCATTTTGACCAATGTTGACATTTTGGTCAAAAGTTGACTTATTGGGTCAATGGGTTGGTCGTTGGATCAGAAATTGACTATTTTAACCAAAGTTGACCTATTGGTCAATGATGTGGTCATTAGGTCAAAAATTAAATATTTTGACAAAAATTGACTTTTTGGTGAAAAGTTGGCCGATTAGGTCAATGGGATGTTCAGTTGGTCAAGGATTAACCATTTAGACTGAAGTGGACTTTTTGGTTAAAAGTTAACAATTGGGTCAATGGGTTGGTCATTTGGTCAGAAATTGACCATTTAGACCGATGTTGACTTTTTGGTCTACAGTTGACATATTGGGTCAATGGGTTGGTCGTTGGGTCAGAAATTGACCATTTTGACCGAACTTGACTTTTTGGTCAAAAGTTGACCTATTGTTTAAATAGGATGGTCATTAGGTTAAGGATTGACCATTTTGAACAAAGTTGACTTTTTGATTGAAAGTTAACATATTAGGTCAATGGGGTGGTCATTAGGTCAAAAATTGACTATTTTGACAAAAATTGATTTTTCGGTTAAAAGTTAACCTATTGGGTCAATGGGTTGGTCATTGGGTCAAGGATTGACCATTTTGACCAAAGTTGACTTTTGTCGTAGATTGACTTATTAGGTCATTAATAGGTCCTTAGATCAAAAATTAACTATTTTAACCAAAATTGTTTTTTTGGTCAAAAGTTTACCTATTGGGTCATTGTGTCGGTCATTGGGTCAAGGATTGACCATTTTGGCCAAAGTTGACTTTCTGAGTCGAAAGTTGACTGTTGAGGTCTACGGGTTGGACATTAGGTCAGGGATTGATCATTTTGATCAAAGTTGACTTTTTGCTTAAAAGTTGACCTATTGGGTTAATGGGTTGGACGCTGTGTCAAAAATTGACCATTTTAACCAAAGTTGTCCTATTTGGTCAATGAGGTGGTCATTTGGTCAAAAATTTTCTATTTTGACCAAAATTAACTTTATGGTGAAATGTTGGCCATTTGGGTCACAAGATTGTTCATTTAGTCAAGGATTGACCATTTAGACCGAAGTGGACTGTTTTGTCAAATGTTGACCTATTGGGTCAATCGGTTGGTCAGAAATTGACCATCTCCACTGAAGTTTACTATTTTGTCTAAAGTAGACCTATTGGGTCAGTGGGTTGGTCATTGGGTTAAGGATAAACCATTTTTACCAAAGTTGACTTTTTGGTCAAAAGTTGACCTGTCGGGTCAATGGGTTGGTCATTGAGTCAAAGATTGACCATTCTGACCGAGGTAGACTTTTTAGTCTGAGATTGACTTATTAGGTCAATAATTAGTCATTAGGTTAAAAATTGACTATTTTGACCAAATTGAATTTTTGGTCAAAAGTTGAGCCATTGGGTCAATGAGGTGGTCGTTGGGTCAGAAATTGACCATTTTGACCAAAGTTAGCCCGATGTTGATGAGTTGCTCATTTGGTCAGAAATTGACAATTTAGACCGATGTTGACTTTTTGGTCTAAAGTTGACCTATTCGGTCAATGGGTTGGTCGTTGGGTAAGAAATTGACTATTTTGACGAGCTTAACTTTTTGGTCGAAAAGTTGACCGTTGACTATTGAGTAAGTAGGGTGGTCATTAGGTCGAAGTTTGACCATTCGACGAAAGTTGACTTTTGGGTTGAGATTGACTTGATTAGGTCGATGAGATGGTGATTAGGTCAAAAATTGACTATTTTGACTAAAATTGATTTTTTTGTCAAAAGTTGATATTTTGGGATAATGGGTAGTTCATTGGGTCAAGGATTGACCATTTTGACCAAAGTTGACTTTGTAGTCGGAGATTGACTTATTAGATTGGCTGGTCATTAGGTTAAAAATTGACTATCTTAACCAAAATTAAATTTTTGTTCTAATGTTGAGCTTGCTGGATTCGATGGGTTGCTCGTTAGGTCGAGAAATTGACCATTTTGACCGAAGTTGACTTTTTGAGTGAAAGTTGACCTATTGGGAAAATAGGGTAGTCATTAAGTGAAGGATTGACCATTTTGACCAAAGTTGACTTTTTGGTCAAAATTTGACCTATTGGGTCAATGGGGTGGTCATTTGGTAAAAAATTGACTATTTTGACTAAAATTGTTTTTTTGCTTAAAAGTTGACCTATTGGGCTAATGTATTTTTCATTGTGTCAAGGATTGACCATTTTAACTAAAGTTGACTTTTTGGTCAAATTTTGACTTTTTGGGTCAATAATTTGCCATTAGGTCAAAAATTCACTATTTTGACCAATATTGACTTTTTGGGTCAAGGATTAACCATTTTTGGTCAAAGATTGACTTAATCGGTCAATAATAGGTCATTAGATAAAAAAATTAACTACTTTGACCAAAATTGATTTTTGGCCAAAAAATAACCTTTTAGGTCAATGGGTTTGGCATTGGGTCAAGGATTGATCATTTTGACCGAAGTTGACATTTTGGTCAAAAGTTGACCTATTGGGTTAATGAGTTGGTTGTTGGGTTAAAAATTGACCATTTTAACTAAAGTTGACCTTTTTGGTAAATGAGGTGGTCATTACGTCAATAATTGACTAGTTTGACGAAAATTGACTATTTTGACCGAATTGGACTTTTTGATCAGAAGTTGACCTATTTGGTCAATGGGTTGGTCATTTGGTCAGAAATTGACCATTTAGACCGATGTTGACTTTTTAGTCTAAAGATGACATATTGGTTCAATGTGTTGGTTGTTGGGTCAGAAATTGACCATTTTGACCAAAGCTGACTTTTTGATCAAAAGTTGACCCATTGTGTAAATAGGGTGGTCATTAGGTCAAGGATTGATCATTTTGAACAAAGTTGACTTTTTGTTCAAATGTTCACCTATTCGGTTAATGGGGTGGTCATTAGGTCAAAAATTAACTATTTTGACCAAAATTGATTTTTTTGTTAAACGTTGACTTATTGGGAAAATGGGTTGTTCATTGGGTCAAGGATTGACCATTTTCACTAAAGTTAACTTTTTAGTCAGAGATTGACTTATTGGGTCAATAATTGGTCATCAGGTCAAAAATTGACTATTTTAACAAAAATTATATTTTTGGTCTAAAGTTGATCTATTGGGTCAATGGGTTGGTCGTTGGGTTAGAAATTGACCATTTTGACTAAAGTTGACTTTTTAGTCAAAATTTAACCTATTGGGTAAATAGGGTGGTCAATAAGTCATGGATTGACTATTTTGACTAAAATTTACTTTTTGAGTCGAGAGTTAACTGTTAGATTCGATGGGTTGGTTATTGGGTCGAGATTGACCATTTTGACGAAGTTGACTTTTTTGTCGTAGATTGACTTATTGGGTCATTAATAAGTCCTTAGATAAAAAATTATTATTTTGACGAATTGATTTTTTGGTCGAAAGTTTATTAGATTCGATGGGTTGGTTATTGGGTCGAGGATTGACCATTTTGACGAAGTTAACTTTACGAGTCGAAAGTTGACTATTAGAGTCAATCGGGTTGAGTCACTAGAGTCGAGGATTGATTATTTTGATCAAAGTTGATTATTTGGTTAAAAGTTGACTATTGGGTTGAGTTGGTTGATCGTTGGGTGAAGAATTGTCATGTTAACTAAAGTTGACTCGATTTGGTCGATGAATTGTATTTAGTAAAAATTGACTATTTTGATCAAATTGACTTTTTGGTGAAATCTTTGGATATTTGGATTCGAGGATTGTTCATTTGGTCGAGGATTGACCATTTAGACCAAGTAGACTTTTTGGTCGGAAAGTTGACTATTAGGTCAATCGGTTGGTCATTTGAGTCGAATTTGACCATCTACACGAAGTGTACTATTTTGTCTAAAGTAGACCTGTTAGATTGATAGGTTGAGTCCTTGGGTCGAAGATTAACCATTTTGATAAGTTGACTTTTTGGTAAAAGTTGACCTGTCGGGTAAATGGGTTGGTAATTGGGTCGAAGATTGGCCATTCAGTAGAAGTAGACATTTTGGTACGAGATTGACTTATTTGGTCGATAATAAGTCATTAGGTCAAAATTGATTATTTTGACCAAAATTGAATTTTTAGTCGAAAGTTGACTCATTGGATCAGTGAGGTGGTCTTTGGGTCACATATTGACCATTTTGACCAAAGTTGACTTTTTGGTCGAAAGTTGATTTACTAGAGTTAATGGGGTGGTCATTAGGTAAAAATTCTATTTTGACCAAAATTGACATTTTGGTCAAAGTTGACTTATTAGTCGATGGGTTTATCATTGGGTCGAAGATTGATCATTTTGACGAAGTTGACTTTTTGGTAAATAGTTGACCTATTGTGTCAATGGATTGGTCAATGGGATGAGGATTGACCATTTTGACCAAAGATGAATTTTGGGTCAAAGATTGACTTATTGGGTCAATAATTTGCCATTGGTTCAAAAATTAACATTTTTTACCAAAATTAACTTTTTGGTCAAATGTTGACCTATTGGGTCAATGAGTTGGTCATTGGGTTAAGGATTGACAAATTTGACCAAAGTTGACTTTTTGGTCAAAGATTAACTAGTTGGGTCAATACTTTGGATCAAAAATTGACTATTTTGACCAAAATTTATTTTTTGGTCAAAAGTTTACCTATTAGGTCAAGGGGATGGTCATTGGGTTAAGGATTGATCATTTTAACCAAAGTTGACTTTTGGTCAAAAGTTGACCTATTGAGTCTATGGGTTGGTCGTTGGGTCAGAACTTGACCACTTTAACCAAAGTTGACTGTTGGTCGATGAGGTAGTCATTAGGTCAAGCATTATTTTGACCAAAATTGACTATTTGGTGAAAAATTGATATTGGTCGATGGGTTGGTCGATTGAGTCGGATTGACCATTTAGACGAAGTGGACTTTTTGGTGAAAGTTGACTGATTGGGTCGATAGGTTGGTCATTTGGTTAGAAATTGACCATCTTGACTGAAGTTTACTTTTATTTTAATGTTGGCTCATTGGGTCAAAGGGTTAGACGTTGAGTCGAGAAATTGACCATTTTGAACAAACTTTACTTTCTGGCAAAAGTTGATCTATTGGGTCAATGGGGTGGTCATTAGGTAACAAATTGACTATTTTGATCAAAATTGATTTTATGGTCAAAATTTGACCTATTGGGATAACAGGTTTTTCATTGGGTCAAGGATTGACCATTTTGACCAAAGTTGACTTTTTAATCGAAAGTTGACTTATTGGAGTCGATAATTGGTCATTAGATCGAAGATTAACTATTTTAACCAAAATTGAACTTTTTGTCTAAAGTTGACTGTATTGGGTTAATGGGTTAGAAATTGACCTTTTGTGACCAAAGGTGACTTTTTGGTCGAAAGTTGACTATTGGGTAAATAGGTTGGTCATTAAGTCGAGGATTGATAATTTTGACCAAAGTTGTCTTTTTGGTCGAAAGTTGACTATTATGTCGATGGGGTGATCATTAGGTAAGAAATTGACTATTTTCACCAAAATAGATTTTTGATCGAAAGTTGACCTTTTGGGTTAATGATAGTGGCCTTTAAGGTTAAAATTTGCTTATTTCGAACAAAATTGACTTTTTGGTCGATGGTTGACCAATTAAGTCAATGGGTTCGTCATTGGGTCAAAGATTGATCATTTTTTTACCAAAGTTGACTTTTTGATCAAAGTTGACCTATTGGATCAATGTGTTGGTCATTGGGTCAAGGATTGATAATTTTGACCAAAGTTGACTTTTGGGTCAAATTTTGACTTATTTGGTCAATAATTGGTCATTAGGTCAAAAATTGACAATTTTGACCGAAATTCACTTTTTGGTCAGAAGTTGACCTATTAGGTCAATGGGTTGGTCATTTGGTCAAAGATTGTCTATTTGCCCAAAGTTAACTTTTTGGTCAGAGATTAACTTATTGGGTCAATAATAGGTCATTAAATCAAAAATTGATTATTTTGACCAAAATTGACTTTTTGGGCAATGGGTTGGTCATTGGGTCAAGGATTGATCATTTTGACCAAAGTTGACTTCTTTTCAAAAAGTTAACTGTTAGATTCGATAGGTTAATCGTTAGGCAGAGAATTGACCATTTTAACCGAAGTTGACTGTTTGCTCGATGGGGTGGTCATTATGTAAAAAAATGACTATTTTGACCAAAATTGACTTTTTGGTGAAAACTTTGCATATGGGTAAATGGATTGGTCATTGGGCTAAAGTTGACTTTTTGATTAAAAGTTGACCTATTGGGTCAATAGGTTGGTCATTGGGTCAGAATTTGACCATTTTGAGCAAACTTGACTTTTTAGTCGAAATTTGACTGTTAGGTCGATGGGTCGGAAATTAACCATTTTGACAAAACTTGACTTATTGGTCGAAAGTTGACATATTAGGTCGATGTGGTGTTCGTTAGGTCGAAAATTAAATATTTTGACTAAAATTGACTTTTGGTTAAAAGTTGACCTGTTGGGTTAATGGGTTAGTCATTGGGTCGAGATTAACCATTTTGACCAAAGTTGACTTTTTGGTCGTAAGTTGACTATTGGGTCGACGGGTTGGTCATTGGATCGAGGATCGAGCATTTTGACCAAAGTTGACTTTTGGTAAGAGATTGACTTATAGAGGTCAACGATTGGTCATTAGGTCGAAAATTGACTATTTTGACCAAAATTAAATTATTAGTCAAAGTTGACCCATTGGATCGATAGGGTGGTCGATGGATCGAATTTTACCATTTTGACTAAAGTTGACTTTTTCGTAAAAAGTTTACTGTTAGGACGATGAGGAGAGTAATTTGGTCGAAAATTGGTATTTTGACCAAAATTGACTTTTTGGTCGAAGGTTTGACCTATTGAGTTATGGATTGATCGGTTTGTCGAAGTTGACTTATTGGTCCGAAGTTGATCTGTTGGGTCGATGTGTTGGTCGTTGGAGTCGACGATTGACCATTTTGATGAATAGTTGACTTTTTGGTGAAAAGTCGACTTATTGGATTAATGGGGTGGTCTTTAGGTTAAAAATTGACTATATTAACAAAAATAGACTTTTTGGTCAAAGTGACCTATTGGGTCAATGGTTTAGTCGTTGGGTTGAAGGATTAACCATTTTGACGAAAGTTGACTTTTTTATCAAAAGTTGACCTGTTGGGTCAATGGTTTGGTCATTGGGTCAAGGATTAACCAAGGTAGACTTTTTGGTCTGATGTTGACTTAATGGGTTAATAATTGGTCATCGGGTCAAAAATTATCTATTTTGACCAAAATTGAATTTTTGGTCAAAAGTTGACCCATTGGGTCAATGAGGTGGTTATTGGGTCAGAAATTGACCATTTTGGCCAAAGTTGACTTTTTGGTCAAAAGTTGACTTTTTGGTCAAAAGTTGACTTTTTGGTCAAAAGTTGACTTTCTAGGTTAATGGGGTGGCCATTTGGTCAAAGATTAACTATTTTGGCCAAAACTAACATTTTGATCAAAAAGTTGACCAATTGGGTCAGTAGGTTTGTCATTGGGTCAAAGATTTACCATTTTGACCAAAGTTGATTTTTTGGTCAAAAGTTGACCTATTGGGTCAATGAGGTGGTCATTAGGTATAAAACTGACTATTTTGACAAAAATTGACTTTTTGGTGAAAAATTGGCTGATTGGGTCAATGGGTTGTTCATTTGGTGAAAGATTAACCATTTTGACCGAAGTGGACTTTTTGGTCAAAAGTGGACCTATTGGGTCAATGGGTTGGTCATTTGGTTAGAAATTGATCATCTGGCGAAGTTACTTTTATTCTAAAGATGACATATTGGGTCGAACGTTAGTCGTTGGGTCGAAAATTGATAATTTGACGAAACTTTACTTTACTAGTCGAAAGTAGATTTATTGGGTCGATGGGGTGGTCATAAGGTTAAAAATTAACTATTTTGACCGATATTGGTTTTTGGTAAAAAGTTGACCTGTTAGGATAAGGGTTTTTCATTAGGTCAAGGATTAACCATTTTGACCAAAGTTGACTTTTTAATCAGAAATTGACTTATTGGGTCAATAATTGGTCATTAGATCAAAAATAAACTATTTTAACCAAAATTGAACTTTTTGTCTAAAGTTAACCTATTGGGTCAATGGGTTGGTCGTTGGGTCAGAAATTGACCTTTTGGACCAAAGTTGACCTTTTCCTCAAAAGTTGACCTATTGGGTAAATAGGGTGGACATTAAGTCAAGGATGACAATTTTGACCAAAGTTAACTTTTTTGGTCAAAAGTTGACCTATTGTGTCAATGGGGTGGTGATTAGGTAAAAAATTGACTATTTTGACCAAAATTGATTTTTTAGTCAAAAGTTTAGCTATTTGGTTAATGTGGTGGCCATTAGGTCAAATATTGACTATTTCGACCAAAATTAACTTTTTGGTCCGAGGTTGACCTATTGAGTCAATGGGTTCGATCATTGGCTCGAGATTGATCATTTTACCAAAGTTGACCTTTTAGTCGAAAATTGACTTATTGGATCGATAAGTTGGTCATTGGGTCAAGGATTGACTATTTTGACCAAAGTTGAATTTTTGGTAAAATTTTGACTTATTGGGTCAATAATTGGTCATTAGGTCAAAAAATGACTATTTAGATCAAAATTGACTTTTTGGTTAAAAGTTAACTATTGGGTCAATGGGTTTGTCATTTGGTCAAAGATTGATTATTTGACCAAAGTTGACTTTTTGGTCAGAGATTGACTTATTTGGTCAATAATAGGACATTAAATCAAAAAAGATTATTTTGACCAAAATTGGCTTTTTGGTCAAAAGTTGACCTACTGGGTCAATGGGTTGGTCATTGGGTCAAGGTTTGATCATTTTGACCAAAGTTGACTTCTTTTCAAAAGTTGATCTATTGGGTCTATGGGTTAGTCGTTGGGTCAGAAATTGACCATTTTAACCAAAGTTGACCTATTTGGTCAATGGGGTGGTCATTAGGTAAAAAATTGATAATTTTGTCCAAAATTGACTTTTTGGTGAAAACTTTACATATGGGTCAATGGATTGGTCATTGGGCCAAAGTTGACTTTTTGATCGAAAGTTGACTGTTAGGTCGATAGGTTGGTCATTAGGTCGAAATTTGATCATTTTGACCAAACTTGACTTTTTGGTCGAAAGTTGACTGTTGATTAGAGTCGATGTGGTTGAGTCATTAGTGTCGAAAATTAACTATTTTGATCAAAATTGACTTTTTGGGCAAAAGATGACCTATTAGGGTTAATGGGTTGGTCATTGGGTCAATGATTAACCATTTTGACTAAAGTTGACTTTTGTGTCAAAAGTTGACCTATTAGGTCAACGGGTTGGTCATTGGGTCAAGAATGGAGCATTTTGACCAAAGTTGACTTTTTGGTAAGAGATTGACTTATAGGGTCAACAATTGGTCATTAGGTTAAAAATTGACAATTTCGACCAAAATTGAATTATTAGTCAAAAGTTGACTCGTTGGATCAATGGGGTGGTCATTGGATCAGAATTTTACAATTTTGACTAAAGTTGACTTTTTGGTAAAAAGTTTACCTATTGGGACAATGGTGTGGTAATTTGGTCAAAAATTGACAATTTAGACCAAAATTGACTTTTTGGTCAAAGGTTGACTTTATTGGGTTAAGGATTGAGCAGTTTGACGAAGTTGACTTATTGGTCCAAAGTTGATCTATTGGGTCAATGGGTTGGTCGTTGGGTCAGCAATTGACCATTTTGACAAAAGTTGACTTTTTGGTCAAACGTCGACTTATTGGATTAATGGGGTGGTCTTTAGGTTAAAAATTGACTATATTGACAAAAATAGACTATTTGGTCAAAAGCTAACCTATTGGGTCAATGGTTTGGTCGTTGGGTCAAAGATTAACCATTTTGACAAAAGTTGACTTTTTGGTCAAAAGTTGACCTGTTGGGTCAATGGGTTGGTCATTGGGTCAAGGATTAACCAAGGTAGACTTTTTGGTCTGAGATTGACTTAGTGGGTTAATAATTGGTCATTAGGTCAAAAATTGTTTATTTTGACCAAAATTGAATTTTTGGTCAAAAGTTGATCTATTAGGTCAATGCGGTGGTCATTGGGTCAGAAATTGACCATTTTGACCAAAGTTGACTTTTTGGTCAAAAGTTGTCTTTCTAGGTTAATGGGGTGGCCATTTGGTCAAAGGTTGACTATTTTGGCCATAACTAACTTTTTAATCAAAATGTTGACCAATTGCGTCAGTAGGTTTGTCATTGGGTCAAAGATTGACCATTTTAACCAAAGTTGATTTTTTCATCAAAAGTTGAACAATTGGGTTAATTGGTTGGTCACTGGGACAAGGATTGACCATTTTAACCAAAGTTGACTTTTGGGACAAAGATTAACTTATTCGGTCAATAATTTGCCATTAGGTCAAAAATTAACTATTTTGACCAAAACTTTCATTTTGGTTCAAAGTTTACCTATTGGGTCAATGGGTTGGTCTTTGGGTCCAGGATTGACCCCTTTGACCAAAGATGACTTTTTAGTCATAGATTGACTCATTGGGTTATAATAGGTCATTAGATCAAAAATTAACTATTTTGATCAAAATTAATTTTTGTCGAAAGTTTACTATTTGGTCGATGGGTTGGTCATTGGGTCGAGGATTGATCATTTTGACGAAAGTAAACTTTTCGATTCGAAAGTTGATTTATTGGATCAATGGGTTGGTCATTGGGTCAGAAATTGACCATTTTAACCAAAGTTGACCTATTTGGTAAATGAGGTGGTCATTAGGTCAAAAATTGACTATTTTGACCAAAATTGACTTTTTGGTGAAAAGTTGGCCAATTGGGTCAATGGGTTGTTCATTTGGTCAAGGATTAACCATTTAGACCGTAGTGGACTTTTTGGTCAAATGTTGACCTATTGGGTCAATGGGTTGGTCATTTGGTCGAGAATTGACCATTTAGACCGATGTTGACTTTTTGGTCTAAAGTTGACCTATATGGTCAATGGGTTGGTCGTTGAATTAGAAACTGAACATTTTGACCAAACTTATGTTTTTGATCAAAGGTTGACCTATTGTGTAAGTAGGGTGGTCATTACTTCAAGGATTGACCATTTTGACCAAAGTTGACTTTTTGGTAAAAAGTTGACTGTTGAGATCGATGAGGTGGTGATTAGGTTAAAAATTTATTATTTTGACCAAAAATTGATTTTTTGGTCAAAAGTTGACATATGGGAATAATGGGTTGTTCATTGGGTCAAGGATTGACCATTTTGACCAAAGTTGGCTTTTTAGTAGGAGATTGACTTTATTGGGTCAATAACTGGTCATTACGTTAAAATTTGACTATTTTAAACAAAATTGAATTTTTGTTCTAATGTTGACCTTTTAGGTCAATGGATGGTCGTTGGGTCAAAAATTGACCATTTTGACCAAAGTAGAATTTTTGGTCTAAAGTTGAACTATTGGGTAAATAGGGAAGTCATTATGTCAAGGATTGACCATTTTTACCAAAGTCGACTTTTTGGACAAAGTTGACCCTATTGGGTTAATGGGGTAGTCATTAGATTGGCCGACAATTTTGGCCAAAATTGACTTTTTGGTGAAAAATTACTTGATTAGGTCGATGGGTTGTTCATTTGGTCGAAGATTAACCATTTAGGCCAAAGTGGACGTTTTGGTCGAAGTTGACGTGTTGTGTCGATTGGTTGGTCATCTGAGTTAGAAATTGATCATACTGAAACTGAAGTTTACTTATTTTTCTAAAGTTGACCTATTGGGTCAAAGGTTTGGTTGTTGGGTCAGAAATTGACCAATTTGACCAAATTTTACTTTCTGGTCAAAAGTTGATTTATTGGGTCAATTGGGTGGTCATTAGGTCAAAAATTGACGATTTTGACCTAAATTGATTTTTTGGTCAAAAGTTGACCTATTGTGATAACGGGTTTTTCATTAGGTCAAGGATTAACCATTTTGACCAAAGTTGACTTTTTAATCATCAATTGACTTATTAGATTGATAATTAGTCATTAGATCAAAAATTGGCTATTTTAACCAAAATTGAACTTTTTGTCTAAAGTTGACCTATTGGGTCATTGGGTTGGTCATTGGTTCAGAAATTGACCTTTTGGACCAAAGTTGACTTTTTGGTCAAAAGTTGTCCTATTGGGCAAATACGGTGGACATTAAGTGAGGATGACAATTTTGACCAAAGTTGACTTTTTTAGTCAAAAGTTGATTTATTGCGTCAATGGGGTGGTCATTAGGTAAAAAACTAACTATTTTGACCAAAATTGGTTTTTTGGTCAAAAGTTGAGCTATTTGGTTAATGTGGTGGCCATTACGTCAAATACTTACTATTTCGACCAAAATTGACTTTTTGGTCCAAGGTTGACCTATTGAGTCAATGAGTTCGTCATTGGGTCAAAGATTGACCATTTTTTACCAAAGTTGACTTTTTGGTCATAAATTGACCTATTGGATCAATAAGTTGGTCCTTGGGTCAAGGATTGACTATTTTGACCAATGTTGACTTTTTGGTCAAATTTTGACTTATTCGGTTAATAATTGGTCATTAGGTCAAAAAATGACTATTTTAACCAAAATTGACTTTTTGGTCAGAAGTTGACTTATTGGGTCAATGGGTTGGTCATTTGGTCAAAGATTGACTATTTGACCAAAGTTGACATTTTGGTCAGAGATTGACTTATTTGGTCAATAATAGGTCATTAAATCAAAAATTGACTATTTTGACCAAAATTGACTTTTGGTCAAAAGTTGACCTATTGGATCAATGGGTTGGTCATTGGGTCAAGGATTGATACTTTTGACCAAAGTTGACTTCTTTTCAAAAGTTGACCTATTAGGTCAATGGGTTGGTCGTTGGGCCAGAAATTGACCATTTTAACAGAAGTTGACTTATTTGGTCAATAGGGTGGTCATTAGGTAAAAAATTGACTATTTTGACCAAAATTGACTTTGTGGTGGAAACTTGGCATATGGGTCAATGGATTGGTTGATGGGCTAAAGTTAAATTTTTAATCAAAAGTTGACCTATTGGGTCAATAGGTTGGTCAATGATTTAGAATTTTACCATTTTGACCAAACTTGACTTTTTAGTCAAAATTTGACCTATTGGGTCAATGGGTCAGAAATTGACCATTCTGACCAAACATGACTTTTTGGTCAAAAGTAGAAATATTGGGTTAATGTGGTGTTCATTAGGTCAAAAATTAACTATTTTGAACAAAATTTACTTTTTGGTCAAAAGTTGACCTATTCGGTTAATGAGTTGGTCATTAGGTCAAGGATTGACCATTTTGACCAAAGTTTGACTTTTTGGTCAAAAGTTGACCTATTGGGTCAACGAGTTGGTCATTGGGTCAATGATAGACTATTTTGACCAAAGTTGACTTTTTGGTAAGAGATTGACTTATTGGGTCAATAATAAGTCATTAGGTAAAAAATCTACTATTTTGATCAAAATTGAATTATTAGTCAAAAGTTGACCCATTGGATCAATGGGGTGGTCATTGGATCAGAATTTTACCATTTTGACTAAAGTTGACTTTTTCGGAAAAAGTTTACCATTGAGGACGATAGGGTTAGTAATTTAGTAAAAATTGACTATTTTGACCAAAATTGACTTTTTGGTCGAAAGGTTGACCTATTAGGTCGAGGATTGATCAATTTGACCAAAGTTTTCTTATTGGTCGAAAGTTGATCCTTTAGATCGATGGGTTAGTCATTAGATTGACATTAATCATTTTAGATAGTAGACGTTTTGGTCGAAAGTCGACTATTGGATTAATGGGGTGGTCATTAGGTCAAAAATTAACTATATTGACAAAAATAGACTTTTTGGTCAAAGGCTGACCAATTGGATAAATGGTTTGGTCGTTAGTCGAGTATTAACCATTTTGATGAAAAGTTGACTTGTTGGTCGAAAGTTGACTTGTTAGATCGATCGGTTGGTCATTGGGCGAGATTGACTGAGGTAGACATTTTCGTTTGAGATTGACTTATTGGGTCGATAATTGGTCATCAAGTCGAAATTGTCTATTTTGACAAAACTTGAATTTTTAGTGCGAAGTTGACCGCGAATTGATGAGGTGAGTCATTGGATCGAGAAATTGACCATTTTGACCAAAGTTGACTTTTTGGTCAAAAGTTGACTTTTTGGTTGAAAGTTGACTTTTTGGTTGAAAGTTGACTTTCTAGGTTAATGGGGTGGCCATTTGGTCAAAGTTAGTTATTTTGGCCAAAATTAACTTTTGATCGAAAAGTTGACTATTAAGGCGATGAGTTTGTCATTTGGTCAAAGATTGACCATTTTGACCAAAGTGGATTTTTTGGTCAAAAGTTGAACAATTGAGTCAATGGGTTGGTCTCTGGGACAAGAATCATCCATTTTAAGAAAAGTTGACTTTAGGACAAAGATTAACTTATTGGGTCAATAATTTGCCATTAGGTCAAAAATTATTACTTTGACGAAAATTTTCTTTTTGGTCAAAGTTTACTATTGGGTCGATGGGTTGGTCATTGGGTCGAGGATTAAATATTTTAACCAAAGTAGACTTTTTGGTCGTAGATTGACTTATTGGATTCGATAATAGGTCGATGAATCGAAAATTGACTATTTTGATCGAAATTAATTTTTCGAAAGTTTACTGTTAGGTCGAAAGGGTTGGTCATTAAGTCGAGGATTGATCATTTTGACCAAAGTTAACTTTTGGTCAAAAGTTAGTTATTGGGTCAATGGGTTGGTCATTAGGTCAGAAATTGACCATTTTAACCGAAGTTGACCTATTTGGTCAATGAGGTGGTCCTTAGGTTAAAAATTGACTATTTTGACCAAATATGACTTTTTGGTGAAAAGTTGGCCGATTGGGTAAATGGGTTGCTCATTTGGTCAAGGATTAACCATTTAGACCGTAGTGGACTTTTTGGTCAAAAGTTAACCTATTGGTTTAATGGGTTGGTCATTTGGTAAGAAATTGACCATTTAGACCGATGTTGACTTTTTGGTCTAAAGTTGACCTATTGGGTCAATGGGTTGGTTGTCATATCAGAAATTGACCATTTTGACCAAACTTAACTTTTTGGTCAAAAGTTGACCTATTATTTCAGTTGGGTGGTCATTAGGTCAAGGATTGACCATTTTGCCCAAAGTTGACTTTTTGGTCAAAAGTTGACATATTGGGTCAATGAGGAGGTGATTAGGTAAAAAATTGACTATTTTGACCAAAATTCATTTTTTGGACAAAAGCTGACATATGGGGATAATGGGTTGTTCATTGGGTGAAGGATTTACCATTTTGACCAAAGTTGGCTTTTTAGTCGGAGATTGACTTATTGGGTCAATAACTGGTCACTAGGTTAAACATTGACTATTTTAACAAAAGTTGAATTTTTGTTCTAATGTTGACTTATTGGGTCAATGGGTTGGTCGTTCGGTCAGAAATTGAAAATTTTGACCAAAGTTAAATTTTTGGTCAAAAGTTGGACTATTGGGTAAATAGAGAAGTCATTAAGTCAAGGATTGACCATTTTGACCAAAGTTGACTTTTTGGTCAAAAGTTGACCTATTGGGTCAATAGGGTTGTCATTAGGTCAAAAATTGACTATTTTGACTAAAATTGATTTTTTGCTTAAAAGTTGATCTATTGGGATAATGGGTTTTTCTTTGGGTCAAGGATTGACCATTTTAACCAAAGTTGACTTTTGGGTCAAATTTTGACTTTTTGGGTCAATAATTTGCCATTAGGTCAAAAATTATCTATTTTGACCAATAGTGACTTTTTTGTCAATAGTGACTTTTTTGTCTAAAGTTGATCTATTGGGTCAATGGGTTGGTTGTTGGCTTAGAAATAGATCATTTTGACCAAAGTTGACTTTTGGTAAAAAGTTGACCTATTGGGTAAATTGGGTGGTCATTAAGTCAAGGATTAATTTTTTTGACCAAAATTTACTTTCTGGTAAAATGTTGACCTATTGGGTTAATGGGTTGGTCATTGGCTAAAGGATTGACCACTTTGATAAAGTTTACTTTTTTGTCGTAGATTGACTTATTGGGTCATTTATAGGTCCTTAGATCGAAATTGAGTGATCCCAACAAAATTTATTTTTTGGTCGAAAGTTTATCTATTGGGTCTTTGGGATGAGTCATTGGGTCGAGGATTCGACCATTTTGACCGAAGTAGACTTTCTGGTCAAAAGTTGATCAATTGGGTTATTGGGTTGGTCATTAGGTCAAGGATTGATGATTTTGATCAAAGTTGACTTTTTGGTTAAAAGTTGACCTATTGGGTCAATGGGTTGGTCAATGGGTCAAAAATTGACCATTTTAACCAAAGTTGACCTATTTTGTCAATGAGGTGGTCATTTGGTCAAAAATTGACTATTTTGACCAAAATTGACTTTTTGGTAAAATGTTGGCCGTTTGGGTCACAGGGTTGTTCATTTGGTCAAAGATTGACCATTAAGTCCGAAGTGGACTTTTTTGTCAAAAGTTGACCTATTGGGTCAATCAGTTGGTCGTTTGGTCAGAAATTGAGCATCTACACTGAAGTTTACTATTTTTTCTAAAGTAGACCTATTGGGTCAATGGGTTGGTCATTGGGTCTTGGATTAACTATTTTTACCAAAGTTGACTTTTTGGTCAAAAATTTACTGTCGAAGTCGATGGGTTGGTCATTGAGTCAAGATTGACCATTACGACGAGGTAGACTTTTTAGTCGAGATTGACTTATTAGGTCGATAATTAGTCATTAGAGTTAAAAATTGACTTTTTTGACCAAAATTGAATTTTTGTCAAAGTTGACCCATTGGGTCAATGAGATGGTCATTAGGTCAGAAATTGATCATTTTGACCAAAGTTGACTTTTTGGTCAAAAGTTGATTTACTTAGGTTAATGGGGTGGCCATTAAGTCGAAAGTTATCTTATTTTGACCAAAATTGACTTTTTGGTCAAAAGTTGACCTATTGGGTCATTAGGATTATCCTTGGGCCAAAGATTGACCATTTTGACCAAAGCTGACTTTTTAGTCAAAAGCTGATCTATTGGGTCAATGGGTTGGTCAATGGGATAATGATTAACCATTTTGACCAAAGTTGACTTTTGGGTCGAAGATTGACTTATTGTTTCAATAATTTTCCATTAGATTAAAAATTAACTATTTTGACCAAAATTGACTTTTTTTGTGAAAACTTCGCATATGGGTCAATGGATTAGACATTGTGCTATAGTTGACTTTTTGATCAAAATTTGACCAATTGGGTCAATAGGTTGATCATTGGGTCAGAAATTGGCCATTTTGACCAGACTTGACTTTTTGGTCAAAATTTGACCTATTGGATCAATGAGTCAGAAATTGACCATTTTGACCAAACTTGACTTTTTGGTCAAAAGTTGACCTATTGGGTCAATGTGGTGGTAATTAGGTAAAAAATTAACAATTTTGCTCAAAATTGACTTTTTGGTCAAAAGTTGACCTATTGGGTTAATGGGTTGGTAATTGGGTCAAGGATTGACCTTTTTGACCAAAGTTGATTTTTTGGTCAAAAGTTGACCTATTGGGTTAACGGGTTGGTCATTGGGTCAATGATGGAGCATTTTGACCAAAGTTGACTTTTTGGTAAGAGATTGACTTATTGGGTCAATAATTGGTCATTAGGTCAAAAATTAACTATTTTGACCAAAATTGAATTTTTAGTCAATAGCTGACCCATTGGATCAATGGGTTGGTCATTGAATCAGAATTTGACCATTTTGAGTAAAGTAGACTTTTTGGTAAAAAGTTTACCTATTGGGACAATGGGGTGGTAATTTGGTCAAAAATTGACTATTTTGACCAAAATTGACTTTTTGGTCAAAAGTTGACCTATTTGGTCAATGATTGATCATTTTGACCAAAGTTAACTTATTGGTAAAAAGTTGATCTATTGGGTCAATGGATTGGTCGTTGGGTCAGCAACTGACCATTTTGACCAAAGTTGACTTTTTGGTCAAAAGTCGACCTATTGGATTAATGGGGTGGTTATTAGATCAAATATTGACCATATTGACAAAATAGACTTTTTGGTAAAAAGCTGACCAATTGGGTCAATGGTTTGGTCGTTGGGTCAGGGATTAACCATTTTGACGAAAGTTAACTTTTTGGTCAAAAGTTAACCTGTTGGGTCAATGGATTGGTCATTGGGTCAAGGATTGACCAAATTAGAATTTTTAGTCAAAAGTTGGCCCATTGGGTCAATGAGGTGGTCATTGGGTCAGAAATTGACCATTTTAACTAAAGTTAACTTTTTGGTCAAAAGTTGACTTTTTGGTTAAAAGTTGACTTCTTAGATTAAAGGGGTGGCCATTTGGTCAAAGATTGACTATTTTAGCCAAAATTAACTTCTTGATCAAAAAGTTGACCTATTGGGTCAGTAGGTTTGACATTGGGTCAATGATTGACCATTTTGACCAAAGTAGATTTTTTTGTCAAAGGTTGAACAATTGAGTCAATGGGTTGGTCACTGGGACAAGAATCGGCCATTTCAACCAAAGTTGACTTTTGGGACAAAGATTAACTTATTGGGTCAATAATATGCCATTATGTCAAAAATTGAATATTTTGACCAAAATTTTCTTTTTGGTCAAAAGTTGACCTATTGGGTTAATGGTTAGGTCATTGGGTCAAGGACTAACCATTTTTGACCAAAGTTGAATTTTTGGTCATAGATTGACTTATTAGGTCAATAATAGGTCATTAGATCAAAAATTTGCTATTTTCATCCAAATTAATTTTTTTGCCAAAAGTTCACCTATTGGGTTAATGGGTTGGTCATTGAGTCAAAGATTAATCATTTTGACCAAAGTTAACTTTTTGGTCAAAAGTTGATTATTTGGTCAATAGGTTGGTCATTGGGTCAGAAATTGACCATTTTAACCAAAGTTGACCTATTTGGTCAATGAGGTGGTCATTAGGACATAAATTGACTATTTTGACTAAAATTAACTTTTTGGAGAAAAGTTGGCCGATTGGGCCAATGGGTTGTTTATTTGGTCAAGGATTAACCATTTAGACCAATGTTGACTTTTTCGTCTAAAGTTGACCTATTCGGTCAATGGGTTGGTCGTTGGGTGAGAAATTGACCATTTTGACCAAACTTAACTTTTTGGTCAAAAGTTGACCTATTGTGTAAGTAGGGTGGTCATTAGGTCAAGGGTTGACCATTTTGACTAAAGTTGACTTTTTGGTCAAAAGTTAACTTATTGGGTCAATGAGGTGGTGATTAGGTAAAAAATTGACTATTTTGACTAAAATTGATTTTTTTGTCAAAAGTTGACATTTTGGTATAAAGGGTAGTTCATTGGGTCAGGGATTGACCATTTTGACCAAAGTTGACTTTTTTGTCAGAGATTGACTTATAGGGTCAATAACTGATCATTAGGTTAAAAATTGACTAATTTAACCAAAATTAAATTTTTGTTCTAATGTTGACCTATTGGGTCAATGGGTTGGTCGTTGAGTCAGAAATTGACCATTTTGACCAAAGTTGACTTTTTGATGAAAAGTTGACCTATTATGTCAATGGGGTGGTCATTAGGTAAAAAATTAACTATTTTGACCAAAATTGACTTTTTGGTCAAAAGTTGAGCTATTTGGTTAATGTGGTGGCCATTAGGACAAATACTTACTATTTCGACCAAAATTGACTTTTTGGTCCAAGGTTGACCTATTGAATCAATGAGTTCGTCATTGGGTCAAAGATTGACCATTTTTTACCAAAATTGACTTTTTGGTCATAAATTGACCTATTGGATCAATAAGTTGGTCATTGGGTCAAGATTAGTTATTTTGACGAAAGTTGACTTTTTGGTCAAATTTTGACTTATTGGGTCAATAATTGGTCATTAAGTCAAAAATGACTATTTTAACCAAAATTGACTTTTTGGTCAAAAGTTGACTTATTGGGTCAATTGGCTGGTCATTTGGTCAAAATTTGACTATTTGACTAAAGTTTACTTTTTGGTCAGAGATTGACTTATTTGGTCAATAATAGGTCATTAAATCAAAAATTGACTATTTTGACCAAAATTGGCTTTGGTCGAAGTTGACCGATTGGATTCAATGGGTTAGTCATTGGGTCGAAGATTGATACTTTTGACCAAAGTTGACTTCTTTTGAAAGTTGACTTATTAGGTCGATGGGTTGGTCGTTGGGCGAAATTGACCATTTAACGAAAGTTGACCTGTTGAGTCGATGGGTGAGTCATTAGGTAAAAAATTAGCTATTTTGACCAAAATTGACTTTGTGGTGGAAACTTGGCATATGGATCAATGGATTGGTCATTGGACTTAAAGTTGAATTTTTGATCGAAAGTTAACTTATTAGGTCGATAGGTTGGTCGTTAGCTTAGAATTTGACCATTTTGACCAAACTTGACATTTTAGTCGAAATTTTACTATTAGGTCGATGGGTCGAGAAATTGACCATTTTGACCAAACTTGTCTTTTTGGTCAAAAGTGGACATATTGGGTCAATGTGGTGGTCATTAGGTTAAAAATTAACTATTTTGACCAAAATTTACTTTTTGGTCAAAAGTTGACCTACTGGGTTAATGGGTTGGTCATTGGATCAAGGATTGACCATTTTGACCAAGTTGACTTTTTGGTCGAAAGTTGACTGTTAGAGTCGACGAGTTGGTCATTGGATGCATGATGGAATATTTTGACCAAAGTTGACTTTTTGGTAAGAGTTTGACTTATTGGGTCAATAATTGGTCATTAGGTAAAAAATTGACTATTTTGACCAAAATTGAATTATTAGTCAAAAGTTGACCCATTGGATCAATAGGGTGGTCATTGGATCAGAATTTTATCATTTTGACTAAAGTTGTCTTTTTGGTAAAAAGTTTACCTATTGGGACAATGGGATGATAATTTGATCAAAAATTGACTATTTTGACCAAAATTGACTTTTTGGTCAAAGGGTGACCTATTGGGTCAAGGATTGATCATTTTGACCAAAGTTCTCTTATTGGTCCAAAGTTGATCTTTTATGTCGATGGGTTGGTCGTTGGGTCGATATTGACCATTTTGACAAAGTCGACGTTTTGGTCGAAGTCGAGCTATTGGATTAATGGGGTGGTCATTAGGTCAAAAATTAACTATATTGACAAAAATAGACTTTTTGGTTAAAAGCTGACCTATTGGATAAATGGTTTGGTCGTTGGGTCAAGGATTAATCATTTTGACAAAAGTTGACCTGTTGGGTCAATCGGTTGGTCATTGGGTCAAGGATTGACCAAGGTAGACATTTTCGTTTGAGATTGACTTATTGGGTCAATAATTGGTCATCATGTAAAAAAATTGTCTATTTTGACAAAAATTGTTTATTTTGACAAAAATTGAATTTTTTGTCAAAAGTTGACCCACTAGGTCAATGAGGTGGTCATTGGGTCAGAAATTGACCATTTTGACCAAAGTTGACTTTTTGGTTAAAAGTTGACTTTCTAGGTTAATGGGGTGGCCATTTGGTCAAAGATTGACTATTTTGGCCAAAATTAACTTTTTGATCAAAAAGTCGACCATTGGATCAGTAGATTTGTCATTGAGTTAAAGATTGACCATTTTGACCAAAGTTGATTTTTTGGTCAAAAGTTGAACGATTGAGTCGATGGGTTGGTCTCTGGGACAAGAATCAGCCATTTTAACAAAAGTTGACTTTTGGCAAAAAGATTAACTTATTGGGTCAATAATTTGCCATTAGGTCAAAAATTGACTATTTTGACCAAAATTTTCTTTTTGGTCCAAAGTTTAACTATTGGGTCAATGGGTTGGTCATTGGGTCAAGGATTAAATATTTTAACCAAAGTTGACTTTTTGGTCATAGATTGACCTATTAGGTCAATAATAGGTCAGTAGATAAAAAATTTTCTATTTTGATCAATATTAATTTTTTTAAAAGTTTACCTATTAGGTCAAAGGGTTGGTCATTGGGTCAAGGATTGATCATTTTGACCAAAGTTGACTTTTTTGGTCAAAAGTTGACCTATTGTGTCAATGGGGTGGTCATTAAGTAAAAAAATAACTATTTTGACCAAAATTGATTTTTTGGTCAAAAGTTGAGCTATTTGGTTAATGTGGTGGCCATTAAGTCAAATACTTACTAATTCGACCAAAATTGACTTTTTGGTCCAAGGTTGACTTATTGAGTCAATGGGTTCGTCATTGGGTCAAAGATTGATCATTTTTTTACCAAAGTTGACTTTTTGGTCATAAATTGACCTATTGGATCAATAAGTTGGTCATTGGGTCAAGGATTGACTACTTTGACCAAGTTGACTTTTTGGTCAAATTTTGAGTTATTGGGTCAATAATTGGTCATTAGGTCAAAAACTGACTATTTTAACGAAAATTGACTTTTTGGTCATAAGGTGACTTATTGGGTCAATGGGCTGGTCATTTGGTCAAAGATTGACTATTTGACCAAAGTTGACTTTTTGGTCAGAGATTGATTTATTTGGTCAATAATAGGTTATTAAATCAAAAATTGACTATTATGACCAAAATTGGCTTTTAGGTCAAAAGTTGACCTATTAGGTCAATGGGTTAGTCATTGGGTCAAGGATTGATACATTTGACCAAGTTTGACATCTTTTCAAAAGTTGACCCATTAGGTCAATGGGTTGGTCGTTGGGCCAGAAATTGACCATTTTAACAGAAGTTGACCTATTTGGTCAATGAGGTGGTCATTAGGTAAAAAATTGACTATTTTGACCAAAATTAACTTTTTGGTGAAAACTTGGCATATGGGTCAATGGATTGGTCATTGGGCTAAAGTTGAATTTTTGAACAAAAGTTGACTGTTGAGTCGATAGGTTAGTCATTGGGTTAGAATTTGACCATTTTGACGAACTTGACTTTCTAATCGAAATTTGACTTATTGGGTCGATGGGTCGAAAATTAACCATTTTGACGAACTTGACTTTTGGTCGAAAGTAGACATATTAGATCGATGTGGTGGTCATTAGGTCGAAATTAACTATTTTGACCAAAATTTACTTTTTGGTCTAAAGTTGACCTATTGGGTTAATGGGTTGGTCATTGGGTCAAGGATTGACCATTTTGACTAAAGTTGACTTTTTGGTCAAAAGTTGACCTATTGGGTCAACGAGTTGGTCATTAGATCGATGATGGAGTTATTTTGACGAAAGTTGACTTTTTGGTAAGAGTTTGACTTATTAGGTCGATAATTGGTCATTAGGTAAAAAATTTACTATTTTGATTAAAATTGAATTATTAGTCAAAAGTTGACCCATTGGATCAATGGGGTGGTCATTTGATCAGAATTTTACCATTTTGACTAAAGTTGACTTTTTTGGTAAAAAGTTTATCTATTGTGACAATGGGGTGGTAATTTTGTCAAAAATTGACTATTTTGACCAAAATTGACTTTTTGGTCAAAGGTTGACCTATTGGGTTAAGGATTGATCATTTTGACTAAAGCTCTCTTATTGGTCAAAGTTGATCTTTTAGGTCGATGGGTTGGTCGTTGGATCGACATTGATAATTTTACCAAAGTTGACGTTTTGGTCGAAAATCGACCTATTGGATCAATGGGGTGGTAATTTGATCAAAAACTGACTATATTGACCAAAATAGACTTTTTAGTCTAGCGACTTATTGGATAAATGGTTTGGTCGTTGGGTCAAGGATTAACCATTTTGACAAAAGTTGACTTTTTGGTCAAAAGTTGACCTGTTGGGTCAATGGGTTGGTCATTGGGTTGAAGGATTAACCAAGGTAGACTTTTTGGTCTGAGATTGACTTAATGGGTCAATAATTGGTCATCAGGTCAAAAATTGTCTATTTTGACCAAAATTGAATTTTTGGTCAAAAGTTGACCCATTGGGTCAATGAGGTGGTCATTGGGTCAGAAATTGACCATTTTGACCAAAGTTGACTTTTTGGTCAAAAGTTGACTTTTTGGTTAAAAGTTGACTTTCTAGGTTAATGGGGTGGCCATTTGGTCAAAGATTGACTATTTTGGCCAAAATTAACTTTTTGATCAAAAAGTTCAACTATTGGGTCATTAGGTTTGTCATTGGGTCAAAGATTGACCATTTTGACCGAAAGTTGATTTTATGGTCGAAAAGTTGAACGATTGAGTCAATGGGTTGGTCTCGGGACAAGAATCGGCCATTTTAACAAAAGTTGACTTTTAGGACAAGATTAACTTATTGGGTCGATAATTTGCCATTAGGTCGAAAGTTGACTTATTTTGACAAAATTTTCTTTTTGGTCCAAAGTTTACCTATTGGGTCAATGGGTTGGTCATTGGGCCAAGGATTAAATGTTTTGACCAAAGTTGACTTTTTAGTCATAGATTTACTTATTGGGTCAATAATAGGAAAGTAGATCAAAAATTGACTATTTGGATCAAAATTAATTTTTTGAAAAGTTTACTATTAGAGTTAAAGGGTTGGTCATTAGCTCAAGGATTGATCATTTTGACCAAAGTTAACTTTTTGGTCAAAAGTTGACTATTGGGTCAATGGGTTGGTCATTGGGTCAGAAATTGACCATTTTAACCAAAGTTGACCTATTTGGTCAATGAGGTGGTCCTTAGGTTAAAAATTAACTATTTTGACAAAAATTGACTTTTTGGTGAAAAGTTGGCTGATTGGGTAAATGGGTTGCTCATTTGGTCAAGGATTAACCATTTAGACCGTAGTGGACTTTTTGGTCAAAAGTTAACCTATTGGTTTAATTGGTTGGCCATTTGGTAAGAAATTGACCATTTAGACCGATGTTGACTTTTTGGTCTAAAGTTGACCTATTGGGTCAATGGGTTGGTTGTCATATCAGAAATTGACCACTTTGTCCAAACTTAACTTTTTGGTCAAAAGTTGACTTATTGTGTAAGTAGGGTGGTCATAAGGTCAAGGAATGACCATTTTGACCAAAGTTGACTTTTTGATCAAAAGTTGACCTATTGGGTCAATGAGGTGGTGATTAGGTCAAAAATTGACAATTTTGACCAAAATTCATTTTTTGGTCAAAAGTTGACATATGGGGATAATGGGTTGTTCATTGGGTGAAGGATTGATCATTTTGACCAATGTTGGCTTTTTAGTCGGAAATTGACTTATTAGGTCAATAACTGGTCATTAGGTTAAACATTGACTATTTTAACAAAAGTTGAATTTTTGTTCTAATGTTGACCTATTGGGTGATTGGGTTGGTCGTTCGGTCAGAAATTGACAATTGGGTAAATAGGGAAGTCATTGAGTCAAGGATTGACCATTTTGACCAATGTTGACTTTTTGGTCAAAAGTTGACCTATTGGGTCAATATGGTGGTCATTAGGTCAAAAATTAACTATTTTGACTAAAATTGATTTTTTGCTTAAAAGTTGATCTATTGGGATAATCGGTTTTTCTTTGGGTCAATGATTGATCATTTTAACCAAAGTTGACTTTTGGGTCAAATTTTGACTTTTTGGGTCAAATTTTGACTTTTTGGGTCAATAATTCGACATTAGGTAAAAATTGTCTATTTTGACCAACAGTGACTTTTTGGTCAAAACATGACCAACTGGGTCAATGGGTTAGTCATTGGGTCGAGAATTAACCATTTTGACCAAAGTTAACTTTTTGGTCAAAGATTGACATATTGGGTCAATAATAGGTCATTAGATAAAAAATTGATTAGATTTACCAAAATTTATTTTTGACAAAAAATTTGCCTATTGTGTCAATGGGTCTGTCATTGGGTCAGGAATGATCATTTTGACCAATCTTGACATTTTGGTCAAAAGTTGACTTACTAGGTCAATGGGTTGGTCGTTGGGTCAGAAATTGACCATTTTAACCAAAGTTGACCTATTTGGTCAATGATGTGGTCATTAGGTCAAAAATTAACTATTTTGACCAAAATTGACTTTTTGGTGAAAAGTTGGCCGATTGGGTCAATGGGTTGTTCATTTGGTCAAGGATTAACCATTTAGAAAGAAGTGGACTTTTTGGTCAAAAGTTAACCTATTAGGTGAATGGGTTGGTCATTTGGTCAGAAATTGACCATTTAAACCGATGTTGACTTTTTGGTCTACAGTTGACATATTGGGTCAATGGGTTGGTCGTTGGGTCAGAAATTGACCATTTTGACCAAACTTGACTTTTGGTCGAAAGTTGACTGTTGTGTAAATAGGGTGGTCATTAGGTCAAGGGTTGACCATTTTGAACAAAGTTGACTTTTTTTTAAAAGTTTACATATTGGGTCAATGGGGTGGTCATTAGGTCAAAAATTGACTATTTTGACTAAAATTGAACTTTTTGTCTAAAGTTGACCTATTGGGTCAATGAGTTGGTCGTTGGGTCAGAAATTGACCTTTTGGACCAAAGTTGACTTTTTGGTCAAAAGTTGACCTATTGGGTAAATAGGGTGGTCATTATGTCAAGGATTGACAATTTTGACCAAAGTTGACTTTTTTGGTCAAAACTTGACCTATTGTGTCAATGGGGTGGTCATTAGGTAAAAAATTGACTATTTTGACCAAAATTGATTTTTTGGTCAAAAGTTGACCTATTGGGTTAATGTGGTGGCCATTAGGTTAAAATTTGACTATTTCGACCAAAATTGACTTTTTGGTCCAAGGTTGACCAATTGAGTCAATGGGTTCGTCATTGGGTCAAAGATTGACCATTTTTTACCAAAGTTGACTTTTTGGTCGAAAGTGGACCTATTGGATCAATGCGTTGGTCATTAGATCGAGAATTAACTATTTTGACCAAAGTTGACTTTTTGGGTCAAATTTTGACTTATTTGGTCAATAATTGGTTATTAGGTCAAAAATTGACTATTTTGACCAAAATTGACTTTTTGGTCAAAAGTTGACCTATTGGGTCAATGGGTTGGTCATTTGGTCAAAGATTGCCTATTTGCCCAAAGTTAACTTTTTGGTCAGAGATTAACTTATTGGGTCAATAATAGGTCATTAAATCAAAAATTGATTATTTTAACCAAAATTATTTTTTTGGTCAAAAGTTGACTTTTGGGTCAATGGGTTGGTTATTGGGTCAAGGATTGATCATTTTGACCAAAGTTGACTTCTTTTCAAATGTGGTCACTATTGGGTCGATGGGTTAATCGTTGGGCTGAAATTGACCATTTTAACCAAAGTTGACCTATTTGGTCAATGGGGTGGTCATTAGGTAAAAAATTGACTATTTTTTTACCAAAATTGACTTTTTGGTGAAAACTTGGCATATGGGTCAATGGATTGGTCATTGGGCCAAAGTTGACTTTTTGATTAAAAGTTGACCTATTGGGTCATTAGGTTGGTCATTGGGTCAGAATTTGACCATTTTGACCAAACTTGACTTTTTGGTCAAAATTTGACCTATTGGGTCAATGGTTCAGAAATTAACCATTTTGACCAAACTTGACTTATTGGTCAAAAGTTGACCTATTGGGTCAATGTGGTGGTCATTATGTCAAAAATTAACTATTTCGACCAAAATTGACTTTTTGGTCAAAAGTTGACCTATTGGGTTAATGGGTTGGTCATTGGGTCAAGGATTAACCATTTTGACCAAAGTTAACTTTTTGGTCAAAAGTTGACTTAGTCAGATCGACGAGTTGGTCATTAGGTCGAGATGGAGCATTTTGACCGAAGTTGACTTTTTGGTAAGAGATTGACTTATAGGGTCAACAATTGGTCATTAGGTCAAAAATTGATTATTTTGACCAAAATTGAATTATTAGTCAAAAGTTGACCCATTCGATCAATGGGGTGGTCAATGGATCAGAATTTTACCATTTTGACTAAAGTTGACTTTTTGGTAAAAAGTTTACCTATTGGGACAATGGGGTGGTAATTTGGTCAAAAATTGACTATTTTGACCAAAAATTAATTTTGGTCAAAGGTTGACCTTTTGGGTTAAGGATTGATCAGTTTGACCAAAGTTGACTTATTGGTCCAAAGTTGATCTATTGGGTCAATGGGTTGGTCGTTGGGTCGACGATTGACCATTTTGACAAAAGTTGACTTTTGGTCGAAAGTCGACTTATTGGATTAATGGGGTGGTCTTTAGAGTTAAAAAGTTGGCTATATTAACAAAAATAGACTTTTTGGTCAAAAGGCTGAACTATTGAGGTCGATGGTGTTTGAGTCTGTTGGGTCAAGGATTAACCATTTTGACAAAAGTTCACTTTTTGGTCAAAAGTTGACCTGTTGGGTCAATGGGTTGGTCATTGGGTTGAAGGATTAACTAAGGTAGACTTTTTGGTCTGAGATTGACTTAATGGGTCAATAATTGGTCATGAGGTCAAAAATTGTCTATTTTGACCAAAATTGAATTTTTGGTCGAAAGTTGATTCATTGGGTCGATTGAGGTGAGTCATTAGGTCAGAAATTGACCATTTTGACCAAAGTTGACTTTTTGGTCAAAAGTTAACTTTTTGGTCAAAAGTTGACTTTCTAGGTTAATGGGGTGGCCATTTGGTCAAAGATTAACTATTTTGGCCAAAACTAACTTGTTGATAAAAAAGTTGACCAATTGGGTCAGTAGGTTTGTCATTGGGTCAAAGATTGACCATTTTGACCAAAGTTGATTTTTTGGTCAAAAGTTGAACAATTGGGTCAATGGGTTGGTCACTGGGACAAGGATTGGCCATTTTAACCAAAGTTGACTTTTCGGACAAAGATTAACTTATTGGGTCAATAATTTGCCATTAGGTCAAAAATTGACTTTTTCTACAAAACTTTCTTTTTGGTCCAAAGTTTACCTATTGGGTCAATGGGTTGGTCTTTGGGTCAAGGATTAACCCTTTTGACCAAAGTTGACTTTTTGGTCATAGATTGACTTATTGGGTCAATAATAGGTCATTAGATCAAAAATTGACTGTTTTAATTAAAATTAATTTTTTGTCAAAAGTTTACCTATTGGGTCAATGGGTTGGTCATTGGGTCAAGGATTGATCATTTTGACCAAAGTTAACTTTTTGGTCAAAAGTTGACTATTGGGTCAATGGGTTGGTCATTGGGTCGGAAATTGACCATTTTAACCAAAGTTGACCTATTTGGTAAATGAGGTGGTCATTAGGTCAAAAATTGAATATTTTGACCAAAATTGACTTTTTGGTGAAAAGTTGGCCGATTGGGTCAATGGGTTGTTCATTTGGTCAAGGATTAACCATTTAGACCGTAGTGGACTTTTTGGTCAAAAGTTGACCTATTGGGTCAATGGGTTGGTCATTTGGTCAAAAATTGACCATTTAGACCGATGTTGACTTTTTGGTTTAAAGTTGACCTATTGGGTCAATGGGTTGGTCGTTGGGTCAGAAATTGACCATTTTGACCAAACATAACTTTTTGGTCAAAAGTTGACCTATTGTGTAAGTAGGGTGGTCATTAGGTCAAGGATTGACCATTTTGACCAAAGTTGAGTTTTTGGTCAAAAGTTGACCTATTGGGTCAATGAGGTGGTGATTTGGTCAAAAATTTACTATTTTGACCAAAATTGATATTTTTGGTCAAAAGTTGAGATATGGGGATAATGAGTTGTTCATTGGGTCAAGGATTGACCATTTTGACCAAAGTTGGCTTTTTAGTCGGAGATTGACTTATTGGGTCAATAACTGGTCATTAGGTTAAAAATTGACTACTTTAAACAAAATTGAATTTTTGTTCTAATGTTGGCCTATTGGGTCAATGGGTGGTCGTTGGGTTAGAAATTGACCATTTTGACAAAAGTTGATTTTTTGGTCAAAAGTTGAACTATTGGGTAAATAGGGAAGTCATTAAGTCAAAGATTTACCATTTTGACCAAAGTTGACTTTTTCGTCAAAAGTTGACCTTTTGTCATTAGGTCAAAAACTGACTATTTTGACAAAAATTGACTTTTCGGTGAAAAATTGGCTGATTGGGTTGATGGGTTGTTCATTTGGTCAAGGATTAACCAATTTAGACCGAAGTGGATTTTTTGGTCAAAAGTTGACCTATTGGATCAATGGGTTGGTCATTTGGTTAGAAATTGGCCATCTAGACTGAAGTTTACTTTTTATTCTAAAGTTGACCTATTGGGTCAAAGGGTTGGTCGTTGGGTCAGAAATTGACCAATTTGACCAAACTTTACTTTCTGGTCAAAAGTTGATTTATTGGGTCAATGGGGTGGTCATTAGGACAAAAATTGACTATTTTGACCAAATTTGATTTTTTGGTAAAAAGTTGACCTATTGGGATAACGGGTTTTTCATTAGGTCAAGGATTAACCATTTTGACCAAAGTTGACTTTTTAATCAGAAATTGACTTATTGGTTCAATAATTGGTCATTAGATCAAAAATTGACTATTTTAACCAAAATTGAACTTTTTGTCTAAAGTTGACCTATTGGGTCAATGGGTTGGTCGTTGGGTCAGAAATTGACCTTTTGGACCAAAGTTGACTTTTTGGTCAAAATTTGACCTATTGGGTTAATAGGGTGGACATTAAGTCAAGGATGACAATTTTGACCAAAGTTGACTTTTTTGGTCAAAAGATGACCTATTGTGTCAATGGGTTGGTCATTAGGTAAAAAATTGACTATTTTGACCAAAATTGATTTTTTGGTCAAAAGTTGAGCTATTTGGTTAATGTGGTGGCCATTAGGTCAAATATTGACTATTTCGACCAAAATTGACTTTTTGGTCCAAGGTTGACCTATTGAGTCAATGGGTTCGTCATTGGGTTAAAGATTGACCATTTTTTACCAAAGTTAACTTTTTGGTCAAAAATTGACCTATTGGATCAATAAGTTGGTCATTGGGTCAAGGATTGACTATTTTGACCAAAGTTGACTTTTCGGTCAAATTTTGACTTATTGGGTCAATAATTGGTCAGTAGGTCAAAAAATGACTATTTTGACCAAAATTGACTTTTTGGTCAGAGATTGACTTATTTGGTCAATAATAGGTCATTAAATCAAAAATTGACTATTTTGACCAAAATTGGCTTTTTGGTCAAAAGTTGACCTACTGGGTCTATGGGTTGGTCATTGGGTCAAGGATTTATCATTTTGACCAAAGTTGACTTCTTTTCAAAAGTTGACCTATTGGGTCAACGGGTTAGTCGTTGGGTCAGACATTGACCATTTTGACCAAAGTTGACCTATTTGTTCAATGGGGTGGTCATTAGGTAAAAAATTGACAATTTTGACCAAAATTGACTTTTTGATGAAAACTTTGCATATGGGTCAATGGATTGGCATTGGGCCAAAGTTAACTTTTTTATCAAAAGTTGACCTATTGGGTCAATAGGTTGGTCCTTGGGTCAGAGTTTGACCATTTTGACCAAACTTGACTTTTTGGTCAAAACTTGACCTATTGGGTCAATGGGTCAGAAATTAACCATTTTGACCAAACTTGACTTATTGGTCGAAAGTTGACTTAATGGGTCGATGTGGTTGGTCATTAGGTCAAAAATTAACAATTTTGAACAACAATGACTTTTGGTCGATAGTTGACTTATTAGGGTTAATGGGTTGGTCATTGGGTCGAAGGATTAACCATTTTGACAAAAGTTGACTTTTTGGTCGAAAGTTAACTGATTAGGTCAATAGGGTTGGTCATTGGGTCGAGAATGCGATATTTTGACCGAAGTTGACTTTTTGGTCAGAGATTGACTTATGTCATTAGGTCAAAAATTGACTATTTTGACCAAAATTGAATTATTAGTCTAAAGTTGACCCATTGGATCAATGGGGTGGTCATTGGATCAAATTTTACCATTTTGACTAAAGTTGACTTTCTGGTAAAAAGTTTACCTATTGGGACAATGGGGTGGTAATTTGGTCAAAAATTGACAATTTTGACCAAAATTGACTTTTTGGTCAAAGGTTGACCTATTGGGTTAAGGATTGATCAGTTTGACCAAAGTTGACTTATTGGTCCAAAGTTGATCTATTGGGTCAATGGGTTGGTCGTTGGGTCAGCAATTGACCATTTTGACAAAAGTTGACTTTTTGGTCAAAAGTCGACTTATTGGATTAATGGGGTGGTCTTTAGGTTAAAAATTGACTGTACTGACAAAAATAGACTTTTTGGTCAAAAGTTGACCTATTGGGTCAATGGTTTGGTCGTTGGGTCAAGGATTAACCATTTTGACAAAAGTTGACTTTTTAGTCAAAAGTTGACCTGTTGAGTCAATGGGTTGATCATTGGGTCAAGGATTAACCAAGGTAGACTTTTTGGTCTGAGATTGACTTAATGGGTCAATAATTGGTCATCAGGTCAAAAATTGTCTATTTTGACCAAAATTGAATTTTTGGTCAAAAGTTGACCCATTGGGTCAATGAGGTGGTCATTGGGTCAGAAATTGACCATTTTGACCAAAGTTGACTTTCTAGGTTAATGGGGTGGCCATTTGGTCAAAGATTGACTATTTTGGCCAAAACTAACTTTTTGATCAAAATGTTGACCAATTGCGTCAGTAGGTTTGTCATTGGGTCAAAGATTGACCATTTTAACCAAAGTTGATTTTTTGGTCAAAAGTTGAATAATTGGGTCAATGGGTTGGTCACTGGGACAACGATTGGTCATTTTAACCAATGTTGACTTTTGGGACAAAGATTAACTTATTGGGTCAATAATTTGCCATTAGGTCAAAAATTGACTATTTTGACCAAAACTTTCTTTTTGGTCCAAAGTTTTCCTATTGGGTCAATGGGTCGGTCTTTCGGTCAAGGATTAACCCTTTTGACCAAAGTTGACTTTTTGGTCATAGATTGACTTATTGGGTCAATAATAGGTCATTAGATCAAAAATTGACTATTTTGATCAAAATTAATTTTTTGTCAAAAGTTTACCTATTTGGTCAATGGGTTGGTCATTGGGTCAAGGATTGATCATTTTCACCAAAGTTAACTTTTTGGTCAAAAGTTGATTATTGGGTCAATGGGTTGGTCATTGGGTCGGAAATTGACCACTTTAACCATAGTTGACCAATTTGGTAAATGAGGTGGTCATTAGGTCAAAAATTGAATAATTTGACCAAAATTGACTTTTTGGTGAAAAGTTGGCCGATTGGGTAATGGGTTTTTCATTTGGTCTAGGATTAACCATTTAGGCCAGTAGATTGGGTTGGTCATTTGGTCGAAATTGACCATTTAGAATGATGTTGACTTTTTGGTCTAAAGTTGACATATTGGGTCAATGAGTTGGTCGTTGGGTCAGAAATTGACCACTTTGACCAAACTTAACTTTTTGGTCAAAAGTTGACCTATTGTGTAAATAGGGTGGTCATTAGGTCAAGGATGGACCATTTTGACGAAAGTTGACTTTTTGGTCAAAAGTTGACCTATTGGGTCAATAAGGTGGTGATTAGGTCAAAAATTTACTATTTTGACGAAAATTGATTTTTTTGGTCAAAAGTTGACATATGGGGATAATGAGTTGTTCATTGCGTCAAGGATTGACCATTTTGACCAAAGTTGGCTTTTTAGTCGGAGATTGACTTATTGGGTCAATAACTGGTCATTAGGTTAAAATTTGACTATTTTAACCAAAATTGAATTTTTGTTCTAATGTTGACCTATTGGGTCAATGGGTGGTCGTTGGGTCAGAAATTGACCATTTTGACCAAAGTTGAATTTTTGGTCAAAAGTTGAACTATTGGGTAAATAGGGAAGTCATTAAGTCAAGGATTGACCATTTTGACTAAAGTTGACTTTTTGGTCAAAAGTTGACCTATTGGGTCAATGGGGTGGTCATTAGGTCAAAAACTGACAATTTTGACCAAAATTGACTTTTTGGTGAAAAATTGGCTGATTGGGTCAATGGGTTGTTCATTTGGTCAAGGATTAACCATTTAGACCGAAGTGGAATTTTTGGTCAAAAGTTGACCTATTGGGTCAATGGGTTGGTCATTTGGTTAGAAATTGACCATTTAGACTGAAGTTTACTTTTTATTCTAAAGTTGACCTATTTGGTCAATGGGTTGGTTGTTGGGTCAGAAATTGACCAATTTGACCAAACTTTACTTTCTGGTCAAAAGTTGATTTATTGGGTCAATGGGGTGGTCATTAGGTCAAAAATTGACTATTTTGACAAAAATTGATTTTTTGGTCAAAAGTTGACCTATTGGGATAACGGGTTTTTCATTAGGTCAAGGATTAACCATTTTGACCAAAGTTGACTTTTTAATCATAAATTGACTTATTGGGTCAATAATTAGTCATTAGATCAAAAATTGACTATTTTAACCAAAATTGAACTTTTTGTCTAAAGTTGACATATTGGGTCAATGGGTTGGTCGTTGGGTCAGAAATTGACCTTTTGGACCAAAGTTGACTTTTTGGTTAAAAGTTGACCTATTGGGTATATAGGGGGGACATTAAGTCAAGGATGACAATTTTGACCAAAGTTGACTTTTTTGGTCAAAAGTTGATCTATTGTGTCAATGGGGTGGTCATTAGGTAAAAAATTGACTATTTTGACCAAAATTAATTTTTTGGTCAAAAGTTAAGTTATTTGGTTAATGTGGTGACCATTAGGTCAAATATTGACTATTTCAACTAAAATTGACTTTTTGGTCCAAGGTTGACCTATTGAGTCAATGTGTTCGTCATTGGGTCAAAGATTGATCATCTTTTACCAAAGTTGACTTTTTGACCTATTGGATCAATAATTTGGTCATTGGGTCAAGGATTGACTATTTTAAAAAAAGTTGACTTTTTGGTTAAATTTTGACTTATTGGGTCAATAATTTGTCTTTAGGTCAAAAAAGACAATTTTGACCAAAATTGACTTTTTGGTCAAAAGTTGACTTATTGGGTTAATGGGTTGGTCATTTGGTCAAAGATTGACTATTTGACCAAAGTTGAGTTTTTGGTCAATGATTGACTTATTTGGTCAATAATAGGTCATTAAATCAAAAATTGACTATTTTGACCAAAATTGGGTTTTTGGTCAAAAGTTGACCTATTGGGTCAATGGGTTGGTCATTGGGTCAAGGATTGATCATTTTGACCAAAGTTGACTTCTTTTCAAAAGTTGACCTATTGGGTCAATGGGTTGGTCGTTGGGCCAGAAATTGACCATTTTAACCAAAGTTGACCTATTTGGTCAATGGGGTGGTCATTAGGTAAAAAATTGACTATTTTGACCAAAATTGACTTTTTGGTGAAAACTTGGCATATGGGTCAATGGATTGGTCATTGGGCAAAGTTGACTTTTTGATCAAAAGTTGACTTTTTGGGTCTATAGGTTGGTCATTGGGTTAGAATTTGACCATTTTGACCAAACTTAACTTTTTGGTCAAAAATTAACCTATTGGGTCAATGGGTCATAAATTAACCATTTTGACCAAACTTCACTTTTTGGTCAAAAGTAGACATATTGGGTCAATGTGGTGGTCATTAGGTCAAAAATTAACTATTTTGACCAAAATTAACTTTTTGGTCAAAAGTTGACCTATTGGGTTAATGGGTGGTCATTAGGTCAAGGATTGACCATTTTGACCAAAGTTGACTTTTTGATCAAAAGTTGACCTATTGGGTCAATGAGTTAGTCATTGGGTCAATGATGGACTATTTTGACCAAAGTTGACTTTTTGTTAAGAGATTGACTTATTGGGTCAATAATTGGTCATTAGGTAAAAAATTGACTATTTTGACTAAAATTGAATTATTAGTTAAAAGTTGACCCATTGGATCAATGGGGTGGTCATTGGATCAGAATTTTACCATTTTGACTAAAGTTGAGTTTTTGGTAAAAAGTTTACCTATTGGCAAAGTTTGGTGGTAATTTGGTCAAAAATTGACTATTTTAACCAAAATTGACTTTTTGGTCAAAGGTTTACCTATTGGGTCAAGGATTGATCATTTTGACCAAAGTTCTCTTATTGGTCCAAAGTTGATCTTTTAGGTCAATGGGTTGGTCGTTGGGTCAACAATTGACCATTTTAACCAAAGTTGATGTTTTTGTCAAAAGTCGACCTATTGGATTAATGGGGTGGTCATTAGGTCAAAAATTAACTATATTGACAAAAATAGACTTTTTGGTCAAAAGCTGACCTATTGGATAAATGGTTTGGTCGTTGGGTCAAGGATTAACCATTTTGACAAAAGTTGACTTTTTGGTCAAATGTTGACCTGTTGGGTCAATCGGTTGGTCATTGGGTCAAGGATTGACCAAGGTAGACTTTTTGATCTGAGATTGACTTATTGGGTCAATAATTGGTCATTAGGTCAAAAATTGACTATTTTGACCAAAATTGAATTTTTGGTCAAAAGTTGACCCATTGGGTCAATAAGGTGGTCATTGGGCCAGAAATTGACCATTTTGACCAAAGTTGACTTTTTGGTCAAAAGTTGACTTTCTAGGTTAATGGGGTGGCCATTTGGTCAAAGATTGACTATTTTGGCCAAAATTAACTTTTTGATCAAAAAGTTGACCTATTGGGTCAGTAGGTTTGTCATTGGGTCAAAGATTGATGATTTTGACCAAAGTTGATTTTTTGGTCAAATGTTGAACAATTGAGTCAATGGGTTGGTCACTGGGACAAGAATCAACCATTTTAATAAAAGTTGACTTTTGGGACAAAGATTAACTTATTGGGTCAATAATTTGCCATTAGGTCAAAAATTGACTATTTTGACCAAAATTTTCTTTTTGGTCCAAAGTTTACCTATTGGGTCAATGGGTTAGTCATTGGGTCAAGGATTAAACATTTTGACCAAAGTTGACTTTTTGGTCATAGATTGACTTATTGGATCAATAATAGGTCATTAGATCAAAAATTGACTATTTTGATCAAAATTAATTTTTTTTCAAAAGTTTACCTATTAGGTCAATGGGTTGGTCATTGGGTCAAGGATTGATCATTTTGACCAAAGTTAACTTTTTTGTCAAAAGTTGACTATTGGGTCAATGGGTTGTTCATTGGGTCACAAATTGACCCTTTTAACCAAAGTCGACCTATTTGGTCAATGAGGTGGTCATTAGGTTAAAAATTGACTATTTTGACCAAAATTGACTTTTAGGTGAAAAGTTGGCCGATAGAGTAAATGGGTTGTTCATTAGGTCAAGGATTAACCATTTGGACCGTAGTGGACTTTTTGGTCAAAAGTTAACCTATTCGGTCAATGGGTCGGTAATTTGGTAAGAAATTGACCATGTAGACCGATGTTGACTTTTGGTGTAAAGTTAACTTATTGGGTTAATGGGTTGGTTGTCATATCAGAAATTGACCATTTTGACCAAACTTAACTTTTTGGTCAAAAGTTGACCTATTGTGTAAGTAGGGTGGTCATTAGGTCAAGGATTTACCATTTTGACCAAAGTTGATTTTTTGGTCAAAAGTTTACCTGTTGGGTCAATGAGGTGGTGATTAGGTAAAAATTGACTATTTTGACCAAAATTGAATTTTTGGTCAAAAGTTGACATATAGGGACAATGGGTTGTTCATTGGGTCAAGGATTGACAATTTTGACCAAAGTTGGCTTTTTAGTCGGAGATTGACTTATTGGGTCAATAACTGGTCATTAGGTTAAAAATTGACTATTTTAACAAAAATTGAATTTTTGTTCTAATGTTGACCTACTAGGTCAATGGGTTAGTCATTGGGTCAAGGATTAAACATTTTGACCAAAGTTGACTTTTTAGTCATAGATTGACTTATTGGGTCAATAATAGGTCATTAGATCAAAAATTGACAATTTTGGTCAAAATTAATTTTTTTCAAAAGTTTACCTATTAAGTCAATGGGTTAGTCATTGGGTCCACGATTGATCATTTTGACCAAAGTTAACTTTTTGGTCAAAAGTTGACTAATGGGTCAATGAGTTGATCATTGGGTCAGAAATTGACCATTTTAACCAAAGTTGACCTATTTGGTCAATGTGGTGGTCATTAGGTTAAAAATTGACTTTTTTGACCAAAATTTACTTTTTTGACCAAAATTTACTTTTTTGTGAGAAGTTGGCCGATTGGGTAAATGGGTTGTTCATTTGGTCAAGGATTAACCATTTGGACCGTAGTGGACTTTTTGGTCAAAAGTTAACCTATTGGGTCAATGGGTTGGTCATTTGGTAAGAAATTGACCCTTTAGACCAATGTTGACTTTTGGTCTAAAGTTGATCTATCAGAGTCGATGGGTTGGGCGTCATATCAGAAATTGACCATTTTTACCAAACTTAACTTTTTTGTCAAAAGTTGCCTATTGTGTAAGTAGGGTGGTCATTAGGTCAAGGATTGACCATTCTGACCGAGGTAGACTTTTTGGTCTGAGATTGACTTATTTGGTCAATAATTAGTCATTAGGTCAAAAATTGACTATTTTGACCAAAATTGAATTTTTGGTCAAAAGTTGACCCATTGGGTCAATGAGGTGGTCTTTGGGTCACATATTGACCATTTTGACCAAAGTTGACTTTTTGGTCAAAAGTTGATTTACTAGGTTAATGGGGTGGCCATTAGGTAAAAATTCTCTATTTTGACCAAAATTGACTTTTTGGTCAAAAGTTGACCTATTGGTCAGTAGGTTTATCATTAGGTCAAAGATTGACCATTTTGACGAAAGTTGAGTTTTTGGTAAATAGTTGACCTATTGTGTCAATGGGTTGGTCTATGAGATAAGGATTGACCATTTTGACCAAAGATGAATTTTGGGTCAAAGATTGACTTATTGGGTCAATAATTTGCCATTGGATCAAAAATTGACTTTTTTGACCAAAATTAACTTTTTGGTCAAAAGTTGACCTATTGGGTCAATGGGTTGGTCATTGGGTTAAGGATTGACAATTTTGACCAAAGTTGACTTTTTGGTCATAGATTAACTTATTGGGTCAATACCTTGGATCAAAAATTGACTATTTTGACCAAAATTTATTTTTTGGTCAAAAGTTTACCTATTAGGTCAATGGGATGGTCATTGGGTCAAGGATTGACCATTTTGACTAAAGTTGACTTTTTGGTCAAAAGTTGACCTATTGGGTCAACGGGTTGGTCATTGGGTCAAGAATGGAGCATTTTGACCAAAGTTGACTTTTTGGTAAGAGATTGACTTATAGAGTCAACAATTGGTCATTAGGTCAAAAATTGACTATTTTGACCAAAATTGAATTATTAGTCAAAAGTAGACCCTTTGGATCAATGGAGTGGTCATTCGATCAGAATTTTACCATGTTGACTTTTTGGTAAAAATTTTACCTATTGGGACAATGAGGTGGTAATTTGGTCAAAAATTAACAATTTTGACCAAAATTGACTTTTTGGTCAAAGGTTGACCTATTGGGTCAAGGAGTGATCAGGTTGACCAAAGTTGACTTATTAATCCAAAGTTGATCTATTGGATCGATGGGTTGGTCGTTGGGTCGACAATTGACCATATGACAAAAGTTGACTTTTTGGTCAAAAGTCGACTTATTGAATTAATGGGGTGGTCATTTGGTCAAAAATTGACTATATTGACAAAAATAAACTCTTTTGTCAAAATCTGACCTATTGGATAATTGGTTTGGTCGTTGGGTCAAGGATTAACCATTTTGACAAAAGTTGATTTTTTGGTTAATAGTTGAACTGTTGGGTCAATCAGTTGGTTATTGGGTCAAGGATTGACCAAGGTAGACTTTTTGGTTTGAGATTGACTTATTGGGTCAGTAATTGGTCATTAGGTCAAAAATTGACTATTTTGACCAGAATTGAATTTTTGGTCAAAAATTGACCTATTGGGTCAATGAGGTGGTCATTGGGCCAGAAATTAACCATTTTGACCAAAGTTGACTTTTTGGTCTAAAGTTGACTTTTTGGACAAAAATTGACTTTCTAGGTTAATGGGGTGGCCATTTGGTCAAAGATTGACTATTTTGGCCAAAATTAACTTTTTGATCAAAAAGTTAACCTATTGGGTCTGTAGGTTTGTCATTGGGTCAAAGATTGACCATTTTGTTCAAAGTTGATTTTTGGTCGAAAGTCGAACAATTGAGTCAACGGGTTGAGTCCTTGGGACAAGAATCAGCCATTTTAACAAAAGTTGACTTTTGGGAAAAAGATTAACTTATTGGATCAATAATTTGCCATTAGGTCAAAAATTGACTATTTTGACCAAAATATTCTTTTTTGTCCAAAGTTTACCTATTGGGTCAATGGGTTTGTCAATGGGTCAAGGATTAACCATTTTGACCAAAGTTGACCTTTTGGTCATAGATTGACTTATTGGGTCAATAATAGGTCATTAGATCAAAAATTGACTATTTTTATCAAAATTAATTTTTTTCAAAAGTTTACCTATTAGGTCAATGGGTTGGTCATTGGGTTAAGGATTGATCATTTTGACCACAGTTAACCTTTTGGTCAAAAGTTGACTATTGGGTCAATGGATTGGTCATTGGGTCATAAATCGACCATTTTAACTAAAGTTGACATATTTGGTCAATGAGGTGGTCATTAGGTTGAAAATTGACTATTTTGACCAAAATTGACCTTTTGGTGAAAAGTTGGCCGATTGGGTAAATGGGTTGTTCATTTGGTCAAGGATTAAACATTTAGACCGTAGTGGACTTTTTGGTCAAAAGTTAACCTAACTTTATGGTCAAAAGTTGACCTATTGTGTAAGTAGGGTGGTCATTAGGTCAAGGATTGACCATTTTGACCAAAGTTGACTTTTTGGTCAAAAGTTGACCTATTGGGTCAATGAGGTGGTGATTAGGTCAAAAATTGACTATTTTGACCAAAATTGATTTTTTGGTCAAAAGTTGACATATGGGGATAATGGGTTGTTCATTGGGTCAAGGATTGACCATTTTGACCAAAGTTGGCTTTATAGTTGGAGATTGACTTATTGGGTCAATAACTGGTCATTAGGTTAAAATGGACTAATTTAACAAAAATTGAATTTTTGTTCTAATGTTCACCTATTGAGTCAATGGGTTTGTCGTTGGGTCAGAAATTGACAATTTTGACCAAAGTTAACTTTTTGGTTAAAAGTTGAACTATTGGGTAAAAAGGGAAGTCATTAAGTCAAGGATTGACCATTTTGACTAAAGTTGACTTTTTGGTCAAAAGTTGACCTATTGGATTAATGTGGTGGTCATCAGGTCAAAAATTTACTATTTTGACTAAAATTGATTTTTTGCTTAAAAGTTGATCTATTGGGATAATGGGTTTTTTTTGGGTCAAGGATTGACCAATCTAACCAAAGTTGACTTTTGGGTCAAATTTTGACTTTTTGGGTCAATAATTTGCCATTAGGTCAAAAATTGTCTATTTTGACCAATAGTGACTTTTTGGTCAAAAGTTGACCAATTGGGTCAATGGGTTGGTCATTGGGTCAAGGATTAACCATTTTAACCAAAGTTGACTTTTTGGTCAAAGATTGACATATTGGGTCAATAATAGGTAATTAGATCAAAAATTAATTAGTTTTACCAAAATTAATTTTTGGCCAAAAATTTACCTATTGGGTCAATGGGTTGGTCGTTGGTTCAGAAATTGACCATTTTAACCAAAGTTGACCTATTGGTCAATGATGTGGTCATTAGGTCAAAAATTAAATATTTTGACCAAAATTGACTTTTTGGTGAAAAGTTGGCCGATTAGGTCAATGGGTTGTTCATTTGGTCAAGGATTAACCATTTAGACCGAAGTGGACTTTTTGGTCAAAAGTTAACCTATTGGGTCAATGGGTTGGTCATTTGGTCAGAAATTGACCATTTAGACCGATGTTAACTTTTTGGTCTACAGTTGACATATTGGGTCAATGGGTTGGTCGTTGGGTCAGAAATTGACCATTTTGACCAAACTTGACTTTTTGGTCAAAAGTTGACCTATTGTGTAAATAGGGTGGCCATTAGGTTAAGGATTGACCATTTTGAACAAAGTTAACTTTTTGATTAAAAGTTTACATATTAAGTCAAGGGGGTGGTCATTAGGTCAAAAATTGACTATTTTGATAAAAATTGATTTTTCGGTTAAAAGTTAACCTATTGGGTCAATGGGTTGGCCATTGGATCAAGGATTGACCATTTTGACCAAATTTGACTTTTTTGTCGTAGATTGACTTATTGGGTCATTAATAGGTCCTTAGATAAGAAATTGACTATCTAAACCAAAATTGATTTTTTGATCAAAAGTTTACCTATTGGGTCATTGGGTTGGTCATTGGGTCAAGATTGACCATTTTGACCAAAGTTAACTTTCTGGTCAAAAGTTGACCTATTAGGTCAATGGCTTGGTCATTAGGTCAAGGATTGATTATTTTGATCAAAGTTGACTTTTTGCATAAAAGTTGACCTATTGGGTCAATGGGTTGGACGATGCGTCAAAAATAGACCATTTTAACCAAAGTTGACCTATTTGGTCAATGAGGTGGTCATTTGGTCAAAATTTGACTATTTTGATCAAAATTAACTTTTTGGTGAAATGTTGGCCGTTTGGGTTACAGGGATGTTCATTTGGTCAAGGATTGACCATTTAGACCGAAGTGGACTGTTTTGTCAAATGTTGACCTATTGGGTCAATCGGTTGGTCAGAAATTGACCATCTCCACCGAAGTTTACTATTTTGTCTAAAGTAGACCTATTGGGTCAGTGGGTTGGTCATTGGGTCAAGGATAAATCATTTTTACCAAAGTTGACTTTTTGGTCAAAAGTTGACCTGCCGATCAATGGGTTGGTCATTGAGTCAAAGATTGACCATTCTGACCGAGGTAGACTTTTTAGTCTGAGATTGACTTATTAGGTCAATAATTAGTCATTAGGTTAAAAATTGACTATTTTGACCAAATTGAATTTTTGGTCAAAAGTTGACCCATTGGGTCAATGAGGTGGTCATTGGGTCAGAAATTGACCATTTTGACCAAAGTTAACTTTTTGGTCAAAAGTTGATTTACTAGGTTAATGAGGGTGGCCATCATGTCAAAAATAATTTATTTTGACCAAAATTGACTTTTTGGTCAAAAGTTGACCTATTGGGTCAGTAGGTTTATCATTGGGTCAAAGATTGACCATTTTGACCAAAGTTGACTTTTTGGTCAAAAGCTGACCTATTGGGTCAATGGGTTGGTCAATGGAACAATGATTGACCATTTTGACCAAAGTTGACTTTTGGGTCAAAGATTGACTTATTGGGTCAATAATTAGCCATTAGATCAAAAATTCACTATTTTAATCAAAATTGACTTTTTTGTGAAAACGTTGCATATAGGTCAATGGATTGGTCATTGGGGTAAAGTTAACTTTTTGATCAAAAGTTGACCTATTGGGTTAATAGGTTAGTCATTGGGCCATAATTTGGTAATTTTGATCAAACTTGATTTTTTGGTCAAAATTTGACCTATTGGGTCAATGATTCAGAAATTGACCATTTTGACCAAACTTGACTTTTTGGTCAAAAGTTGACCTATTGGATCAATGTGGTGGTAATTAGGTAAAAAATTAACTATTTTGACCAAAATTGACTTTTTGGTCAAAAGTTGACCTATTGGGTTAATGGGTTAGTAATTGGATCAAGCGTTGACCATTTTGACCAAAGTTGATATTTTGGTCAAAATTTCACCTATTGGGTCAACGGATATGTCATTGGGTCAAGGATGGAGCATTTTGACCAAAGTTGACTTTTTGGTAAGAGATTGACTTATTGGGTCAATAATTGGTCATTAGGTCAAAAATTGACTATTTTGACCAAAATTGAATTTTTAGTCAATAGCTGACCCATTGGATCAATGGGGTGGTCATTGTATCAGAATTTGACCATTTTGAGTAAAGTAGAATTTTTGGTAAAAAGTTTACCTATTGGGACAATGGGGTGGTAATTTGGTCAAAAATTAACTATTTTGACCAAAATTGACTTTTTGGTCAAAGGTTGACCTATTTGGTCAATGATTGATCATTTTGACCAAAGTTAACTTATTGGTCCAAAGTTGATCTATAGGGTCAATGGGTTGGTCGTTGGGTCAGCAACTGACCATTTTGACCAAAGTTGACTTTTTGGTCAAAAGTCGACCTATTGGATTAATGGGGTGGTTATTAGGTCAAAAATTAACCATATTGACAAAAATAGAATTTTTGGTCAAAAGCCGACCAATTGGGTCAATGGTTTGGTCGTTGGGTCAAGGATTAACCATTTTGACAAAAGTTGACTTTTTGGTCAAAAGTTGACCTGTTGGGTCAATGGGTTGGTCGTTGGGTTAAGGATTGACCAAGTTAGACTTTTTGGTCTGAGATTGACTTATTGGGACAATAATTGGTCATTATGTCAAAAATTGACTATTTTGACCAAAATTGAATTTTTGGTCAAAAGTTGGCCCATTGGGTCAATAAGGTGGTCATTGGGTCAGAAATTGACCATTTTGACTAAAGTTGACTTTTTGGTCAAAAGTTGACTTTTTGGTTAAAAGTTGACTTTCTGGGTTAATGGGTGGCCATTTGGTCAAAGATTGACTATTTTAGCCAAAATTAACTTTTTGATCAAAAAGTTGACTTATTGGGTCAGTAGGTTTGTCATTGGGTCAATGATTGACCATTTTGACCAAAGTTGATTTTTTGGATAAAAGTTGAACAATTGGGTCAATGGGTTGGTCACTGGGACAAGGATTGACCATTTTAACCAAAGTTGACTTTTTGGACAAAGATTAACTTATTGGGTCAATAATTTGCCATTAGGTCAAAAATTGAATATTTTGACCAAAATTTTCTTTTTGGTCAAAAGTTGATCTATTGGGTTAATGGATTGGTCATTGGGTCAAGGATTAACCATTTTGACCAAAGTTAAATTATTGGTCATAGATCGACTTATTGGGTCAATAATAGGTCATTAGATTAAAAATTGACTATTTTGATCAAAATTACTTTTTTGTCAAAAGTTTACCTTTTGGGTCAATGGGTTGGTCATTGAGTCAAGGATTAATCATTTTAACCAATATTAACTTTTTGGTCAAATGTTGATTATTGGATCAATAGGTTGGTCAGTGGGTCAAAAATTGACCATTTTAAACAAAGTTGACCTATTTGGTCAATGAGGTGGTCAGTAGGTAAAAATTGACTATTTTGACCAAAATTGACTTTTTGGAGAAAAGTTGGCCGATTGGGCCAAAGGGTTGTTCATTTGGTCAAGGATTAACCATTTAGACCGTAGTGGACTTTTTGGTTAAAAGTTGACCTATTGGGTTAATGGGTTGCTCATTTGGTCAGAAATTGACCATTTAGACCAATGTTGACTTTTTGGTCTAAAGTTGACCTATTCGGTCAATGGGTTGGTCGTTGGGTAAGAAATTGACCATTTTGACCAAACTTAACTTTTTGGTCAAAAGTTGACCTATTGAGTAAGTAGGGTGGTCATTAGGTCAAGGGTTGACCAATTCGACGAAAGTTGACTTTTTGGTCAAAAGTTGACCTATTGGGTTAATGAGATGGTGATTAGGTCAAAAATTGACTATTTTGACTAAAATTGATTTTTTGCTTAAAAGTTGACCTATTGGGCTAATGTGTTTTTCATTGGGTCAAGGATTGACCATTTTAACCAAAGTTGACTTTTGGGTCAAATTTTGACTTTTTGGGTCAATAATTTGCCATTAGGTCAAAAATTCACTATTTTGACCAATATTGACTTTTTTGATCAAGGATTAACTATTTTTGGTCAAAGATTGACTTATTGAGTCAATAATAGGTCATTAGATCAAAAATTAACTAGTTTGACCAAAATTGATTTTTGGCCAAAAATTTACCTATTAGGTCAATGGGTTTGGCATTGGGTCAAGGATTGATCATTTTGACCAAAGTTGACATTTTGGTCAAAAGTTGACCTATTGGGTTAATGGGTTGGTTGTTGGGTCAAAAATTGACCATTTTAACCAAAGTTGACCTTTTTGGTCAATGAGGTGGTCATTACGTCAAAAATTGACTTTCTTGACGAAATTGACTTTTTTCTAAAAAAGTTGGTCGATTGGGTTAATGGATTGTTCATTTGGTCGAGGATTAACCATTTAGACCGAAGTGGACTTTTTGGTCAGAAGTTGACCTATTGGGTCAATGGGTTGGTCATTTGGTCAGAAATTGACCATTTAGACCGATGTTGACTTTTTGGTCTAAAGATGACATATTGGGTCAATGGGTTGGTTGTTGGGTTAGAAATTGACCTTTTTGACCAAAGGTGACTTTTTGATCAAAAGTTGACCTATTGTGTAAATAGGGTGGTCATTAGGTCAAGGATTGATCATTTTGAACAAAGTTGACTTTTTGTTCAAAAGTTCACCTATTGGGTCAATGGGGTGGTCATTAGGTCAAAAATTAACTATTTTGACCAAAATTGATTTTTTTGTTAAAAGTTGACCTATTGGGAAAATGGGTTGTTCATTGGGTCAAGGATTGACCATTTTCACCAAAGTTAACTTTTTAGTCAGAGATTGACTTATTGGGTCAATAATTGGTCATTAGGTCAAAAATTGACTATTTTAACAAAAATTATATTTTTGGTCTAAAGTTGATCCATTGGGTCGATGGGTTAGAAATTGACCATTTTGACCAAAGTTGACTTTTTAGTCAAAAGTTAACCTATTGGATAAATAGGGTGGTCAATAAGTCAAGCATTGACTATTTTGACTAAAATTTACTTTTAGGTCAAAAGTTGACCTATTGGGTCAATGGGTTGGTCATTGGGTCAAGATTGACCATTTTGACCAAAGTTGACTTTTTTGTCGTAGATTGACTTATTGGGTCATTAATAGGTCCTTAGATGAAAAAATTGACTATTTTGACCAAAATTGATTTTTTGGTCAAAAGCTTACCTATTGGGTCAATGGGTTGGTCATTGGGTCAAGGATTGACCATTTTGACCAAAGTTAACTTTCTGGTCAAAAGTTGACCTATTGGGTCAATGGGTTGGTCACTAGGTCAAGGATTGATTATTTTGATCAAAGTTGACTTTTTGGTTAAAAGTTGACCTATTGGGTCAATTGGTTGGTCGTTGGGTCAAAAATTGTCCATGTTAACTAAAGTTGACCTATTTGGTCAATGAGGTGGTTATTTGGTAAAAAATTGACTATTTTGACCAAAATTGACTTTTTGGTGAAATGCTGGCTATTTGGGTCAAGGGGTTGTTCATTTGGTCAAGGATTGACCATTTAGACCGAAGTAGACTTTTTGGTCAAAAGTTGACCTATTGGGTCAATCGGTTGGTCATTTGGTCAGAATTTGACCATCTACACCGAAGTGTACTATTTTGTCTAAAGTAGACCTATTGGGTCAATGGGTTGGTCCTTGGGTCAAGGATTAACCATTTTGACAAAAGTTGACTTTTTGGTAAAAGTTGACCTGTCGGGTAAATGGGTTGGTCATTGGGTCAAAGATTGACCATTCTGACCGAGGTAGACTTTTTGGTCTGAGATTGACTTATTTGGTCAATAATTAGTCATTAGGTCAAAAATTGACTATTTTGACCAAAATTGAATTTTTGGTCAAAAGTTGACCCATTGGGTCAATGAGGTGGTCTTTGGGTCACATATTGACCATTTTGACCAAAGTTGACTTTTTGGTCAAAAGTTGATTTACTAGGTTAATGGGTTGGCCATTAGGTAAAAAATTCTCTATTTTGACCAAAATTGACTTTTTGGTCAAAGTTGACCTATTGGTCAGTAGGTTTATCATTGGGTCAAAGATTGACCATTTTGACCAAAGTTGACTTTTTGGTAAATAGTTGACCTATTGTGTCAATGGGTTGGTCAATAGGATAAGGATTGACCATTTTGACCAAAGATGAATTTTGGGTCAAAGATTGACTTTTTGAGTCAATAATTTGCCATTGGATGAAAAATTGACTTTTTTGACCAAAATTAACTTTTTGGTCAAAAGTTAACCTATTGGGTCAATGGGTTGGTCATTGGGTTAAGGATTGACAATTTTGACAAAATTTGACTTTTTGGTCATAGATTAACTTATTAGGTCAATACCTTGGATCAAAAATTGACTATTTTGACCAAAATTTATTTTTTGGTCAAAAGTTTACCTATTAGGTCAATGGGATGGTCATTGGGTCAAGGATTGATCATTTTGACCAAAGTTGACTTTTTGGTCAAAAGTTGACCTATTGAGTCAATGGGTTGGTCGTTGGGTCAGAAATTGACCACTTTAACCAAAGTTGACCTATTTGGTCAATGAGGTGGTCATTAGGTCAAAAACTGACTATTTTGACCAAAATTGACTATTTGGTGAAAAATTGAATGGGTCAATGGGTTATTCAATTGGTCAAGGATTGACCATTTAGACCGAAGTGGACTTTTTGGTCAAAAGTTGACCTATTGGGTCAATGGGTTGGTCATTTGGTTAGAAATTGACCATCTAGACTGAAGTTTACTTTTTATTCTAATGTTGGCCTATTGGGTAAAAGGGTTAGACGTTGGGTCAGAAATTGACCATTTTGACCAAACTTTACTTTCTGGTCAAAAGTTGATCTATTGGGTCAATGTGGTGGCCTTTAGGTCAAAAATTGACTATTTTGACCAAAATTGATTTTTTGGTGAAAATTTGACCTATTGGGATAACGGGTTTTTCATTGGGTCAAGGATTGACCATTTTGACCAAAGTTGACTTTTTAATCAAAAATTGACTTATTGGGTCAATAATTGGTCATTAGATCAAAAATTAACTTTTTTAACCAAAATTGAACTTTTTGTCTAAAGTTGACCTATTGGGTTAATGGGTTAGAAATTAACCTTTTGGACCAAAGTTGACTTTTTGGTCAAAAGTTGACCTATTGGGTAAATAGGGTGGTCATTAAGTCAGGGATTGACAATTTTCACCAAAGTTGTCATTTTTAGTCAAAAGTTGACCTATTGTGTCAATGGGGTGGTCATTAGGTAAAAAATTGTCTATTTTGACCAAAATAGATTTTTGGTCAAAATTTAACCTTTTGGGTTAATGTGGTGGACTTTAGGTTAAAATTTGACTATTTCGACCAAAATTGACTTTTTGGTCCAAGGTTGACCAATTAAGTCAATGGGTTCGTCATTGGGTCAAAGATTGACTATTTTTTACTAAAGTTGACTTTTTGGTCAAAAGTTGACCTATTGGATCAATGTGTTGGTCATTGGGTCAAGGACTGACAATTTTGACCAAAGTTGACTTTTGGGTCAAATTTTGACTTATTTGGTCAATAATTGGTCATTAGGTCAAAAATTGACAATTTTGACCGAAATTCACTTTTTGGTCAAAAGTTGACCTATTGGGTCAATGGGTTGGTCATTTGGTCAAAGATTGCCTATTTGCCCGAAGTTAACTTTTTGGTAAGAGATTAACTTATTGGGTCAATAATAGGTCATTAAATCAAAAATTGATTATTTTGGCCAAAATTGACTTTTTGGGCAATGGGTTGGTCATTGGGTAAAGGATTGATCATTTTGACCAAAGTTGACATCTTTTCAAACGTTGACCTATTGGGTCAATGGGTTAATTGTTGGGCCAGAAATTGACCATTTTAACCAAAGTTGACCTATTTGGTCAATGGGGTGGTCATTAAGTAAAAAAATGATTATTTTTAACCAAAATTGACTTTTTGGTGAAAACTTGGCATATGGGTAAATGGATTGGTCATTGGGCCAAATTTGACTTTTTGATTAAAAGTTGTCTTATTGGGTCAATAGGTTGGTCATTAGGTCAGAATTTGACCATTTTGACCAAACTTGACTTTTTGGTCAAAATTTGACCTATTGGGTCAATGGGTCAGAAATTAACCATTTTGACAAAACTTGACTTATTGGTCAAAAGTTGACCTATTGGGTCAATGTGGTGTTCGTTAGGTCAAAAATTAACTATTTTGACTAAAATTGACTTTTTGGTTAAAAGTTGACCTATTGGGTTAATGGGTTGGTCATTGGGTCAAGGATTAACCATTTTGACCAAAGTTGACTTTTTGGTCATAAGTTGACCTATTAGGTCAACGGGTTGGTCATTGGGTCAAGGATGGAGCATTTTGACCAAAGTTGACTTTTTGGTAAGAGATTGACTTATAGGGTCAACAATTGGTCATTAGGTTAAAAATTGACTATTTTGACCAAAATTGAATTATTAGTCAAAAGTTGACCCATTGGATCAATGGGGTGGTCAATGGATCAGAATTTTACCATTTTGACTAAAGTTGACTTTTTCGTAAAAAGTTTACCTATTGGGACAATGAGGTGGTAATTTGGTCAAAAATTGACTATTTTGACCAAAATTGACTTTTTGGTCAAAGGTTGAGCTATTGAGTTAAGGATTGATCAGTTTGACCAAAGTTGACTTATTGGTCCAAAGTTGATCTATTGGGTCAATGTGTTGGTCGTTGGGTCAGCAATTGACCATTTTGACAAAAGTTGACTTTTTGGTCAAAAGTCGACTTATTGGATTAATGGGGTGGTCTTTAGGTTAAAAATTGACTATATTAACAAAAATAGACTTTTTGGTCAAAGGCTGACCTATTGGGTCAATGGTTTAGTCGTTGGGTCAACAAGGATTAACCATGTTGACAAAAGTTGACTTTTTTATCAAAAGTTGACCTGTTAGGTAAATGGGTTGGTCATTGGGTCAAGGATTAACCAAGGTAGACTTTTTGGTCTGAGATCGACTTAATGGGTCAATAATTGGTCATCGGGACAAAAATTATCTATTTTGACCAAAATTGAATTTTTGGTCAAAAGTTGACCCATTGGGTCAATGAGGTGGTTATTGGGTCAGAACTTGACCATTTTGGTCAAAGTTGACTTTTTGGTCAAAAGTTGACTTTTTGGTCAAAAGTTGACTTTTTGGTCAAAAGTTGACTTTTTGGTCAAAAGTTGACTTTTTGGTCAAAAGTTGACTTTCTGGGTTAATGGGGTGGCCATTTGGTCAAAGATTGACTATTTTAGCCAAAGCTAACATTTTGATCAAAAAGTTTACCAATTGGGTCAGTAGGTTTGTCATTGGGTCAAAGATTGACCATTTTGACCAAAGTTGATTTTTTGGTCAAAAGTTGAACTATTGGGTAAATTGGGAACTCATTATGTTAAATATTTACCATTTTGACCAAAGTTGATTTTTTGGTCAAAAGTTGACATATTGGGTCAATGAGGTGGTCATTAGGTATAAAGTCGACTATTTTGACAAAAATTGACTTTTTGATGAAAAATTGGCTGATTGGGTCAATTAGTTGTTCATTTGGTGAAAGATTAACCATTTTGACCGAAGTGGACTTTTTGGTCAAAAGTGGACCTATTGGGTCAATGGGTTGGTCATTTGGTTAGAAATTGATCATCTAGACTGAAGTTTACTTTTTATTCTAAAGTTGACATATTGGGTCAAAGGGTTGGTCGTTGGGTCAGAAATTGATAATTTGACCAAACATTACTTTCTGGTCAAAAGTTGATTTATTGGGTCAATGAGGTGGTCATTAGGTCAAAAATTAACTATTTTGACCAATATTGGTTTTTTGGTAAAAAGTTGACCTATTAGGATAAGGGGTTTTTCATTAGGTCAAGGATTAACCATTTTGACCAAAGTTGACTTTTTAATCAGAAATTGACTTATTGGGTCAATAATTGGTCATTAGATCAAAAATAGACTATTTTAACCAAAATTGAACTTTTTGTCTAAAGTTAACCTATTGGGTCAATGGGTTGGTCGTTGGGTCAGAAATTGACCTTTTGGACCAAAGTTGACTTTTTGGTCAAAAGTTGACCTATTGGGTAAATAGGGTGGACATTAAGTCAAGGATGACAATTTTGACCAAAGTTAACTTTTTTGGTCAAAAGTTGACCTATTGTGTCAATGGGGTGGTGATTAGGTAAAAAATTGACTATTTTGACCAAAATTGATTTTTTAGTCAAAAGTTTAGCTATTTGGTTAATGTGGTGGCCATTAGGTCAAATATTGACTATTTCGACCAAAATTAACTTTTTGGTCCAAGGTTGACCTATTGAGTCAATGGGTTCGTCATTGGGTCAAAGATTGACCATTTTTACCAAAGTTGACCTTTTGGTCAAAAATTGACCTATTGGATCAATAAGTTGGTCATTGGGTCAAGGATTGACTATTTTGACCAAAGTTGACTTTTCGGTAAAATTTTGACTTATTGGGTCAATAATTGGTCATTAGGTCAAAAAATGACTATTTAGACCAAAATTGACTTTTTGGTCAAAAGTTGACCTATTGGGTCAATGGGTTGGTCATTTGGTCAAAGATTAATTATTTGACCAAAGTTGACTTTTTGGTCAGAGATTGACTTATTTGGTCAATAATAGGTCATTAAATCAAAAAAGACTATTTTGACCAAAATTGGCTTTTTGGTCAAAAGTTGACCTACTGGGTCAATGGGTTGGTCATTGGGTCAAGGTTTAATCATTTTGACCAAAGTTGACTTCTTTTCAAAAGTTGATCTATTGGGTCTATGGGTTAGTCGTTGGACAGAAATTGACCATTTTAACCAAAGTTGACCTATTTGGTCAATGGGGTGGTCATTAGGTAAAAAATTGACAATTTTGACCAAATTTTACTTTTTGGTGAAAACTTTACATATGGGTCAATGGATTGGTCATTAGGCCAAAGTTGACTTTTTGATCAAAACTTGACTTATTGGGTCAATAGGTTGGTCATTAGGTTAGAATTTGACCATTTTGACCAAACTTGACTTTTTGGTCAAAATATGACCTATTGGGTCAATGGGACAGAAATTAACCATTTTGACCAAACTTGACTTATTGGTCAAAAGTTGACCTATTGGGTCAATGTGGTGGTCATTAGGTCAAAAATTAACTATTTTGACCAAAATTGACTTTTTGGTCAAAAGATGACCTATTGGGGTTAATGGGTTGGTCATTGGGTCAAGGATTAATCATTTTAACTAAAGTTGACTTTTTGGTCAAAAGTTGACCTATTAAATTAATGGGTTGGTCATTGGGTCAAGAATGGAGCATTTTGACCAAAGTTGACTTTTTGGTAAGAGATTGACTTATAGGGTCAACAATTGGTCATTAGGTTAAAAATTGACTATTTTGACCAAAATTGAATTATTAGTCAAAAGTTGACCCGTTGGATCAATGGGGTGGTCATTGGATCAGAATTTTACCATTTTGACTAAAGTTGACTTTTTGGTAAAAAGTTTACCTATTGGGACAATGGGGTGGTAATTTGGTCAAAAATTGACAATTTAGACCAAAATTGACTTTTTGGTCAAAGGTTGACCTATTGGGTTAAGGATTGAACAGTTTGACCAAAGTTGACTTATTGGTCCAAAGTTGATCTATTGGGTCAATGGGTTGGTCGTTGGGTCAGCAATTGATCATTTTGACAAAAATTGACTTTTTGTTCAAACGTCGACTTATTGGATTAATGGGGTGGTCTTTAGGTTAAAAATTGACTATATTGACAAAAATAGACTATTTGGTCAAAAGCTAACCTATTGGGTCAATGGTTTGGTCGTTGGGTCAAAGATTAACCATTTTGACAAAAGTTGACTTTTTGTTCAAAAGTTGACCTGTTGGGTCAATGGGTTGGTCATTGGGTCAAGGATTAACCAAGGTAGACTTTTGGTGCGAGATTGACTTAGTGGGTCGATGATTGGTCATCGAGGTCAAAATTGTGCATTTTGACCAAAATTGAATTTTTGGTCGAAAGTTGATCTATTTGGTCGATCCCAGTGGTCATTGGGTCAGAAATTGACCATTTTGACCAAAGTTGACTTTTTGGTCAAAAGTTGACTTTCTAGGTTAATGGGGTGGCCATTTGGTCAAAGATTGACTATTTTGGCCATAACTAACTTTTTGATCAAAATGTTGACCAATTGCGTCAGTAGGTTTGTCATTGGGTCAAAGATTGACCATTTTAACCAAAGTTGATTTTTTGGTCAAAAGTTGAACAATTGGGTCAATGGGTTGGTCACTGGGACAAGGATTGGCCATTTTAACCAAAGTTGACTTTTGGGACAAAGATTAACTTATTGGGTCAATAATTTGCCATTAAGTCAAAAATTGACTATTTTGACCATAACTTTCATTTTGGTCCAAAGTTTACCTATTGGGTCAATAGGTTGGTCTTTGGGTCAAGGATTGACCCTTTTGACCAAAGTTGACTTTGTAGTCATAGATTGACTTATTGGGTCTATAATAGGTCATTAGATCAAAAATTAACTATTTTGATCAAAATTAATTTTTTGTCAAAAGTTTACCTATTTGGTCAGTTGGTTGGTCATTGGGTCAAGGATTGATCATTTTGACCAAAGTAAACTTTTCGGTCAAAAGTTGACTATTGGGTCAATGGGTTGGTCATTGGGTCGGAAATTGACCATTTTAACCAAAGTTGACCTATTTGGTAAGTGAGGTGGTCATTAGGTCAAAAATTGACTATTTTGACTAAAATTGACTTTTTGGTGAAAAGTTGGCCAATTGGGTCAATAGGTTGTTCATTTGGTCAAGGATTAACCATTTAGATCGTAGTGGACTTTTTGGTCAAATGTTGACCTATTGGGTCAATAGGTTAGTCATTTGGTCAGAAATTGACCATTTAGACAGATGTTGACTTTTTGGTCTAAAGTTGACCTATTGGGTCAATGGGTTGGTCGTTGGATCAGAAATTGATCATTTTGACCAAACTTAAGTTTTTGATCAAAAGTTGACCTATTGTGTAAGTAGGGTGGTCCTTAGGTCAAGGATTGACCATTTTGACCAAAGTTGACTTTTGGTGAAAAGTTGACCTATTGGGTCAATGAGGTGGTGATTAGGTCAAAAATTTACTATTTTGACCAAAAATTGATTTTTTGGTCAAAAGTTGACATATGGGGATAATGAGTTGTTCATTGGGTCAAGGATTGACCATTTTGACCAAAGTTGGCTTTTTAGTCGGAGATTGACTTATTGGGTCAATAACTGGTCATTAGGTTAAAATTTAACTATTTTAAACAAAATTGAATTTTTGTTCTAATGTTGACCTATTAGGTCAATGGGTGGTCGTTGGGTCAGAAATTGACCATTTTGACCAAAGTTGAATTTTTGGTCAAAAGTTGAACTATTGGGTAAATAGGGAAGTCATTAAGTCAAGGATTGACCATTTTGACCAAAGTTGACTTTTTGGTCAAAAGTTGACCTACTGGGTTAATGGGGTAGTCATTAGGTCAAAAACTGACTATTTTGACCAAAATTGACTTTTTGGTGAAAAATTGGCTGATTGGGTCAATGGGTTGTTCATTTGGTCAAAGATTAACCATTTAGACCGAAGTGGACTTTTTGGTCAAAAGTTGACCTATTGTGTCAATTGGTTGGTCATTTAGTTCGAAATTGACCATCTAGACTGAAGTTTACTTATTATTCTAAAGTTGACCTATTGGGTCAAAGGTTTGGTTGCTAGGTCAGAAATTGACCAATTTGACCAAATTTTACTTTCTAGTCAAAAGTTGACTTATTGGGTCAATGGGGTGGTCATTAGGTCAAAAATTGACTATTTTGACCTAAATTGAGTTTTTGGTCAAAAGTTGACCTATTGTGATAACGGGTTTTTCATTAGGTCAAGGATTAACCATTTTGACCAAAGTTAACTTTTTAATCTTAAATTGACTTATTGGGTCAATAATTAGTCATTAGATCAAAAACTGACTATTTTAACCATAATTAAACGTTTTGTCTAAAGTTGACTTATTGGGTCAATGGGTTGGTCGTTGGGTCAGAAATTGACCTTTTAGGCCAAAGTTGACTTTTTGGTCAAACGTTGACTTATTGGGTAAATATGGGGGACATTAAGTGAAGGATGACAATTTTGACCAAAGTTGACTTTTTTGATCAAAAGTTAACTTATTGCGTCAATGGAGTGGTCATTAGGTAAAAAATTAACTATTTTGACCAAAATTGATTTTTTGGTCAAAAGTTGAGCTATTTGGTTAATGTGGTGGCCATTAGGTCAAATATTTACTTTTTCGACCAAATTTGACTTTTTGGCCCAAGGTTGACCTATTGAGTCAACGGGTTCGTCATTGGGTCAAAGATTGACCATTTTTACCAAAGTTGACTTTTTGGTCAAAAATTGACCTATTGGATCAATAAGTTGGTCATTGGGTCAAGGATTGACTATTTTGACCAATGTTGCCTTTTTGGTCAAATTTTGACTTATTCGGTCACTAATTGGTCATTTGGTCAAAAAATGACTATTTTAACCAAAATTGACTTTTGGTCAAAACTTGACTTATTGGGTCAATGGGTCGGTCATTTGGTCAAATATTGACTATTTGACCAAAGTTGACTTTTTGGTCAGAGATTGACTTATTTGGTCAAAAATATGTCATTAAATCAAAAATTGACTATTTTTACCAAAATTGGCTTTTTAGTCAAAAGTTGACCTATTGGGTCAATGGGTTGGTCATTGGGTCAAGGATTGATACTTTTGACCAAAGTTGACTTCTTTTCAAAAGTTGACCTATTAGGTCAATGGGTTGGTCGTTGGGCCAGAAATTGACCATTTTAACAGAAGTTGACCTATTTGGTCAATGGGGTGGTCATTAGGTAAAAAATTGACTATTTTGACCAAAATTGACTTTTTGTTGAAAACTTGGCATATGGGTCAATTGATTGGTCATTGGGCTAAAGTTAAATTTTTGATCAAAAGTTGACCTATTGGGTCAATAATTGGTCATTAGGTAAAAAATTGATTATGTTGACCAAAATTGAATTATTAATCAAAAGTTGACCCATTGGATAAATAGGTGGTCATTGGATCAGAATTTTACCATTTTGACTAAAGTTGTCTTTTTGGTAAAAAGTTTACCTATTGGGACAATGGGGTGGTAATTTGGTTAAAAATTAACTATTTTGACCAAAATTGACTTTTTGGTCAAGGTTGACTTTATTAGATTGAAGGATTGATCATTTTGACCAAAGTTCTCTTATTGGTCCAAAGTTGATCTTTTAGGTCAATGGGTTGGTCGTTGGGTCAACATTGACCATTTTGACCAAAGTTGACGTTTTGTTCAAAAGTCGACCTATTGGATTAATGGGGTGGTCATTAGGTCAAAAATTAACTATATTGACAAAAATAGACTTTTTGGTAAAAAGCTGACCTATTGGATAAATAGTTTGGTCGTTGGGTCAAGGATTAACCATTTTGACAAAAGTTGACTTTTTGGTCAAAAGTTGACTTTTTGGTCACAGATTGACTTATTTGGTCAATAATAGGTCATTAAATCAAAAATTGACTATTTTGACCAAAATTGGCTTTTTGGTCAAAAGTTGACCTACTGGGTCTATGGGTTGGTCATTGGGTCAAGGATTGATCATTTTGACCAAAGTTGACTTCTTTTCAAAAGTTGACCTTTGGGGTCAACGGGTTAGTCGTTGGGTCAGACATTGACCATTTTAACCAAAGTTGACCTATTTATTCGATGGGGTGGTCATTAGGTAAAAAATTGTCAATTTTGACTAAAATTGACTTTTTGATGAAAACTTTGCATATGGGTCAATAGATTGGTCATTGGGCCATAGTTAACTTTTTGATCAAAAGTTGACCTATTGGGTCAATAGGTTGGTCATTGGGTCAGAATTTGAGCATTTTGACCAAACTTGACTTTTGGTCGAGCTTTGACTATTAGGTTCGATGGGTTGAGAAATTAACCATTTTGACCAAACTTGACTTATTGGTCAAAAGTTGACCTAATGGGTCAATGTGGTGGTCATTACGTCAAAAATTAACTATTTTGAACAAAAATGACTTTTTGGTCGATAGTTGACCTATTGGGGTTAACGGGTTGGTCATTGGGTCAAGGATTAACCATTTTGACCAAAGTTGACTTTTTGGTCAAAAGTTAACCTATTAGGTCACCGGGTTGGTCATTGGGTCAAGAATGCAGCATTTTGACCAAAGTTGACTTTTTGGTAAGAGATTGACTTATAGGGTCAATAATTGGTCATTAGGTCAAAAATTGACTATTTTGACCAAAATTGAATTATTAGTCAAAAGTTGACCCATTGGATCAATGGGGTGGTCATTGGATCAGAATTTTACCATTTTGACTAAAGTTGACTTTCTGGTAAAAAGTTTACCTATTAGGACAATGGGGTGGTAATTTGGTCAAAAATTGACAGTTTTGACCAAAATTGACTTTTTGGCCAAAGGTTGACCTATTGGGTTAAGGATTGATCAGTTTGACCAAAGTTGACTTATTGGTCCAAAGTTGATCTATTAGGTCAATTGGTTGGTCGTTGGGTCAGGAATTGATCATTTTGATAAAAGTTGACTTTTTGGTCAAAAGTCGACTTATTGGATTAATGGGGTGGTCTTTATGTTAAAAATTGACTGTACTGACAAAAATAGACTTTTTGGTCAAAAGTTGACCTATTGGGTCAATGGTTTGGTCGTTGGGTCAAGGATTAACCATTTTGACAAAAGTTGACTTTTTAGTCAAAAGTTGACCTGTGAGTCAATGGGTTGATCATTGGGTCAAGGATTAACCAAGGTAGACTTTTTGCTCTGAGATTGTCTTAATGGGTCAATAATTGTTCATCAGGTCAAAAATTATCTATTTTGACCAAAATTGAATTTTTGGTCAAAAGTTGACCCATTGGGTCAATGAGGTGGTCATTGGGTCAAAAATCGACCATTTTGACTAAAGTTGACTTTCTAGGTTAATGGGGTGGCCATTTCGTCAAAGATTGACTATTTTGGCTAAAACTAACTTTTTGATCAAAATGTTGACCAATTGCGTCGATATGTTTGTCATTGGGTCGAAGATTGACCATTTTAACCAAAGTTGATTTTTTGGTCGAAAGTTGAATAATTGGGTTAATGGGTTGGTCACTGGGACAACGATTGGTCATTTTAACCAATGTTGACATCTGGGACAAAGATTAACTTATTTGGTCAATAATTTGCTATTAGGTCAAAAATTGACTATTTTGACCAAAACATTCATTTTGGTTCAAAGTTTACCTATTAGGTCATTGGGTTGGTCTTTGGGTCCAAGATTGACCCTTTTGACCAAAGTTGACTTTTTAGTCATAGATTGACTTACTGGGTCTATAATAGGTCATTAGATCAAAAATTAACTATTTTGATCAATATTAATTTTTTGTCAAAAGTTTACCTATTTGGTCAATGGGTTGGTCATTGGGTCAAGGATTGATCATTTTCACCAAAGTTAACTTTTTGGTCAAAAGTTGACTATTGGGTCAATGGGTTGGTCATTGGGTCGGAAATTGACCACTTTAACCAAAGTTGACCAATTTGGTAAATGAGGTGGTCATTAGGTCAAAAATTGAATATTTTGACCAAAATTGACTTTTTGGTGAAAAGTTGGCCGATTGGGTAATGGGTTTTTCATTTGGTCAAGGATTAACCATTTAGACCGTAGTGGGTTGGTCATTTGGTCAGAAATTGACCATTTAGACCGATGTTGACTTTTTGGTCTAAAGTTGACATATTGGGTCAATGGGTTGGTCGTTGGGTCAGAAATTGACCACTTTGACCAAACTTAACTTTTTGGTCAAAAGTTGACATATTGTGTAAGTAGGGTGGTCATTAGGTCAAGGATGGACCATTTTGACCAAAGTTGACTTTTTGGTTGGAGATTGACTTATTAGATCAATAATTTGTCATTAGGTCAAAAATTGATTATTTTAACTAAAATTGAGTTTTTTGTCAAAACTTAACTAATTAGGTCAACGGGGTGGTCATTGGGTCAGACATTTACCATTTTGACTAAAGTTGACTTTTTGGTCAAAAGTTGACCTATTGGGTCAATGGGGTGGTCATTAGGTCAAAAACTGACAATTTTGACCAAAATTGACTTTTTGTTGAAAAATTGGCTGATTGGGTCAATGTGTTATTCATTTGGTTAAGGATTAACCGTTTAGACTAAAGTGGAATTTTTGGTCAAAAGTTGACCTATTGGATCAATGGGTTGGTCATTTGGTTAGAAATTGACCATTTAGACTGAAGTTTAGTTTTTATTCTAAAGTTGACCTATTTGGTCAATGGGTTGGTTGTTGGGTCAGAAATTGACCAATTTGACCAAACTTTACTTTCTAGTCAAAAGTTGATTTATTGGGTCAATGTGGTGGTCATTAGGTCAAAAATTGACTATTTTGACAAAAATTGATTTTTTGGTCAAAAGTTGACCTACTGGGATAACGAATTTTTCATTAGGTCAAGGATTAACCATCTTGACCAAAGTTGACTTTTTAATCAGAAATTGACTTATTGGGTCAATAATTAGTCATTAGATAAAAAATTGACTATTTTAACCAAAATTAAACTTTTTGTCTAATGTTGACATATTAAGTCAATGGGTTGGTCGTTGGGTCAGAAATTACCTTTTGGACCAAAGTTGACTTTTTGGTTAAAAGTTGACCTATTGGGTATATAGGGGGGACTTTAAGTCAAGGATGACAATTTTGACCAAAGTTGACTTTTTTGGTCAAAAGTTGACCTATTGTGTCAATGGGGTGGTCATTAGGTAAAAAATTGACTATTTTGACCAAAATTGATTTTTTGGTCAAAAGTTAAGCTATTTGGTTAATGTGGTGGCCATTAGGTTAAATATTGACTATTTCGACCAAAATTGACTTTTTGGTCCAAGGTTGACCTATTGAGTCAATGGGTTCGTCATTGGATCAAAGATTGATCATTTTTTACCAAAGTTGACTTTTTGACCTATTGGATCAATAATTTGGTGATTGGGTCAAGGATTGGCTATTTTGACCAAAGTTAACTTTTTGGTTAAATTTTGACTTATTGGGTCAATAATTGGTCATTAGGTAAAAAAATGACAATTTTGACCAAAATTGACTTTTTGGCCAAAAGTTGACTTATTGGGTTAATGAGTTGGTCATTTGGTCAAAGATTGACTCTTTGACCAAAGTTGACTTTTTGGTCAATGATTGACTTATTTGGTCAATAATTGATCATTAAATCAAAAATTGACTATTTTGACCAAAATTGGGTTTTTCGTCAAAAGTTGACTTATTGACTCAATGGGTTGGTCATTGGGTCAAGGATTGATCATTTTGACCAAAGTTGACTTCTTTTCAAAAGTTGACCTATTGGATCGATGGGTTGAGTCGTTAGGTCGAAAATTGACCATTTTAACGAAAGTTGACTATTTAGGTTGATAGGGTGGTCATTAGGTAAAAAATTGACTATTTTAACAAAAATTGACTTTTTGGTGAAAACTTGGCACATGGGTCAATGGATTGGTCATTGGGCTAAAGTTGACTTTTTGATCAAAAGTTAACATATTGGGTCAATAGGTTGGTCATTGGGTTAAAATTTGACCATTTTGACAAAACTTAACTTTACGTCAAAAATTACCTATTATTAGATCGATGGATCGGAAATTAACCATTTTGATCAAACTTAACTTTTGGTCGAAAGTAGACATATTGGGTCGACGTGGTGGTCATTAGGTCAAAAATTAACTATTTTGACCAAAATTGACTTTTTGGTCAAAAGTTGACCTATTGAGTTAATGGGTGGTCATTAGGTCAAGGATTGACCATTTTGACCAAAGTTGACTTTTTGGTCAAAAGTTGACTATTGGGTCAACAAGTTAGTCATTGGGTTAATGATGGACTATTTTGACCAAAGTTGACTTTTTGTTAAGAGATTGACTTATTGGGTCAATAATTGGTCATTAGGTAAAAAATTAACTATTTTGACTAAAATTGAACTATTAGTTAAAAGTTAACCCATTGGATCAATGGGGTGGTCATTGGATCATAATTTTACCATTTTGACTAAAGTTGAGCTTTTGGTAAAACGTTTACCTATTGGCAGAGTGGGGTGGTAATTTGGTCAAAAATTGACTATTTTGACCAAAATTGACATTTTGGTCAAAGGTTGACCTATTGGGTCAAGGATTGATCTTTTTGACCAAAGTTCTCCTATGGGTCCAAAGTTGATCTTTTAGGTCAATGGGTTGGTCGTTGGGTCAACAATTGACCATTTTAACCAAAGTTGATGTTTTTGTCAAAAGTCGACCTATTGGATTATTGGGGTGGTCATTAGGTCAAAAATTAACTATATTGACAAAAGTTGACTTTTTGGTCAAATGTTGACCTGTTGGGTCAATCGGTTGGTCATTGGGTCGAGGATTAACCAAGGTAGACTTTTGATCTGAGATTGACTTATTAGATTGATAATTGGTCATTAGAGTCGAAAATTATACTATTTTGACCAAATTGAATTTTTGGTCAAAAGTTGACCCATTGGGTCAATAAGGTGGTCATTGGGCCAGAAATTGTCCATTTTGACCAAAGTTGACTTTTTAGTCAAAAGTTGCCTTTCTAGGTTAATGGGGTGGCCATTTGGCCAAAGATTGACTATTTTGGCCAAAATTAACTTTTGATCAAAAAGTTGACCATTTGGGTCAGTAGGTTTGTCATTGGGTCAAAGATAGATGATTTTGACCAAAGTTGATTTTTTGGTCAAGAGTTGAACAATTGAGTCAATGGGTTGGTCACTGGGACAAGAATCAGCCATTTTAACAAAAGTTGACTTTTGAGGACAAAGATTAACTTATTGGGTCGATAATTTGTCATTAGGTCGAAAATTGTTATTTTGACCAAAATTTTCTTTTTGGTCAAGGATTTACCTATTAGATTGATGGGTTAGTCATTGGGTCAAGGATTAAATATTTTGACCAAAGTTGACTTTTTGGTCATAGATTGACTTATTGGATCAATAATAGGTCATTAGATCAAAAATTGACTATTTTGATCAAAATTAAATTTTTTTCAAAAGTTTATCTATTAGGTCAATGGGTTGGTCATTGGGTCAAGGATTGATCATTTTGACCAAAGTTAACTTTTTGGTCAAAAGTTGACTATTGGGTCAATGGGTTGGTCATTGGGTCATAAATTGACCATTTTAACCAAAGTCGACCTATTTGGTCAATGAGGTGGTCATTAGGTTAAAAATTGCTTATTTTGACCAAAATTGACTTTTTGGTGAAATGTTGGCCGATAGGGTAAATGGGTTGTTCATTAGGTCAAGGATTAACCATTTTTGACCGTAGTGGACTTTTTGGTCAAAAGTTAACCTATTCGATCAATGGGTCGGTAATTTGGTAAGAAATTGACCATTTAGACCGATGTTGACTTTTGGTCTAAAGTTAACCTATTGGGTTAATGGGTTGGTCGTCATATCAGAAATTGACCATTTTGACAAAACTTAACTTTTTGGTCGAAAGTTGACTGTTGTGTAAGTAGGGTGGTCATTAGGTCGAGGATTTACCATTTTGACCAAAGTTGACTTTTTGGTCAAAAGTTGACCTGTTGGGTCAATGAGGTGGTGATAGGTCAAAAATTGACTATTTTGACCAAAATTGATTTTTTGGTCAAAAGTTGACATATGATGATAATGGGTTGTTCATTGGGTCAAGGATTGACAATTTTGACCAAAGTTGGCTTTTTAGTCGGAGATTGACTTATTGGGTCAATAACTGGTCATTAGCTTAAAAATTGACTATTTTAACAAAAATAGAATTTTTGTTCTAATGTTTACCTACTAGGTCAATGGGTTAGTCATTGGGTCAAGGATTAAACATTTTGACAAACGTTGACTTTTTGGTCATACATTGACTTATTGGGTCAATAATAGGTCATTAGATCAAAAATTGACTATTTTGATCAAAATTAATTTTTTTTCAAAAGATTACCTATTAGGTCAATGTATTGGTCATTGGGTCGGGATTGATCATTTTGACCGAAGTTAACTTTTGGTCAAAAGTTGAGTAATGGATCGATGGGTTGGTCATTGGGTCGAAGTGACCATTTTAACCAAAGTTGACTGTTTGGTCAATGAGGTGGTCATTAGGTTAAAAATTGACTTTTTTGACCAAAATTTACTTTTTGGTTAGAAGTTGGCCGATTGGGTAAATGGGTTGTTCATTTGGTCAAGGATTAACCATTTGGATCGTAGTGGACTTTTTGGTCAAAGTTAACCTATTGGGTCAATGGGTTGGTCATTTGGTAAGAAATTGACCATTTAGACCGATGTTGACTTTTGGTCTAAAGTTGACTATTGGGTCGATAGGTTGGACGTCATGTCGAAGTGATCATTTTGACGAAACTTAACTTTTTGGTCGAAAGTTGATCTAGTGTGTAAGTAGGGTGGTCATTAGGTCAAGGATTGACCATTTTGACTAATGTTGACTTTTTGGACAAAAGTTGACCTATTGGGTCAATGAGGTGGTGATTAGGTCAAAAATTGACTATTTTGACCAAAATTGATTTTTTGGTTAAAAGTTGACATATGGGGATATTGGGTTGTTCATTGGGTCAATGATTGTCCACTTTGACCAAAGTTGACTTTTTAGTCGGAGATTGACTTATTGGGTCAATAACTGGTCATTAGGTTAAAAATTGACTATTTTAACAAAAATTGATTTTTTGTTCTAATGTTGATCTATGGGTCAATGGGTTGGTCGTTGGGTCAGAAATTGACAATTTTGACCAAAGTTAACTTTTTTTGTCAAAAGTTGAACTATTGGGTAAATAAGGAAGTCATTAAGTCAAGGATTGACCATTTTGACCAATGTTTACTTTTTGGTCAAAAGTTGACCATTGGGTCAATGAGGTGGTCATTAAGTCAAAAATTGACTATTTTAACTAAAATTGATTTTTTCCTTAAAAGTTAATCTATTGGGATAATGGGTTTTTCTTTGGGTCAAGGATTGACCATTTTAACCAAAGTTGACTTTTGGGTCAAAAATTTGCCATTAGGTCAAAAATTGCCTATTTTGAGTAATAATAACTTTTTAGTCAAAAGTTGACCAATTGGGTCAATGGGTTGGTCATTGGGTCAAGGATTAACCATTTTGACCAAAGTTAACTTTTTGGTCAAAGATTGACATATTGGGTCAATAATAGGTCATTAGATCAAAAATTGATTAGTTTTACCAAAATTGATTTTTGGCCAAAAATTTACCTATTGGGTCAATCGGTTTGTCATTGGGTCAAGGATTGATCATTTTGACCAATGTTGACATTTTGGTCAAAAGTTGACTTATTGAGTCAATGGGTTGGTCGTTGGGTCAGAAATTGACCATTTTAACCAAAGTTGACCTATTTGGTCAATGATGTGGTCATTAGGTCAAAAATTAACTATTTTGACCAAAATTGACTTGTTGGTGAAAAGTTGGCCGATTGGTTTAATGGGTTGTTCATTTGGTCAAGGATTAACCATTTAGACCGAAGTGGACTTTTTGGTCAAAAGTTAACCATTGGGTCAATGGGTTGGTCATTTGGTCAGAAATTGACCATTTAGACCGATGTTGACTTTTTGGTCTACAGTTGACATATTGGGTCAATGGGTTGGTCGTTGTGTCAGAAATTGACCATTTTGACCAAACTTGACTTTTTGGACAAAAGTTGACCTATTGTGTAAATAGGGTGGTCATTAGGTCAAGGATTGACCATTTTGAACAAAGTTGACTTTTTGTTTAAAAGTTTACATATTGGGTCAATGGGGTGGTCATTAGGTTAAAATTGACTATTTTGACCAAAATTGATTTTTTGTTTAAAAGTTGACTTATTTGGATAATGGGTTGTTCATTGGGTCAAGGATTGACCATTTTGACCAAAGTTAACTTTTTAGTCGAAGATTGACTTATTGGGTCAATAATTGGTCATTAATTCAAAAATTAACGATTTTAACCAAAATTGAATTTTTGGTCTAAAGTTGATCTATTGGGTCAATGGGTTGGTCGTTGGGTCAGATTGACCATTTTGACCAAAGTTGACTTTTGGTCAAAAGTTGACCTATTGGGAAAATTGGGTGGTCATGAAGTCAAGGATTGATTTTTTTGACCAAAATTTACTTTTTGGTAAAAAGTTGACCTATTGAGTCAATGGGTTGGTCATTGGGTCAAGGATTGACCTTTTTGACCAGAGTTGACTTTTTGTCGTAGATTGACTTATTAGGTCATTAATAGGTCCTTAGATCAAAAATTGACTATTTTAACCAAAATTGTTTTTTTGGTCAAAAGTTTACCTATTGGGTCATTGGGTTGGTCATTGGGTCAAGGATTGACCATTTTGACCGAAGTTGACTTTACGGCGAAAGTTAACCTATTGGGTCAATGGGTTGGTCATTAGGTCAAGGATTGATCATTTTGATCAAAGTTGACTTTTTGGTTAAAAGTTAACTTATTGGGTCAATGGATTGGTCATTGGGTCAGAAATTGACCATTTTAACCAAAGTTCACCTATTTGGTCAATCATGTGGTCATTAGGTCAGAAATTAACTATTCTGACCAAAATTGACTTGTTGGTGAAAAGTTGGCCGATTGGTTCAATGGGTTGTTCATTTGGTCAAGGATTAACCATTTAGACCGAAGTGGACTTTTTGGTTAAAAGTTAACCATTGGGTCAATGGGTTGGTCATTTGGTCAGAAATTGACCATTTAGATCGATGTTGACTTTTTGGTCTACAGTTGACATATTGGGTCAATGGGTTGGTCATTGTGTCAGAAATTGACCATTTTGACCATACTTGACTTTCGGACGAAAGTTGACTGTTGTGTAAATAGGGGTGGTCATTAGGTCAAGGATTGACCATTTTGAACAAAGTTGACTTTTTGTTTAAAAGTTTACATATTGGGTCAATGGGGTGGTCATTAGGTTAAAAATTGACTATTTTGACCAAAATTGATTTTTTGATTAAAAGTTGACTTATTTGGATAATGGGTTGTTCATTGGGTCAAGGATTGACCATTTTGACCAAATTTAACTTTTTAGTCGAAGATTGACTTATTGGGTCAATAATTGGTCATTAATTCAAAAATTAACGATTTTAACCAAAATAGAATTTTTGGTCTAAAGTTGATCTATTGGGTCAATGGGTTGGTCATTGGGTCAGATTGACCATTTTGACCAAAGTTGACTTTTGATCAAAAGTTGACCTATTGGGTAAATTGGGTGGCCATTAAGTCAAGGATTGATTTTTTGACCAAAATTTACTTTTTGGTAAAAAGTTGACCTATTGGGTCAATGGGTTGGTCATTGGGTCAAGGATTGACCATTTTGACCAAAGTTGACTTTTTGTCGTAGATTGACTTATTAGGTCATTAATAGGTCCTTAGATCAAAAATTGACTATTTTAACCAAAATTGTTTTTTTGGTCAAAAGTTTACCTATTGGGTCATTGGGTTGGTCATTGGGTCAAGGATTGACCATTTTGACCAAAGTTGACTTTCTGGCCAAAAGTTGACCTATTGGGTCAATGGGTTGGTCATTAGGTCAAGGATTGATCATTTTGATCAAAGTTGACTTTTTGGTTAAAAGTTGACTTATTGGGTCAATGGGTTGGTCGTTGGGTCAAAAATTGACCATTTTAACCAAAGTTGACTTTTTTGGTCAATGAGGTGGTCATTTGGTCAAAAATTGACTATTTTGACAAAAATTGACATTTTGGTGAAATGTTGGCCGTTTGGGTCACAGGGTTGTTCATTTGGTCAAGGATTGACCATTTAGACCGAAGTGGACTTTCTTGTCAAAAGTTGACCTATTGGGACCAATAGGTTGGACGTTTTGTCAAAAAGTGACCATCTACTCTGAAGTTTACTATTTTGTCTAAAGTAGACCTATTGTGTCAATGGGTTGGTCATTGGGTCAAGGATTAATCATTTTTACCAAAGTTGACTTTTTTGTCAAAAGTTGACCTGTCGGGTCAATGGATTGGTCATTGAATCAAAGATTGACCATTCTGACCGAGGTAGACTTTTTAGTCTGAGATTGACTTATTAGGTCAATAATTAGTCATTAGGTTAAAAATTGACTATTTTGACTAAAATTGAATATTTGGTCAAAAGTTGACCCATTGTGTCAATGAGGTGGTCATTGGGTCAGAAATTGGCCATTTTGACCAAAGTTGACTTTTTGTCAAAAGTTGATTTACTAGGCTATTGGGGTGGCCATTAGGTCAAAAATTATCTATTTTAACCAAAATTGACTTTTTGGTCAATAGTTGACCTATTAGGTCAGTAGGTTTATCATTGAGTCAAATATTGACCATTTTGACCAAAGTTGACTTTTTGGTCAAAAGCAGACATATTGGGTCAATGGGTTGGTCAATGGGACAATGATTGACCATTTAGACCAAAGTTGAATTTTGGGTCAAAGATTGACTTATTGGGTCAATAATTTGCCATTAGATCAAAAATTGATTATTTTGACCAAAATTGACTTTTTTGTGAAAACTTTGCATATGGGTCAATGGATTGGTCATTAGGCTAAAGTTGACTTTTTGATCAAAAGTTGACCTATTGGGTTAATAGGTTGGTCATTGGGTCAAAATTTGGTCATTTTGACCAAACTTGACTTTTTGGTCAAAATTTGACCTATTGGGTCAATGAGTCAGAAATTGACCATTTTGACCAAACTTGACTTTTTGGTCAAAAGTTGACCTATTGGGTCAATGTGGTGGTAATTTGGTAAAAAATTAACTATTTTGACCAAAATTGACTTTTTGGTCAAAAGTTGACCTATTGGGTTAATGGGCTGGTAATTGTGTCAAGGATTGACCATTTTGACCAAAGTTGATTTTTTGGTTAAAAGTTGACCTATTGGGTCAACGGGTTGGTGATTGGGTCAAGGATGGAACATTTTAACTAAAGTTGACTTTTTGGTAAGATATTGACTTATTGGGTCAACAATTGGATTTTTAGTCAATAGCTGACCCATTGGATCAATGGGGTGGTCATTGAATCAGAATTTGACCATTTTGAGTGAAGTAGACTTTTTGGTAAAAAGTTTACCTATTGGGGTAATGGGGTGGTAATTTGGTCAAAAATAGACTATTTTGACCAAAATTGACTTTTTGGTCAAAGGTTGACCTATTTGGTCAATGATTGATCATTTTGACCAAAGTTAACTTATTGGTCCATAGTTGATCTATTGGGTCAATGGGTTGGTCGTTGGGTCAGCAACTGACCATTTTGACCAAAGTTGACTTTTTGGTCGATAGTCGACCTATTGGATTAATGGGGTGGTTATTAGGTTGAAAATTGACCATATTGACAAAAATAGACTTTTTGGTCAAAAGCTGACCAGTTGGGTCAATGGTTTGGTCGTTGGGTCAAGGATTAACCATTTTGACAAAAGTTGACTTTTTGGTCAAAAGTTGACCTGGGTCAATGGGTTGGTCATTGGGTCAAGGATTGACCAAGTTAGACTATTTGGTCTGAGATTGACTTATTGGGTCAATAATTGGTCATTAGGTCAAAAATTGACTATTTTGACCAAAATTGAATTTTTGGTCAAAAGTTGGCCCATTGGGTCAATGAGGTGGTCATTGGGTCACTAATTGACCATTTTGACTAAAGTTGACTTTTTGGTCAAAAGTTGACTTTTTGGTTAAAAGTTGACTTTCTGGGTTAATGGTGTGGCCATTTGGTCTAAGATTGACTATTTTAGCCAAAATTAACTTTCTGATCAAAAAGTTGATTTATTGGGTCAGTAGGTTTGTCATTGGGTCAATGATTAACCATTTTGACCAAAGTTGATTTTTTGGACAAAAGATGAGCAATTGGGCCAATGGGTTGGTCACTGGGACAAGGATTGACCATTTTAACTGAAGTTGACTTTTGGAATAGAGATTAACTTATTGGGTCAATAATTTGCCATTAGGTCAAAAATTGAATATTTTGACCAAAATTTTCTTTTTGGTCAAAAGTTGACCCATTGGTTTAATGGATTGGTCATTGGGTCAAGGATTAACCATTTTGAGCAAAGTTGAATTTTTGGTCATAGATTGACTTATTGGGTCAATAATAGGTCATTAGATCAAAAATTGACTATTTTGATCAAAATTAATTTTTTGTCAAAAGTTTACCTATTGAGTCAATGGGTTGGTCATTGAGTCAAGGATTAATCAATTTGACCAAAGTTAACTTTTTGGTCAAAAGTTGACTATTGGGTCAATAGGTTGGTCATTGGGTCAGAAATTGACCATTTTAACAAAAGTTGACCTATTTGGTCAATGAGGTGGTCATTAGGACAAAAATTGACTATTTTGACCAAAATTGACTTTTTGGAGAAAAGTTGGCCGATTGGGCCAATGGGTTGTTCATTTGGTCAAGGATTAACCATTTAGACCGTAGTGGACTTTTTGGTCAAAAGTTGAGCTATTGGGTCAATGGGTTGGTCATTTGGTCAGAAATTGACCATTTATACAAATGTTGACTTTTTGGTCTAAAGTTGACCTATTCGGTCAATGGGTTGGTCGTTGGGTGAGAAATTGACCATTTTGACCAAACTTAACTTTTTGGTCAAAAGTTGACCTATTGTGTAAGTAGGGTGGTCATTAGGTCAAGGGTTGACCATTTTGACCAAAGTTGACTTTTTGGTCAAAAGTTGACCTATTGGGTGAATGAGGTGGTGATTAGGTCAAAAAATTGACTATTTTGACAAAAATTATTTTTTTGTCAAAAGTTGACATTTTGGGATAATGGGTAGTTCATTGGGTCAAGGATTGACCATTTTGACCAAAGTTGACTTTTTAGTCGGAGATTGACTTATTGGGTCAATAACTGGTCATTAGGTTAAAAATTGACTATTTTAACCAAAATTGAATTTTTGTTCCAATGTTGACCTATTGTGTCAATGGGTTGGTCGTTGGGTCAGAAATTGACCATTTTGACCAAAGTTGACTTTTTGGTCAAATGTTGACCTATTGGGTAAATAGGGTATTCATTAAGTGAAGGATTGACCAAAGTTGACTTTTTGGTCAAAATTTGACCTATTGGGTCAATGGGGTGGTCATTAGGTCAAAAATTGACTATTTTGACTAAAATTGATTTTGCTTAAAAGTTTACCTATTAGGCTAATGTGTTTTTCATTGGGTCAAGGATTGACCATTTTAACCAAAGTTGACTTTTGGGTCAAGTTTTGACTTTTTGGTTCAATAATTTGTCATTAGGTCAAAAATTGACTATTTTGACCAATATTGACTTTTTAGTAAAAAGTTAACCAATTGGGTCAATGGGTTGGTCATTGTGTCAAGGATTAGCCTTTTTTGGTCAAAGATTAACTTATTGGGTCAATAATAAGTCATTAGATCAAAAATTAACTAGTTTGACCAACATTGATTTTCGGCAAAAAATTTACCTATTGGGTCAACGGGTTGGTTGTTGGGTCAAAAATTGACCATTTTAACCAAAGTTGACATTTTGGTCAATGAGGTGGTCATTACGTCAAAAATTGACTTTTTTACGTTGTTCATTTGGTCATAGAATAAACATTTTGACCGAAGTGGACTTTTTGGTCAAAAGTTGACCTATTGGGTGAATGGGTTGGTCATTTGATCAGAAATTGACCATTTAGACCGATGTTGACTTTTTGGTCAAAAGGTGACATATTGGGTCAATGGGTTGGTCGTTGGGTCAGAAATTGACCATTTTGACCAAAGTTGACTTTTTGGTCAAAAGTTGACCTATTGTGTTAATAGGGTGGTCATTAGGTCAAGGATCGATCATTTTGAACAAAGTTGACTTTTTGTTCAAAAGTTGACCTATTGGGTCAATGGGGTGGTCATTAGGTCAAAAATTAACTATTTTGACCAAAATTGATTTTTTTGGTTAAAAGTTGACCTATTGAGATAATGGGTTGTTCATTGGGTCAAGGATTGACCATTTTGGCCAAAGTTAACTTTTTAGTCAGAGATTGACTTATTGGGTCAATAATTGGTCATTAGGTCAAAAATTGACCATTTTAACAAAAATTATATTTTTTGTCTAAAGTTGATATATTAGGTCAATGGGTTGGTCGTTGGGTTAGAAATTGACCATTTTGACCAAAGTTGACTTTTTGGTTAAAAGTTGACCTATTGGCTAAATAGGGTGAGTCGATAAATCGAAGTTGACTATTTTGACCAAAATTTACTTTTTGGTCAAAAGTTGACCTATTGGGTCAATGGGTTGGTCATTGGGTCAAGATTGACCATTTTGACCAAAGTTTACTTTTTTGTCATAGATTGACTTATTGGGTCATTAATAGGTCCTTAGATAAAAAATTAACTATTTTGACCAAAATTGATTTTTTGGTCAAAAGTTTACCTATTGGGTCAATGGGTTGGTCATTGGGTCAAGGATTGACCATTTTGACCAAAGTTAGCTTTCTGGTCAAAAGTTGACCTATTGGGTCAATGGGTTGGTCATTAGGTTAAGGATTGATCATTTTGATCAAAGTTGACTTTTTGGTTAAAAGTTGACCTATTGGGTCAATGGGTTGGTCGTTGGGTCAAAAATTATCCATTTTAACTAAAGTTGACCTATTTGGTCAATGAGGTGGTCATTTGGTCAAAAATTGACTATTTTGACCAAAATTGACTTTTTGGTGAAATGTTGGCTATTTGGGTCAAGGGGTTGTTCATTTGCTCAAGGATTGACCATTTAGACTGAAGTAGACTTTTTGGTCAAAAGTTGACCTATTGGGTCAATCGGTTGGTCATTTGGTCAGAATTTGACCATCTACACCGAAGTGTACTTATTTTATGCAAAGTAGACTGTTAGATTGATGGGTTGGTCATTGGCTAAAGGATTAACTATTTTGACAAAAGTTGACTTTTTGGTAAAAGTTGACCTGTCGGGTAAATGGGATAGTCGTTGGGTCAAAGATTGACCATTCTGACCGAGGTAGACTTTTTGGTCTGAGATTGACTTATTTGGTCAATAATTAGTCATTTGGTCAAAAATTGACTTTTTTATACCCAAATTGTATTTTTGGTCAAAAGTTGACCCATTGGGTCAGTGAGGTGGTCTTTGAGTCAGAAATTGACCGTTTTGACCAAAGTTGACTTTTTGGGCAAAAGTTGATTTACTAGGTTAATGGGGTGGCCATTAGGTAAAAAATTATCTATTTTGACCAAAATTGACTTTTTGGTCAAAAGTTGACCTATTGGTCAGTAGGCTTATCATTGGGTCAAAGATTGACCATTTTGACTAAAGTTGACTTTTTAGTCAAAAGCTGACCTATTGGGTCAATGGGTTGGTCAATGGGATAAAGATTGACCATTTTGACCAAAGTTGAATTTTGGGTCAAAGAATGACTTATTGGGTCAATAATTTGCCATTAGATCAAAAATTGACTTTTTTTTACCAAAATTTACTTTTTGGTCAAAAGTTGACCTATTGGGTCAATGGGTTGGTCATTGGGTTAAGGATTGACAATTTTGACCAAAGTTGACTTTTTGGTCATAGATTAACTTATTGGGTCAATACCTTGGATAAAAATTTGACTATTTTGACCAAAATTTATTTTTTGGTCAAAAGTGTACCTATTGGGTCAATGGGATGGTTATTGGGTCAAAGATTGATCATTTTGACTAAAGTTGACTTTTTGGTCAAAAGTTGACTAATTGGGTCAATGGGTTGGCCGTTGGGTCAGAAATTATCCACTTTAACCAAAGTTGACCTATTTAGTCAATGAGGTGGTCATTAAGTCAAAAACAGACTATTTTGACCAAAATTGACTATTTGGTGAAAAATTGAATGGGTCAATGGGTTGTCATTTCGTCAAGGATTCACCATTTAGACCAAAGTGGACTTCTTGGTTAAAAATTGACCTATTTGGTGAGTGGGTTGGTCATTTGGTTAGAAATTGACCATCTAGACTGAAGTTTACTTTTTATTCTAAAGTTGGCCTATTGGGTAAAAAGGTTGGTCGTTGGGTCAGAAATTGACCATTTTGACCAAACTTTACTTTCTGGTCAAAAGTTGATCTATTAAGTCAATGGGGTGGTCATTAGGTCAAAAATTGACTATTTTGACCAAAATTGATTTTTTGGTCAAAAGTTGACCTATTGGGATAACGAGTTTTTCATTGGGTCAAGGATTGACCATTTTGACCAAAGTTGACTTTTTAATCAGAAATTGACTTATTGGGTCAATAATTGGTCATTAGATCAAAAATTGACTATTTTAACCAAAATTGAACTTTTTGTCTAAAGTTGACCTATTGGGTCAATGGGTTGGTCGTTGGGTCGAGAATTGACCATTTGGACCGAAAGTTAACTTTTGGTCGAAAGTTGACTGTTGGGTAAATAGGGTGGTCATTAAGTCGAGGATTGACAATTTTGACCAAAGTTGAATTTTTGGCCAAAAGTTGACCTATTGTGTCAATGGGGTGGTCATTAGGTAAAACATTGACTATTTTGACCAAATTTGATTTTTTGGTCAAAAGTTGACCTATTGAGTTAATGTGGTGGCCATTAGGTTAAAATTTGACTATTTCGACCAAAATTGACTTTTTGGTTCAAGGTTGACCAATTGAGTCAATGGGTTCTTCTTTAGTCGAGATTGACTAATTTTTACCAAAGTTGAATTTTGGTGAAAGTTGACTTTATTGGATCAACGCGTTGGTCATTAGGTCAAGGATTGACTATTTTGACTGAAGTTGACTTTGGGGTCAAATTTTGACTTATTTGGTCAATAATTGGTCATAATGTCAAAAATTGACAATTTTGCAATTTTTGACCAAAATTGACTTTTTGGTCAAAAGTCAAAGATTGCCTATTTGCCCAAAGTTAAATTTTTGGTCAGAGATTGACTTATTGGGTCAATAATAGGTCATTAAATAAAAAATTGATTATTTTGACCAAAATTGACTTTTTGGTCAAAAGTTGACCTTTTGGGTCAATGGGTTGGTCATTGGGTCAAGGATTGATCATTTTGACCAAAGTTGACTTCTTCAATGGGTTAATCGTTGGGCCAGAAATTAACCATTTTAACCAAAGTTGACATATTTGGTCAATGGGGTGGTCATAGGTAAAAAATTGACTATTTTTGACCAAAATTGACTTTTTGGTGAAAACTTGGCATAAGGGTCAATGGATTGGTCATTGGGCCAAAGTTGACTTATTGGGTCAATAGGTTGGTCATTGGGTCAAAATTTGACCATTTAGACCAAACTTGACTTTTTCGTCAAAATTTGACCTATTGGGTCAATGGGTCAGAAATTAACCATTTTGACGAACTTGACTTATTGGTCGAAAGTTGACTATTAGGTCAATGTGGTGGTCATTATGTCAAAAATTAACTATTTTGAACAAAATTTACTTTTTGGTCAAAAGTTGACCTATTGGGATAATGGGTTGGTCGTTGGGTCAAGGATTAACAATTTTGACCAAAGTTGACTTTTTGGTCAAAAGTTCACCTATTAGGTCAACGGGTTGGTCATTGGGTCAAGGATGGAGCATTTTGACCAAAGTTGACTTTTTGGTAAGAGATTGTCTTATAGGGTCAACAATTGGTCATTAGGTCAAAAATTGACTATTTTGACCAAAATTAAATTATTAGACAAAGTTGATCCATTGGATCAATGGGGTGGTCAATGGATCAGAATTTTACCATTTTGACTAAATTTGACTTTTTAGTAAAAAGTTTACCAATTGGGACAATGGGGTGGTAATTTGGACAAAAATTGATCTATTGGGTCAATGGGTTGGTAGTTGGGTCAGCAATTGACCATTTTGATGAAAGTTGACTTTTTGGTCAAAAGTCGACTTATTGGATTAATGGGGTGGTCTTTAGGTTAAAAATTGACTATATTAAAAAAATAGACTTTTCGGTCAAAAGCTAACTTATTGGGTCAATGGTTTGGTCGTTGGGTCAAGGATTAACCATTTTAACAAAAGTTGACTTTTTGGACAAAAGTTGGCCTGTTGAGTCAATGGGTTGGTCATTGGGTCAAGGATTAACCAAGGTAGACTTTTTGCTCTGAGATTGACTTAATGTGTCAATAATTGGTCATCAGGTTAAAAATTGTCTATTTTGACCAAAATTGAATTTTTGGTCAAAAGTTGACCCATTGGGTCAATGAGATGGTTGGGTCAGAAATTGACCATTTTGACCAAAGTTGACTTTTTGGTCAAAGGTTGACTTTTTGGTCAAATGTTGACTTTTTGGTCAAAAGTTGACTTTCTAGGTTAATGGGGTGGCCATTTGGTCAAAGATTAACTATTTTGGACAAAACTAACTTTTTGATCAAATAGTTGACCGATTAGGTCGATAGGTTTGTCATTAGGTCGAAGATTGACCATTTTGACCAAAGTTGATCTTTTGGTCGAAAGTTGAAGCAATTGGAGTCGATGGGTTGGTCGTTGGGACGAGGATTGGCCATTTTAGCGAAAGTTGACTTTTGGGACGAAGATTAACTCATTAGATTCGATAATTTGCCATTAGCTCAAAAATTTACTATTTTGACCAAAACTTTCTTTTTTGTCCAAAGTGATTTTAGGTCAAGGATTAACCCTTTTGACCAAAGTTGACTTTTTGTTCATAGATTGACTTATTGGGTCAGTAGTAGGTCATTAGATCAAAAATTGACTATTTTGATCAAAATTAATTTTTTTTCAAAAGTTTACCTATTTGGTCAATTGGTTGGTCATTGGGTCAAGGATTGATCATTTTGATTAAAGTTAACTTTTTGGTCAAAAGTTGACTATTGGGTCAATGGGTTGGTCATTAGATCAGAAATTGACCATTTTAACCAAAGTTGACCTATTTGGTAAATGAGGTGGTCATTAGGTTAGAAATTGACTATTTTGACCAAAATTGACTTTTTGGTGAAAAGTTCAATGGGTTGTTCATTTGGTCAAGGATTAACCATTTAGACCGAGTGGACTTTTTGGTCAAAAGTTGACCTATTGGGTCAATGAGTTGGTCATTTGGTCAGAAATTGACCATTTAGACCGATGTTGACTTTTTGGTTTAAAGTTGACCTATTGGGTCAATGGGTTGGTCGTTGGGTCAGAAAGTGACCATTTTGACCAAACATAAATTTTTTTTCAAAAGTTAACCTATTGTGAAAGTAGAGTGGTCATTAGGTCAAGGATTGACCATTTTGACCAAAGTTGACCTATTGTCTCAATGGGGTGGTCATTAGGTAAAAAATTGACTATTTTGACCAAAATTGATTTTTTGGTCAAAGGTTGAGCTATTTGGTTAATATTGTGGCCATTAGGTCAAATATTGACTATTTCGACCAAAATTGACTTTTTGGTACAAGGTTGACCTATTGGGTTATTGGGTTTGTCATTGGGTCAAAGATTGACCATTTTTTACCAAAGTTGACTTTTTGGTCAAAAATTAACCTATTGGATCAATAAGTTGGTCATTTGGTCAAGGATTGACTATTTTGACCAAAGTTGACTTTTCGGTCAAATTTTGACTTATTGGGTCAATAATTGGTCAATAGGTTAAAAAATGACTATTTTGACCAAAATTAACTTTTTGGTCAAAAGTTCACCAAAAATGACTATATTGACCAAATTGACTTTTTGGTCAAAAGTGCACCAAAAAGTTCAATAGGTTAAAAAAATGACTATTTTGACCAAAATTGACTATATTGACTAATTGGGTCAATGGGTTGCTTATTTGGTCAAAGATTATTTATTTGACCAAAATTGACTTTTTGGTCAGAGATTGACTTATTTGGTCAATAATACATCAATAAATTAAAAATAGACTATTTTGACCAAAATTAGTTTTTTAGTCAAAAGTTGACCTACTAGGTCAATGGATTGGTCATTAGGTCAAGGATTGATCATTTTAACCAAAGTTGACTTCTTTTCAAAAGTTTACTGATTGGGTCAATGGGTTAGTCGTTGGGTCAGAAATTGACCATTTTAACCAAAGTTGACCTATTTTGTCAATGGGGTGGTCATTAGGTAAAAAATTGACAATTTTTACCAAAATTAACTTTTTGGTGAAAACTTTGCATATGGGGCAATGGATTGGTCATTGGGCCAAAGTTGACTTTTTGATCAAAAGTTGGCTGTTAGATCAATAGGTTGGTCATTAGGTTAGAATTTGACCATTTTTTACTAAACTTGACTTTTTGGTCAAAATTTAACCTATTGGGTCAATGGGTCAGAAATTGACAATTTTGACGAAACTTGACTTTTTGGTCAAAAGTAGACACATTGGGTCAATGTGGTGGTCATTAGGTCAAAAATTAACTATTTTGACCAAAATTAACTTTTTGGTCAAAAGTTGACATATTGGGTTAATGGGTTGGTCATTGGGTTAAGGATTGACCAATTTTACCAAAGTTGACTTTTTGGTCAAAAGTTGACCTATTTGGTCAACGAGTTGGTCATTGGGTCAATGATGGACCATTTTAACCAAAGTTGACTTTTTGGTAAGAGATTGACTTATTGGGTCAATACTTGGTCATTAGGTAAAAAATTGACTATTTTGACCAAAATTGAATTATTATTCAAAAGTTGACCCATTGGATCAATGGGATGGTCATTGGATCAGAATTTTACCATTTTGACGAAAGTTGACTTTTTGGTAAAAAGTTTACCTTTTGGGACAATGGGGTGGTAATTTGGTCAAAAATTGTCTATTTTGACCAAAATTAACTTTATTGTCAAAGGTTGACCTATTGGGTCAAGGATTGATCATTTTGACCAAAGTTCACTTATTGGTCCAAAGTTAATCTTTTAGGTCAATGGGTTGGTCGTTGGGTCAAGGATTGATCATTTTGACCAATTTGACCAAAGTTGGCTTTTTTGATCAAAAGCCGACCTATTGGATTAATGGGGTGGTCATTAGGTCAAAAATTGACTATATTGATAAGAATTGACTTTTTAGTAGTGACCTACTTGGTTCGATGGTTTGGTCGTTGAGTCGAGGATTAACCATTTTGACGAAAGTTGACTTTTTGGTCGAAAACTTGACTGTTATTGTCGATGGGTTAGTCATTGGGTCGAAGATTGACCAGAAAGACTTTTTTATTTGAGATTGACTTATTGGGTCAATAATTGGTCATTAGGTCAAAAATTGACTATTTTGACCAAAATTGAATTTTTGGTCAAAAGTTGACCCATTGGGTCAATGAGGTTGTCATTGGGCCAGAAATTGACCATTTTGACCAAAGTTGACTTTTTGATCAAAAATTGACTTTCTAGGTTAATGGGGTGCCCATTTGGTCAAAGATTGTCTATTTTGGCCAAAATTAACTTTTTGATCAAAAAGTTGACCTATTGCGTCAGTAGGTTTGTCATTGGGTCAAAGATTGACCATTTTAACCAAAGTTGATTTTTTGGTCAAAAGTTGAACAAATAAGTCAATGGGTTGGTCACTGGGATAAGAATCGACCATTTTAACAAAAGTTGACTTTTAGGACAAAGATTAACTTATTGGGTGAATAATTTACCGTTTGGTCAAAAATTGACTATTTTGACCAAAATTTTCTTTTTGGTCCAAAGTTTACCTATTGGGTCAATGGGTTGGTCATTGGGTCAAGGATTAACCATTTTGACCAAAGTTGACTTTTTGGTCATAGATTGACTTATTGGGTCAAAAATAGGTCATTAGATCAAAAATTGACTATTTTACAAATTAATTTTTTGTCAAAAGTTTACCTATTGGGTCAATGGGTTGGTCATTGGGTCAAGGATTGATCATTTTGACCAAAGTTAACTTTTTGGTCAAAAGTTGACTATTGGGTCAATGGGTTGGTCATTGGGTCAGAAATTGACCATTTTAACCAAAGTTGACCAATTTGGTCAATGAGGTGGTCATTAGGTTAAAAATTGACTATTTTGACAAAAATTGACTTTTTGGTTAAAAGTTGGCCGATTGGGTTAATGGGTTGTACATTTGGCCATGGATTAACCATTTAGACCGTAGTGGACTTTTTGGTCAAAAGTTAACCTATTGGGTCAATGATTGGTCATTTGGTAAGAAATTGACCATTTAGACCGATGTTAACTTTTTGGTCTAAAGTTGACCTATTGGGTCAATGGGTTGGTCGTCAGGTCAGAAATTGACCATTTTGACCAAACTTAACTTTTATGTCAAAAGTTGACCTATTGTGTAAGTAGGGTGGTCATTAGGTCAAGGATTGACCATTTTGACCAAAGTTGACTTTTTGGTCAAAAGTTGACCTATTGGGTCAATGAGGTGGTGATTAGGTCAAAATTGACTATTTTGAGCAAAATTGATTTTTTGGTCAAAAGTTGACATGTGAGGATAATGGGTTGTTCATTGGTTCAAGGATTGACCATTTTTACCAAAGTTGGCTTTTTAGTCGGAGATTGACTTATTGGGTCAATAACTGGTCATTAGGTTAAAAATTGACTATTTTAACCAAAATTGAATTTTTGTTCTAATGTTGACCTATTAGGTCAATGGGTTGGTTGATGGGTCAGAAATTGACCATTTTGACCAAAGTTAACTTTTTGGTCAAAAGTTAAACAATTGGGTAAATAGGGAAGTCATTAAGTCAATGATTAATCATTTTGACGAAAGTTGACTTTTTGGTCAAAAGTTGACCTATTGAGTCAATGGGGTGGTCACTAGGTCAAAAATTGACTATTTTGACTAAAATTGATTTTTTGAATAAAAGTTGATCTAATGGGTTAATGGGTTTTTCCTTGGGTCAAGCATTGACCATTTTAACCAAAGTTGACTTTTGGGTCAAATTTTGACTTTTTGGGTCAATAATTTGCCATTTGGTAAAAAGTTGACTGTTTTGACCAATAGTGACTTTTTGGTCAAAAGTTGACCAATTGGGTCAATGGGTTGATCATTGGGTCAAGGATTAACCATTTTGACCAAAGTTGACTTTTTAATCAAATTTTGACATATTAGGTTAAAAATAGGTCATTAGATCAAAAATTGACTAATTTTACCAAAATTGATTTTTGGCCAAAAATTTGCCTATTGGGTCAATGGGTTTGTCATTGGGTCAAGGATTGATCATTTTGACAAATGTTGACATTTTAGTCAAAAGTTAACCTATTGAGGCCGATGGGTTGGTCTTTGGGTCGAGAAATTGACCATTTTAACCAAAGTTAACTATTTGGTCGATGATGTAGTCATTAGGTCGAAAATTGATTATTTTGACCAAAATTAACTTTTGGTGAAAAGTTGGCGATTGGGTCGATGGGTTGTTCATTTGGTCGAGATTAACCAATTAGACCGAAGTGGACTTTTTGGTCAAAAGTTGACCTATTGGGTTAATGGGTTGGTCATTTAGTCAGAAATTGACCTATTAAACCGATGTTGACTTTTTGGTCTACAGTTGACATATTGGGTCAATGGGTTGGTTGTTGGGTCAGATATTGACCATTTTGACCAAACTTGACTTTTTGGTCAAAAGTTGACCTATTGTATAAATAGGGCGGTCATTATGGTAAGGATTGACCATTTTGAACAAAGTTGACTTTTTTTTCAAAAGTTTACAAAATGGGTCAATGGGGTGGTCATTAGGTCAAAAATTGACTATTTTGACCAAAATTGATTTTTTGGTTAAAAGTTGACCTATTGGGATAATGTGTTGTTCATTAGGTCAAAGATTGTCCATTTTGACCAAAGTTAACTTTTTAGTCAAAGATTGACTTATTGGGTCCATAATTGGTCATTAGGCCAAAAATTGACGATTTTAACCAAAATTGAATTTTTGTTCTAAAGTTGATCTAGTGGGTCAATGGGTTGGTCTTTGGGTAAGAAATTAATCATTTTGACCAAAGTTAACTTTTGGTCAAAAGTTGACCTATTGGGTAAATTGGGTGGTCATTAAGTCAAGGATTGATTATTTTGACCAAAATTTACTTTTTGGTAAAAAGTTGACCTATTGGGTCAATGGATTGGTCATTGGGTCAAGGATTGACCATTTTGACCAAAGTTGACTTTTTGTCGTAGATTGACTTATTGGGACATTAATAGGTCCTTAGATCGAAAATTGACTATTTTCACCAAAATTGATTTTTTGGTCAAAAGTTTACCTATTGGGTTAATGGGTTGGTCATTGGGTCAAGGATTGACTATTTTGACCAAAGTTGACTTTCTGGTCAAAAGTTGACCTACTGGGTCAATGGATTGGTCATTAGGTCAAGGATTGATTATTTTGATCAAAGTCAAAATTTTGGATAAAAGTTGACCTATTGGGTCAATGGGTTGGTCGTTGGGTCAAAATTGACCATTTTAACCAAAGTTGACCTATTTGGTCAATGAGGTGGTCATTTGGTTAAAAATTGACAATTTTGAGCAAAATTGACTTTTTGGTGAAATGTTGGTCGTTTGGGTCAAGGGGTTGTTCATTTTGTCAAGGATTGACCATTTAGACCGAAGTGGACTTTTTTTTCAAAAGTTGACCTATTGGGTCAATCGGTTGGTCGTTTGCTCATAAATTGACCATCTACATCGAAGTTTACTATTTTGTCTAAATTAGACTTATTGGGTCATTGAGTCAAGGATTAACCATTTTTACCAAAGTTGACTTTTTGGTCAAAAGTTGACCTGTCGGGTCAACGGGTTGGTCATTGGGACGAAGATTGACCATTCTGATCGAGGTAGACTTTTTAGTCTTATATCGACTTATTAGGTCAATATTTAGTCATTAGGTTAAAAATTAACTATTTTTGCCAAAATTGAATTTTTGTTCAAAAGTTGACCCATTGGATTGATAGGTGGTCATTAGGTCGAAATTGATCATTTTGACGATGTTGACTTTTTGGTCGAAAGTTGATTCTACTAGGATAATGGGTTGGCCATTATGTCAAAAATTATCTATTTTGACCAAAATTAACTTTTTAGTCAAAAGTTGACCTATTTGGTCAGTAGGTTTATCATTGGGTCAAAGATTGACCATTTTGACCAAAGTTGACTTTTTGGTCAAAAGCTGACCTATTGGGTCAATGGGTTGCTCAATGGAACAATGATTGACCATTTTGACCAAAGTTGACTTTTGGGTCAAAGATTGACTTATTGGGTCAATAATTTGCCATTAGATCAAAAATTGACTTTTTTGACCAAAATTTACTTTTTGGTCAAAAGTTGACCTGTTGGGTCAATGTGTTGGTCATTAGGTCGAGGATTGATCATTTTAACGAAGTTGACTTTTTTGTCATATATTGACTTATTGGGTCAATACCTTGAATAAAAAATTGCCTATTTTGACCAAAATTTATTTTTTTGTCAACAGTTTATCTATTGGGTCAATGGGTTGGTCATTAGGTCAAGGATTGATCATTTTGACCAAAATTGACTTTTTGTTCAAAAGTTGACCTGTTGGTTCATGGGTTGGTCGTTGGGTCAAAAATTGCCCACTTTAACCAAATTTGACCTATTTGGTCAATAAGGTGGTCATTAGGTCAAAAACTGACTATTTTGACCAAAATTGACTTTTTGGTGAAAATTGGCAGATTGGGTCAATGGGTTGTTCATTTGGTCAAGGATTGACCATTTAGACTGAAGTGAACTTTTTGGTCAAAAGTTAACTGTTAGGTCGATGGTCATTTGGTTAGAAATTAACCATCTATCTCAGAAGTTTACTTTTTATTCTAAAGTTGACCTATTGGGTCGAAAGGGTTTCTTTGTTAGGTCAGAAATTGACCATTTTGACCAAACTTTACTTTTTGGTCGAAAGTTGATCTATTAGATTCAATCGGGTGGTCATTGGGTCAAAAATTAACTAATTTGACCAAAATTGATTTTTTGTTAAAAGTTGACCTATTGGGATAGCGGGTTTTTCATTGGGTCAAGGATTGACCATTTTGACCAAAGTTGACTTTTTAATCAGAAATTGACTTGTTGGGTCAATAATTGGTCATTAGATAAAAAATTGACTATTTTAACCAAAATTGAACTTTTTATCTAAAAGTGAGCTATTGGGTCAAGGGTTGGTCGTTGGGTCATAAATTGACCTTTTGGACCAAATTTGACTTTTTGGTTAAAAGCTGACTTATTGGGTAAATAGGGTGGTCACTAAGTCAAGGATTGACAATTTTGACCGAAGTTGACTTTTTGGTCGAAAAGTTGACCTGTTGGGTTAATGGATTGGTCATTTGGTCGAGGATTAACCATTTTGACCAAAGTTGACTTTTTGGTCAAAGATTGACTTATTGGGTCGATAATAGGTCGTGAGGTAAAAGATTAGACAAAAGTTGACTTTTTAGTCAAAATTTTGACCTATTGGATCAATGAGTCAGAAATTGACCATTTTGACCAAACTTAACTTTTTGGTCAAAAGTTGACCTATTGGGTCAATGGGGCGGTCATTAGGTCAAAAATTGACTATTTTTAACCAAAATTGACTTTTTGGTCAAAAGCTGATCTATTGGGTCAATGGGTTGGTCATTGGGTCAAGGATTGACCATTTTGACCAAAGTTGGCTTTTTGGCCAAAACTAGACCTATTAGGTCAATGGGTTGGTCATTGGGCAAGGGATGGACCATTTTGACTAAAGTTGACTTTTTGGTAAGAGTTTGACTTATTGGGTCAGTAATTGGTCATTTGGTCAAAAATTGACTATTTTGACGAAAAATTCGATTATTAGTCAAAAGTTGACCCATTGGATCAATAGGAAGGTCATCAGATCACAATTTGACAATTTTGACCGAAGATGACTTTTTGGTAAGAAGTTGTCATATTGGGTCAATGGGGTGGTATTTAGGTAAAAAATTGATTATTTTGACCAAATCTGGCTTTTTGGCAAATGTTGACCTACTGGGTCAAGAATTGATCATTTTGACCAAAGTTGACTTATTGGTCCAAAGTTGATCTATTGGGTCAATGGGTTGGTCGTTGGGTCAGAAATTGTGTATTTTGACCAAAATTCACTTTTTGGTCAAATGTTAACCTATTGGATCAATGGGTTTATCATTGGGTCAAAAATTGACCATTTTGACCAAAGTTAAATTTTTGGTCAAAAGTTGACTTATTGGGTCAATAGTTAGTCATTTGGTAAAAAATTGACTAGTTTAACTAAAATTGAATTTTTGGTCAAAGGTTGACCTAGTGGGTCAATGGGTGCTCATAAGTTTAGAAATTGACCATTTTGACTAAAGTTAACTTTTTGGTCTAAAGCTGACTTATTGTGATATTGGGGTGGCCATGAAGTAAAAAATTGACTATCTCGACCAGATTTCACTTTTTGGTCAAAGGTTGATCTATTGGGTCAATGGTTGTCATTGGGTCAAAATTGACCATTTTTTACCAAATTTGACTTTTTGGTCAGCTAACTTATTAGATCAATGAGTTAGTCATTAGGTCGGATTTACCATTTTGACGAAGTTGACTTTTAGGTCAAATTTTGTCTTATTGGGTCAATAATTGGTTATTTGGCCAAAAACTGACGATTTTGACCAAAATTGACTTTTTGGTCAAAAGTTGACATATTGGGTCAAAGGGTTGATCATTTGGTCAAGGATTAACCATTTTGACCAAAGTTTACTTTTTGGTCAGAGATTGACTTATTGGGTTAACAATAGGTCATTAGATCGAAAATTAACTTTTTTAACAAAAATTATCTTTTCATAAAAAAGTTGACATATTGGGTCAATGGGTTGTTCATTAGGCCAAGGATTGATCATTTGGACCAAAGTTGACTTTTTCTGTCAAAAGTTGACTATTGGGTCAATGGGTTGGTCGTTGGGTCAGAAATTGATCATTTTAACCAAGGTTGACCTATTTGGTCAATGAGGTGGTCATTAAGTAAAAAATTGACTATTTTGACCAAATTTGACTTTTTGGTGAAAACTTGGCATATGGGTCAATGGATTGGTCATTAGACCAAAGTTGACTTTTTAGTCAAAAGTTGACCTATTGGGTCAATGGGTTGGTCATTGCGTCAGAAATTGACCATTTCGACCAAACTCAACTTTTTGGTTAAATTTCGACCATTTGGTCAATGGGTAAAAAATTTATCATTTTTACTAAACATGACTTTTTGGTCAAAAGTTGACTTGTTGGTTCAATGGGGTGGTCATTAGGTCAAAAATTGACTATTTTGACCAAAATTAACTGTTTTGACCAAAATTGACTTTTTGGTCAAAAGTTGACCTATTGGGTCAATGGGTTGGTCATTGGGTCAAGGATTGACCATTTTGACCATTTTGACCAAAGTTGACTTTTTGGTCAAAGGTTGACCTATTGGGTCAATGGGTTGATCATAGGGTCAAGGATGGACCATATTGACCAAAGTTGACTTTTTGGTGGGAGATTAACTTATTGTGCAATATTTGGTCATTTGGTCAAAAATTGACTATTTTGATCAAAATTAAATTATTAGTCAAAAGTTGACCCATTTGGTCAAATGGATGGTCATTGGATCAGAAATTGACCATTTTGACCAAAGTTGACTTTTTTGTAAAAAGTTGACCTATTGGGACAATGGGGGTGTTTATTAGGTCAAAAAATGACTATTTTGACCAAAATAGACTTTTTGGTCAAATGTTGACCTATTGCGTCAAGGATTGATCATTTTGACCAAAGCTGACTTATTGGCCCAAAGTTGATATATTGGGTCAATGGGTTGGTCGTTGGGTAAGAATTTGACCATTTTGACCAAAGTTGACTTTTTGGTCAAAAGTAGACATATTGGGTCAATGAGTTTGTCATTGGGTCAAAGATTGACCATTTTGACCAAAGTTAAATTTTTGGTCAAAAGTTCACTTATTGGGTCAATGGGTTAGTCATTGGGTCAAGGATTGATCATTTTGACCATGGTAAACTTTTTGGTCTGAGATTGACTTATTGGGTCAAAAATTGGTCAGTAGGTCAAAAATTGACTATTTTAACCAAAATTGAATTTTTAGTCAAAACTTAACCCAAATGGTCAATGAGGTGGACATTGGGTCAGAAATTGACCATTTTGACCAAAGTTGACTTTTTGGCCAAAAATTTTCTTTCTAGGTTAATAGGGTGGCCAATTGGTCAAAACTTGACTATTTTGACCAAATTTGACTTTTTGGTCAAAAGTTGACCTATTGGGCCAGTAGGTTTGTCATTGGGTCAAAGATTGACCATATTGACCAAAGTTGACTTTTTGGCAAAAGTCGACCTATTAGGTCATTGGGTTTGTCATTGAGATAAGGATTGACTATTTTGACCAAAGTTGACTTTTGAGTCAAAGATTAACTTATCGGGTCAATAATTTACCATTAGGTCAAAAATTGACAATTTTGACCAAAATTTACTTTTTGGTCAAAAGTTGACCTATTGGGTCAATGTTTTGGTCATTGGATCTAGGATTGACCATTTTAACCAAAGTTTAGTTTTTGGTCATAGATTGACTTATTGGGTCGATAATAGGTCCTTAGATAAAAAATTGACTAATTTGACAAAAATTAATTTTTTTTGTCAAAAGTTTACCAATTCACAGATTGATCATTTTGACTAAAGTTGTCTTTTTGGTCCAAAGTTGACCTATTGGGTGAATGGGTCGGTCGTTGGGTCAGAAATTGACCATTTTAACCAAAGTTGACCTATTTGGTCAATGAGGTAGTTATTAGGTCAAAAATGGATTTATCAAAATTGACCTTTTGGTGAAAAGTTGGCTGATTGGGTCAATAGGTTGCTACTATGGTTAAGGATTGACCATTTTGACTGAAGTGAACTTTTTGGTCAAAAATTGGCCTATTGGGTCAATGGGTTGGTCATTTGTTTAGAAATTGACCATCTAGACCGAAGTTTACTTTTTGGCCTAAAGTTGACCTATTAAGTCAATGGGTTCGTAGTTGGGTTAGAAATCAACCAAACTTGACTTTTTGGTCAAAAGTTGACTATTAGGTAAACAGGGTGTCATTAGGTCAAGGATTGACCATTTTGACCAAAGTTGACTTTTTGGTCAAAAGTTGACCTATTGGGTAAATGGGGTGATCATTAGGTCAAAAATTGACTACTTTGACCAAAATTGATTTTTTGGTCAAATGATGACCTATTGGGATAATGGGTTGTTCATTGGGTCAAGGATTGACCATTTTGACCAAAGTTGACTTTTAGTTAGAGATTGACTAATTGGGTAAATAATTGGTCATTAAGTCAAAAATTGACTATTTTAACCAAAATTGAATTTTTTGTCTAAAGTTAATCTATTGGATCAATGGGTTGGTTGTTAGGTCGGAAATTGAATTTTTGGTCAAATGTTGACCTATTGGGTATAAGATTAATCATTTTGACGAAAGTTGACTTATTGGTTCAAAATTAATCTATTGGGTTAAAGGGTTGGTGGTTCGGTCAGAAATTGACCATTTTGTCCAAAGTTGACCTTTTGGTCAAAAGTTGACCTATTGGGTCAATGGGGGTGGCCATTAGGTCAAAAATTGTCTATTTTGACCAAAATTCACTTTTTGGTCAAAAGTTGACCTATTAGGTCAATGTGTTTGTCATTGGGTCAAAGATTAACTATTTTGACCAAAGTTGAATTTTTAGTCAAAGTTGACTTATTTAGTCATTAATTTGTTATTAGGTTAAAAATTGACTATTTTAACCAAAATTGAATTTTTTATCAAAATTTGACCCAGTGGGTCAATGGGTTAGAAATTGACCATTTTGACCAAAGTTGACTTTTTGGTCAAAAGTTGACCTATTGGGTTAATGGGGTGGCCATTAGATCAAAATTGACTATTTCGACCAAAATTGACTTTTTTTTTCAAGGTTGACCTATTGGGTCAATGGGTTTATCATTGGGTCAAAGATTAACCATTTTTACCAAAGTTAAGTTTTTGGTCAAAAGTTGACTTATTGGATCAATGGGTTGGTCATTGGGCCAAGGATTGACCATTTTGACCAAAGTTGACTTTTGGGTCAAATTTTGACTTATTGGGTCAAAATTTGGTCATTCTGTCAAAAATTGACTATTTTGAAAAAAATTGACTTTTTGGTCAAAAGTTGGCCTATTGGGTCAATGGGTTTGTCATTTAGTCAAGGATTGACAATTTTGACCAAAGTTGACTTTTTGGTCAAAGATGGACTTATTGGGTCAATAATAGTTCATTATATAAAAAATTGACTATTTTGATCAAAATTGACATTATGGTCAAAAGTTGACCAATTGGGTCAATGGGTTGGTCGATGGGTCGAGGATTGATCATTTTACCAAAGTTGACTTTTTTTCAAAATTTAACCTATTCAGTCAATGGGTTGGTCGTTGGGTCAGAAATTGACCATTTTAACCAAAGTTAACCTATTTGGTCAATGGGGTGGCCATTATATAAAAAATTGATTATATTGACCGAAATTGACTTTTTGGTTAAAACTTAGCAAATTGGTCAATGGATTAGCATTGGACCAAGGTTGACTTTTTGGTCAAAAGTTGACTATTTGATGGGTTGGTCATTGAGTTAGAAATTAAACATTTTGACCAAACTTGACTTTTTGGTTAAAATTTGACCTTTTGGGTCAATGGGTCAGAAATTAACCATTTTGACTAAACTTGACATTTTGGTCAATAGATGACCTATTGGGTCAATGGGGTGGTCATTAGGTCAAAAATTGACTATTTTGAACAAAATTGACTTTTTGGTCAAAAGTTGACTTATTGGGTCAATGGGTTGGCCATTGGGTCAAGGATTGACCATTTTGACCAAAGTTGACTTTTTGGTCAAAAGTTGACCTATTGGGTCAATGGGTTGGTCATTGGGTCACGGATGAACCAACTTGACCAAAGTTGACTTTTTGGTAAGAGATTGACTTATTGTGTCAATAATTGGTCATTAGGTCAACAATTGACTTTTTTGAACAAAATTGAATTGTTAGTCAAAAGTTGACCCATTGGGTCAATGAGGTGGTCATTGGATCAGAAATTAATCATTTTGACCAAAGTTCATTTTCTTGGTAAAAAGTTGACCTTTTGGGACAATGGTGTGGTAATTAGGTCAAAAAATTTACTATTTTTTCCAAAATTAACTTTTTGGTCAAATGTGGACCTATTGCGTCAAGGGTTGATCGTTTTGCCTAAAGTTGACCTATTGGTCAAAAGTTGATCTATTACGTCAATGGGTTGGTCGTTGGGTAAGAAATTGACCATTTTAACCAAAGTTGACTTTTTGGTCAAAAGTTGCATATTGGGTCAATGGGGCGGCCATTAGATAAAAAATTGTCTGTTTTGACCAAAATTCAGTTTTTGGTCAAAAGTTGACCTATTGGGTTAATGGGTTTATCATTGGGTCAAAGATTGATCATTTTTTACCAAAGTTCACTTTTTGGTCAAAAGTTAACCTGTTGGATCAATGCGTTGGTCATTGGGTCAAGAAATGACCATTTTGACCAAAGTTGACTTTTGGGTCAAATTTTGACTTATTGGGTCAATAATTGGTCATTAGATCAAAAATTAACTATTTTGACCAAAATTGACTTTTGGTCAAAAGTAGACCTATAGGGTTAATGGGTTGGTCATTTAGTCAGACCAAAGTTGACTTTTTTATCAGAGATTGACTTTTTAGGTCAATAATAGGTCATTAGATCAAAAATTAATTATCTTGACCAAAATTGACTTTTTGGTCAAAAGTTGACCTATTAGGTCAATGAGTTGGTCATTGTGTCAAGGATTGATCATTTTGACCAAAGTTTACTTTTTTTTTCAAAAGTTGACCTATTGGGTCAATGGGTTGGTCGTTGGGTCAGAAATTGACCCTTTTAACCATAGTTGACATATTTGGTCAATGGGGTGGTCATTAGGCAAAAAATTGACCATTTTGACTAAAATTGACTTTTTGGTCAAAAGTTGACCCATTGGGTCAATGGGGTGGTCATTTGGTCGAAAATTGAGTATTTTTACCAAAATTGACTTTTTGGTCAAAAGTTGACCTATTGGGTCAAGTATTGACCATTTTGACCAAAGTTGACTTATTTGTCAAAAGTTGACCTATTTGGTCAATATGTTGGTCATTGGGTCAAGGATGGAACATTTTAACCAAAATTGACTTTTTGATAAGAGATTGACTTTTGTGTAAATAATTGGTCATTAAGTCCGAAGTTGACAATTTTGACCAAAATTGAATTATTAGTCAAAAGTTGACCAATTGGGTTAATGGGGTGGTCATTGGTTCAGAAATTGACCATTTTGACCAAAGTTAACTTTTTGGTAAAAATTATCCTTTTGGGACAATGGGGTGGTAATTAGGTCAAAAAATTGACTATTTTGACTAAAACTGAGTTTTTGGTTAAAAGTTGACTTATTGGGTCAACAATTGTTCATTATGTCAAAAATTGACTATTTTAACCAAAATTAAATTTTTGGTCAAAAGTTGACCCATTGGGTCAATGGGGGAGTCATTGGGTTAGAGATTGACCATTTTGACCATAGTTGACTTTTTGGTCAAAAGCTGACCTATTGGGTTAATGGGGTGGCCATCAGGTCAAAAATTGACTATTTCGACCAAAATTGATTTTTTGGTCAAAGGTTGACCTATTGGGTCAATGGGTTTATCATTTGATCGAAGATTGACCATTTTTACCAAAGTTCACTTTTTGGTCAGAAGTTAACCTATTGGATCAATGTGTTGGTCATTGGGTCAAGGATTGACCATTTTGACCAAAGTTGACTTTTGGGTCAAATTTTGACTTATTGGGCCAATAATTGGTCATTAGATAAAAAATTAGCTATTTTGACCAAAATTGACTTTTTGGTGAAAAGTTGACCTATTTAGTCAATGGGTTTGTCATTTTGACAAAACAAAGTTAACTTTCAGGTCAGAGATTGACTTATTGGGTCAATAATAGGTCATTAGATCAAAAAAAGATTATCTTGACCAAAATTGACTTTTTGGTCAAAAGGTGACCTATTAGGTCAATGGGTTGGTCATTAGGTCGAGGATTGTTCATTTTGACCAACGTTGACTTTATTTTTCAAAAGTTGACTTATTGGGTCAATAGGTTGGTCGTTGGGTCAAAAACTGACCATTTTAACCATAATTGACTATTTGATCATTGGGGTGGTCTTTAGGTAAAAATTGACCATTTTGACCAAAATTGACTTTTTGTCAAAAGTTGACTTATTGGGTCAATGGGTTGGTCATTGGGTCAAGGATTGACTATTTTGACCAAAGTTGACTTATTTGTCAAAAGTTGACCTATTTGGTCAATAGGTTGGTCATTGGGTCAAGGATGAACCTTTTTGACCAAAGTTGACTTTTTGATAAGAGTTTGACTTTTTGTGTAAATAATTGGTCATTAGGTCCGAACTTGACTATTTTGACCAAAATTGAATTATTAGTCAAAAGTTGACCCATAGGGTTAATGGGGTAGTCATTGGTTCAGAAATTGACCATTTTGACCAAAGTTAACTTTTTGGTAAAAATTGACCTTTTGGGAAAATGGGGGGGTAATTAGGTCAAAAAATTGACTATTTTGACCAAAATTTACTTTTTGGTCAAATGTTGACCTATTGCGTCAAGGATTGATCATTTTGACCAAAGTTGACTTATTGGTCCAAAGTTGATATATTGGGTCAATGGGTTGGTCGTTGGGTAAGAAATTGACTATTTTGACCAAACTTGACTTTTTGGTCAAAAGTTGACCTATTGGGTCAACGGGTTTGTCATTGGGTCAAAGATTGACCATTTTGACAAAAAGTCGAATTTTTGGTCAAAAGATGATTTATTGGGTCAATAATTGGTCATTAGGTCGAAAATTGTTTATTTTAACCAAAATTGAATTTTTGGTCAAAAGATGACCCAGTGGGTCAATGGGGTGGTCATTGGTTTAGAAATTAGCCATTTTGACCAAAGTTGACTTTTTGGTCAAAAGCTGACCTATTGGGTTAATGGGGTGACAATGAGGTCAAAAATTGACTATTTGGTCAAAGGTGGTACTAGGTTAATGGGTTTGTCATTGGGTTAAAGATTGATCATTTTTTACCAAAGTTCACTTTTTGGTCAAAAGTTGACCTATTGGATCAATGCGTTGGTCATTGGGTCAAGGATTGACCATTTTGACCAAAGTTACTTTCAGGTCAAATTTTGACTTATTGGGTCAATAACTGGTCATTAGGTCAAAAATTAACTATTTTGACCAAAATTGACTTTTTGGTGAAAAGTTGACCTATTGTGTCAATGTGTTGGTCATTTCGTCAAGGATTGACCATTTGACCAAAGTTGACTTTTTGGTCAGAGATTGACTTATTGGGTCAACAATAGGTCATTAGATAAAAAATTGACTATTTTGACCAAAATTGACTTTTTGGCCAAAAGTTGACCTATTCGATCAATGGTTTGGTCATGGGGTCATTGATTGATTATTTTGACCAAAGTTGACTTTTTTTTCAAAAGTTGACCTATTCAGTCAATGGGTTGGTCGTTGGGTCAATGGGGTGGTCATTGGTTTAGAAATTAGCCATTTTGACCAAAGTTGACTTTTTGGTCAAAAGCTGACCTATTGGGTTAATGGGGTGGCAATGAGGTCAAAAATTGACTATTTCGACGAAAATTGACTTTTTGGTCAAAAGTGGTACTAGGTCAATGGGTTTGTCATTGGGTTAAAGATTGATCATTTTTTACCAAAGTTCACTTTTTGGTCAAAAGTTGACCTATTGGATCAATGCGTTGGTCATTGGGTCAAGGATTGACCATTTTGACCAAAGTTACTTTTAGGTCAAATTTTGACTTATTGGGTCAATAACTGGTCATTAGGTCAAAAATTAACTATTTTGACCAAAATTGACTTTTTGGTGAAAAGTTGACCTATTGTGTCAATGTGTTGGTCATTTCGTCAAGGATTGACCATTTGACCAAAGTTGACTTTTTGGTCAGAGATTGACTTATTAGGTTGACAATGAGGTTATTAGATAAAAAATTGATCTATTTTGACCAAAATTGACTTTTTGGCCAAAAGTTGACTCTATTCGATCAATGGTTTGGTCATTGGGTCATTAATTGATTATTTTGACCAAAGTTGACTTTTTTCAAAGTCGACTATTCGGTCGATGGTTTGGTCGTTAGGTCGAAATTGATTATTTTAACAAAGTTCACCTAATTTGTCAATGTGGTGGTCATTAGGCAAAAAATTGACTATTTTGACCAAAATTAACTATTTGGTGAAAACTTGGCAATGGGTTAATGGATTGGACATTAGGCCAAAGTTGACTTTTTGGTCAAAAGTTGACCTATAGGGTCAATAGGTTGGTCATTTGGTCATAAATTGACCATTTTGACCAAACTTGACGTTTTGGTCAAAATTTGACCTATTGGGTCAATGTGTCAGAAATTGACCATTTTGACTAAACTTGACTTCTTGGTCAAAAGTTAACTTGATTAGATTGATGGGGTGGTCATTAAGTTAAAAATTGATTATTTTGACCCAAAAGACTTTTTGGTCGAAAGTTGACCTATTGGGTTAATAGGTTGGTGATTGGGTCGAGATTGACCATAGTGACCAAAGTTGACTTTTATGTCAGAAGTTGACCTATTGGGTCAATGGGTTGGTCATTGGGTCAAGGATGAAGCATTTTGACCAAAGTTGTCTTTTTGGTAAGAGATTGACTTATTGGGTCAATAACTGGTCATTATTTGAAAAATTGACTATTTTGACCAAAATTGAATTATTTGTCAAAAGTTGACCCATTGGGTCAATGTGGTGGTCATTGGTTCAGAAATTGACCATTTTGACAAAAGTTGACTTTTTGGTAAAAAGATTACCTATTGGGAAAATGGGGTGGTAATTAGGTCAAAAATTGACTATTTTGACCAAAATTAACTTTTTGGTCAAAGGTTGACATACTGGGTCAAGGATTGATCATTGTGACCAAAGTTGACTTATTGGTCAAAAGTCGACTTATTAGATTAATGGGGTGGCCATTCGGTCAAAAATAGACTATATTGACAAAAACAGACTTTTTGGTCAAAATTTGACCTATTGGGTCAATGGGTTAGTCATTGGGTCAGGGATTATCCATTTTGACCAAAGTTAACTTTTTTGGTCAAAAGTTGACCTGTGGGATCAATCGGTTGGTCATTGGGTCAAGGATTGACCATTTTGACCAAGGTAGACTTTATGGTATGAGATTGACTTATTGGGTCAATAATTGGTCAATAGGTCAAAAGTGACTATTTTGACCAAAAATTAAATTTTCGGTCAAAAGTTGACCTATTGGGTCAATGAGGTGGTCATTGGGTCAGAAATTGACCATTTTGATCAAAGTTGACCTTTTTGTCAAAAGTTGGCTTTCCATGTTAAAGGGGTGGTCGTTTTGTATAAAACTTAACCTATTGAGTCTGTAGGTTTGTCATTGGGTCAAAGATTGACCATTTTGACCAAAATTGACTTTTTGGTCAAAAATTGACCAATTGGGACAATAGGTTGATCATTGGGATAAGGATTGGCCTTTTTGACAAAAGTTGACTTTTGGGTCAAAGATTGACTTATTGGGTCAATAATTTGCCATTAGGTCAAAAATTGACTATTTTGACGAAAATTTACTTTCTGTTCCAAAGTTAATCTATTGGGTCAATGAGTTAGTCATTGGGTCAAGAATTAACCATTTTGACCAAAGTTGATTTTTTGGTCATAAACTAACTTATTGGGTCAATAATAGGTCATTAGATCAAAAATAGACTATTTTAAACAAAATTGATTTTTTGGTCAAAAGTTTTCCTTTTGGATCAATGGGTTGTCATTGGGTCAAGGATTGATCATTTTGACTAAAGTTGAGTTTTTGGTGAAAAGTTGACCTATTGCAGCAATGGGTTGGTCGTTGGGTCAGAAATTGACCATTTTAACCAAAGTTGACCTATTTGGTCAATGAGGTGTCATTAGGTCAAAAATTGACTATTTTGTCCAAAATTAACGTTTTGGTGTACGGTTGAGTGATTAGGTTAATGGGTTGTTCATTTGGTCGAGGACCACTTAGACCAAGTGGACTTCTTGATCAAAATTTGACCTATTGGGTCAATGGGTTGGTCATTTGGTCAGAAATTGACCATTTAGACCGATGTTGACTTTTTAGTCTAAAGTTGGCCTCTTGGGTCAATGGGTTGGTCATCGGGTCAGAAATTAACCATTTTGACCAAAGTTGAGTTTTTCGTCAAAAGTTGACCTATTGGGTCAATGGGGTGGCCATTTGTTTTAAAATTGACTATTTTGACCAAAATTAACTTTTTGGTCAAAAAGTTGACTTATTGGGTCAGTGGGTTGGTCGTTGGGTCAGAAATTGACCATTTTGACCAAGGTTGACTTTTTGGTCAAAAGTTGACTTACTAGGTTAATGGGGTGGCCATTAGGTCAAAAATTAACTATTTTGACCAAAATTAACTTTTTAGTCAAAAGTTGACCTACTGGGTCAGTAGGTTTGTCATTGGGTCAAAGATTATCCATTTTGACCAAAGTTGACTTTTTGGTTAAAAGTTAACCTATTGGGTCAATGGGTAGGTCATTGGGACAAGGATTGACCATTTTGACCAATGTTTACTTTTGGTCTATGATTGACTTATTGGGTCAATAATTTGCCATTAGGTCAAAAATTTACTCTTTTGACTAAAAATAACTTTTTTGTCAAAAGTTGACCTATTGGGTCAATGGGTTGGTCATTCAGTCAAGGATTGACCATTTTGACCAAAGTTGACTTTCTGGTCATAGTTTGACTTGTTGGGTCAATAATAGATCCTTAGATAAAAAAATGAGTATTTTGACCAAAATTGATTTTTTAGTCAGAAGCTTACCTCTTGGGTGAATGGGTTGGTCATTGGGTCAAGGATTAATCATTTTGACCAAAGTTGACTTTTTGGTCAAAAGTTGACGTATTGGGTCAATGGGTTGGTAGTTGGGTCAGAAATTGACCATTTTAACCAAAGTTGACCTATTTGGTCAATGAGGTGGTCATTAGGTCAAAAATTGACTATTTTGACCAAAATTGACTTTTTAGTGAAAAGTTGGTCGATTGGGTCAATGGGTTGTTTATTTGGTCAAGGATTAACCACTTAGACCGAAGTGGACTTTTTGGACAAAAGTTGACCTATTGGGTCAATGGGTTGGTCATTTGGTCAGAAATTGACCATTTAGACCGATGTTGACTTTTTAGTCTAAAGTTGGCCTATTGGGTCAATGTGTTGGTCATTGGGTCAGAAATTGACCATTTTGACCAAACATGACTTTTTGGACAAAAGTTGACCTATTTTGTAAATGGGGTGGTCATTAGTTTAAGGATTGACCATTTTGGATAATGGTGGGTGGTCATTAGGTAAAAAATTGACTTTTTGGTCAAAAGTTGACCTATTGGGTCAATGGGGTGGTCATTAATGCAAAATTTGACTATTTTCACCAAAATTGATTTTTTTTGTCAAAAGTGACCTATTTGGATAATTGGTTGTTCATTGGGTCACGGATTGACCATTTTGATCAAAGTTGACTTTTTAGTCAGAGATTGACTTATTGGGTCAACAATTGGTCATTGGTCAAAATTTGCCTATTTTAACCAAAATTGAATTTTTGGTCTAAAGTGACCTATTAGGTCAATGGGTTGGTCGTTGGGTCAGAAATTGACCATTTTAAGTAATGTTGACTTTTTGGTCAAAAGTTGACCTATTGGGTAAATAGGGTGGTCATTAAGTCAAGGATTTACCATTTTGACCAAAGTTAACTTTTTGACCAAAAGTTGACATATTACGTCAATGAGGTGGTCAATAGGTCAAAAATTGACTATTTTGACCAAAATTGATTTTTTGCTAAAAATTTGACCTATTGGGATAATGGGTTGTTCATTGGGTCAAGAATTGACCATTTTGGCCAAAGTTGACTTTTGGGTAAAATTTTGACTTATTGGGTCAATAACTGGTCATTTGGTCAAAAATTGACTATTTTGACAAAAATTGACTTTTTGGTCAAAAGTTGACATATTGGGTTAATGGGTTGGTTATTTGGTAAAGGACTTACCATTTTGACCAAAGTTGAATTTTTGGTCAGAGATTTACTTATTGGGTCAATAATAGGTCATTAGATCGAAAATTGACTATTTTGACCAAACATGACTTTTTGGTCAAAAGTTAACCTATTGGGTCAATGGGTCAAGGATTGATCATTTTAATAAAAGTTGACTTTTTTTATCGAAGGTTGGCCTATTGGGTCAATGGGTTGGTCGTTGGGTCAGAAATTGACCATTTTAACCAAAGTTGATCTATTTGGTCAATATGGTGCTCATTAGGTCAAAAATTGACTATTTTGACAAAAATTGACTTTTTAGTCAAAAGTTGACCTATTCGGTCAATGGGTTCGTCATTGGGTCAAGGATTGACCATTTTGACCAAAGTTGACTATTTGGTCAAAAGTTGACTATTAGACGATGACTTGGTCATTGGGTCAAGGATGGACCATTTTGACCAAAGTTGACTTTTTGGTAAGAGATTAACTTACTGTGTCAATAATTGGTCATTCGGTCAAAAATTGACTATTTTGACCAAAATTGAATTATTAGTCAAAAGTTGGCCCATTGGGTCAATGGGGTGGTCATTGGATCAGAAATTGAATATTTTGACTAAAGATGACTTTTTGGTAAAATGTTTTATTGGGACAATGGGGTGGTAATAAGGTCAAAAATTGACTATTTTCACCAAAATTGGCTTTTTGGTCAAATGTTGACCTATTGCGTCAAGGATTGATCATTTTGACTAAAGTTGACTTATTGGTCCAAAGTTGATCTATTGGGTCAACGGGTTGGTCGTTAGGTCAGAAATTGTCCATTTTGACCAAACTTGACTTTTTGGTCAAAAGTTGACCTATTGGTTCAATAAGGTGGCCATCAGGCCAAAAATTGTCTATTTTGACCAAAATTCATATTTTGGTCAAAAGTTGACCTATTGGGTCAATGGGTTGGTCATTAGGTTAAAGATTGACCATTTTGCCCAAAGTTAAATTTTTGGTCAAAAGTTGACTTGTTGGGCAACTAATTGGTCATTAGGTAAAAAATTGGCTATTTTAACGAAAATTGAATTTTTGGTCGAAAGTTAACACAATGGGTTTATGGGGGTGGTCATTAGGTTAGAAATTCACCATTTTGACCAAAGTTGACTTTTTGGTCAAAAGTTGACCTATTAGGTTAATGGGATGGCCATTAGGTCAAAAATTGACTATTTCGACTAAAATTGACTTTTTGGTCCAACGTTGACCTATTGGGTTAATGGGTTAATCATTGGGTCAAAGGCTGACCATTTTTTTGGCAAAGTTGACTTTTTGGTCAAAACTTGACCTATTGGATCAATGGGTTGGTCATTGGGTCAAGTATTGACCTTTTTGGCCAAAGTTGACTTTTGGGTCAAGTTTTGACTTATTAGGCCAATAATTGGTCATTAGGTTAAAAATTGGTCATTTTTACCAAAATTGACTTTTTGGTCAAAAGTTTACCTATTGTGTCAATTGGTTGGTCATTTGGTCAAGGATTGACCACTTTGATCAAAGTTGACCTTTTAGTCAGAGATTGACTTATTGGGTCAATAAGAGGTCATTAGATCAAAAATTGTCAATTTTGACCAAATTGACTTTTTGGTCAAAAGTTGACCTTTTGTGTCAATGGGTTGGTCATTGGATCAAGGATTGATCATTTTGACCAAAGTTGACTTTTTTGTCAAAAGTTGACCTATTAGGTCAATGAGTTGGTCGTTGGGTCAAAAATTGACCATTTTAACCAAAGTTGACTTATTCGATCAATGGGGTGGTCATTCGGTAAAAATTGACTATTTTGACCAAAATAGACTGTGGTGAAAACTTGGCATATGGGTCAATGGATTGGTCATTAGACCAAAGTTGACCTATTGGGTCAATGGGTTGGTCATTGGATCAGAAATTGACCATTTTGACCAAACTTAACTTTTTAGTCAAAATTTCACCTATTGGGTCAATGGTTCAGAAATTGACCATTTTGACCAAACTTGACTTTTTGTTCAAACGTTGACCTATTGGGTCAATGGGGTGGTCATTAGGTCAAAAATTGACTATTTTGACCAAAATTGACTTTTTAGTCAAAAGTTGACCTATTGGGTCAATGGGTTGGTCATTGGGTCAAGGATTGACCATTTTGACCAATGTTGACTTTTTGGTAAAAAGTTAACCTATTGGGTTAATGGGTTGGTCATTGGGTCAAGGATGGACCATTTTGACCAAAGTTGACTTTTTGGTAAGAGATTGACTTATTGGGTCAATAATTGGTCATTAGGTCAAAAATTGACTATTTTAACCAAATGTGAATTATTAGTCAAAAGTTGACCGATTGGTCAATGGGGTGGTCATTGGATCAGAAATTGATCATTTTGACCAAAGTTGACTTTTAGGTAAAAAGTTAACCTATTGGGACAATGGGGTGGTAATTAGGTCAAAATTGACTATTTTGACCAAAATTGATTTTTTGGTCAAATGTTTTCCTATTGGGCCAAGGATTGATCAGTTTGACCACAGTTGACTTATTGGTCCAAAGTTAATCAATTGGGTCAATGGGTTGGTCCTTGGGTTAGAAATTGATCATTTTGACCAAAGTTGACTTTTTTGTGATAAGTTGATCTGTTTGGTTAATGGGGTGGCCATTAAGTCAAAAATTGTCTATTTTGACCAGAATTTTTTTTTAGTCAAAAGTTGACCTATTGGGTCAATGAGTTTGACATTGGGTCAAAGATTGACCATTTTAACCAAATTTGAATTTTTGGTCAAAAGTTGACTTATTGGGTCAATAATTGGTTTTTAGGTCAAAAAAAGACTATTTTAACCAAAATTGAATTTTAACCAAAATTAAATTTTTGATCAAAAGTTGACCCTTTGGGTCAATGGGGTGGTCATTGGGTTAGAAATTGACTATTTTGACCAAAGTTGACATTTTGGTTAAAAGTTGACCTATTGGGTTAATGGGGTGGCCATTAGGTCAAAATGTAACAATTTCGTCCAAAATTGACTCTTTGGTCCAAGGTTGACTTATTGGGTCAATGGGTTTGTCATTGGGTCAACGATTGACCATTTTTTACCAAAGTTGAATTTTTTGTCAAAAGTTACCTATTGGATCAATGGGATGGTCATTGGGTTAAGGATTGATCATTTTAACTAAAGTTGACTTTTGGGTCAAATTTTGACTTATTCAGTCAATATTTGGTCATTAGGTCAAAAATTGACTATTTTGACCAAAATTGACTTTTAGGTCAAAAGTTGACCTATTGGGTCAATGAGTTGGTCATTTAGTTAAGGATTGACCATTTTGACCAAAGTTGAATTTTTGGTCAGAGATTGACTTATTGGGTCAATAATAAGTCATTAGATCAAAAATTAACTATTTTGACCAAAATTAACTTTTTGGTCAAAAGTTGACATATTGGGTAAATGGGTTGGTCATTGGGTCAAGGATTGATCATTTTTACCAAAGTTGACTTTTTTTGTCAAAAGTTGACCTATTAGGTCAATGGGTTGGTCGTTGGGTCAGAAATTGATCATTTTAACCAAAATTTATCTATTTGGTCAATGTGGTGGTCATTAGTTAAAAAATTAACAATTTTGACCAAAATTGACTTTTTGGTTAAAACTTGTCATATGGGTCTGTGGATTGGTCATTGGACCAAAGTTGACTTTTTGGTCAAAAGTCGACCTTTTGGGTCAATGGGCTGGTCATTGGGTCAGAAATTAACTATTTTGACCAAACTTGACTTTTTGTCGAAATTTGACATATTTGGTCAATTGGTCAGAAATTGACCATTTTGACCAAATTTGACTTTTGGTCAAAGCTGACTATTAGATCAATGGGGCGGTCATTAAGACAAAAATTGACTATTTTGACCAAAATTAACTTTTTGGTCAAAAGTTGACCAATTGGGTCAATGGGTTGGTCATTGGGTCAAGGATTGACCATTTTGACCAAAATTGACTTGTTTGTCAAAAGTTGACCAATTGGGTCAATTGGTTGGTCATTGGATTCGAGATGGACCATTTTGACCTAAGTTAACTTTGTGGTAAGAGATCGACTTATTGGGCCGATAATTGGTCATTAGGTTAAAATTGATTATTTTGACCAAAATTGAATTATTAGTCAAAGCTAACCCATTAGGTCGATAGGGTGGTTGTCGGATCGAGAAATTGACCATTTTGACCAAAGTTAATTTTTGGCTAAAAAGTTGACCTATTGGGACAATGGGGTTGTAATTAGGTCAAAATTGAACTTCTTGGTCAAAGGTTGACCTATTAGGTCAAGGATTGATTATTTTGACCAAAGTTGACTTATTGGTCAAAAGTTGATATATTGGTTCAATGGGTTGGTCGTTCAGTCAGAAATTGACCATTTTGATCAAAGTTGACTTTTTGGTCAAAAGTTGACCTATTGGGTCAATGGCGTGGTCATTAGGTCAAAAATTGACTCTATTGACAAAAATAGACTTTTTGGTCAAAAGTTGACCTATTGGGTAAATAAATTTGTCATTGGGTCAAGGATTAAACATTTTGACCAAAGTTAACTTTTTTAGTTAAAAGTTGACCTGCTGGGTCAATGTGTTGGTCATATGGTCAAGGATTGACCATTTTGACCAAGGAAGACTTTTTGGTCTGAGATTGACTTATTGGGTCAGTAATTGGTCATTAGGTCAAAAATTGACTATTTTGACCAAAATTAAATTTTTGGTCAAAAGTTGACTCATTGGGTTAATGACTTGGTCATTGGGTCAGAAATTGACCATTTTGACGAAAGTTGACTTTTTTTATCAAAAGTTGACTTACTAGGTTAAAGGGGTGGCCATTAGGTCAAAAATTTATTATTTTTACCAAAATTTACTTTTTGGTCAAAAGTTAACCTAGTGGGTCAGTAGGGTTGTCATTGGGTCAAACATTGAACATTTTGACTAAAGTTGACTTTTTGGTTAAAAGTTGACCTTTTGGGTCAATGGGTAGATCATTGGAACAAGGATTGACCACTTTGACCAAAGTTGACTTTTGGGTCAAAGATTGACTTATTGGGTCAATAATTTGTCATTAGGTCAAAATTGAGTATTTTGATAAAAATTTACTTTTTGGTCAAAAGTTGACCTATTGGGTCAATGGGTTGGTCATTGGGTCAAGGACTAACCCTTTTGACCAAAGTTGACTTTTTGGTCATAGATTGACTTATTAGGTCAATAATAGGTCCTTAGATCAAAAATTGTCTATTTTGACCAAAATTGCTTTTTAGTCAGCATACTATTGGGTCAATGGGTTGGTCGTTGTAGCAAGGATTAATCATTTTGACCAAAGTTGACTTTTTGGTCAAAAGTTGAGCTATTGGGTCAATGGGTTGGTCATTGGGTCAGAAATTGACCATTTTAACCAAAGTTGGCCTATTTGGTCAATGAGGTGGTCATTAGGTCAAAAATTGAAAATTTTAACCAAAATTAACTTTTTGGTCAAAACTTGGCCGATTGGGTCAATGGGTATTTCATTTGGTCAATGATTGACCACTTTGATCGAAGTGGACTTTTTGGTCAAAAGTTGACCTATTGGGTCAATGGGTTGGTCTTTTGGTCAGAAATTGACCATTTAGATCGATGTTGACTTTTTGGTCTAAAGTAGGCCTATTGGGTCAATGGGTTGGTCATTTGGTCAAAGATTGAACATCTAAACCGAAGTTTACTTTTTGGTCTAGAGTTGACCTATTGGGTTAATGGGTTGGTCATTGGATGAAGGATGGAGCATTTGACCAAAGTTGACTATTTGGTCAAAAGTTGACCTGTTGGGTCAATGGGTTGGTCATTGGATCAAGGATTGACGATTTGACCAAGGTAGGCTTTTGGTCCGAGATTGACTTATTAGGTTAATAATTTGTCATTAGGTCAAAATTGAATTATTTGTCAAAAGTTGACCCATTGGGACAATGGGGTGGTCATTGGATCAGAAACTGACCATTTTGACTAAAGTTACCTTTTTGGTAAAAAGTTGAGCTATTGGGACAACGGGGTGGTAATTAGGTCAAAAATTGATAATTTTGACCAAAATTAAATTATTGGTCAAATGTTGACCAATTGTGTCGAGGATTGATCATTTTGACCAAAGTTGACTTATTAGTCCAAAGTTGATCTATTGGGTCAATGAGTTTGTTGTGGGGTAAGACATTAGTCATTTTGACCAAAGTTGACTTTTTGGTCAAAAGTTGACCTATTGGGTGAATGGGGAGGCCATTAGGTAAAAAATTATCTATTTTGACCAAGATTCAGTTTTTTGTCAAAAGTGACCTATTGGGTCAATGGGTTGGTAATTGGGTCAAAGATTAACCCTTTTTACCATGGTTGAATTCTTGGTCAAAAGTTGATTTATTTGATCAATAATTGGTCATTGGGTTAAAATTGATTATTTTAACCAAAATTGAATTTTTGATTGAAAGTTGACCTAGTGGGTCAATGGGGTGGTATTGGGTTAGAAATTGACCATTTTGATCAAAGTTGACTTTTTGGTCAAAAGCTGACCTTTGGGTTAATGGGGTGGCCATTAGGACAAAAATTGACTATTTCGACCAAAATTGACTTTTTGGTCAGAGGTTGACTAAATGGGTCGATTGGTTTGTCATTGGGTCTAAGATTGATCATGTTTTCACCAAAGTTGACTTTTTGATCAAAAGTTGACCTATTGAATTAATGCGTTAGTCATTGGATTACATGATTGACCATTTTGAACAAAGTTGACTTTTAGGTCAAATTTTGACTTATTGGGTCAATAATTGGTCATTAGGTTAAAAATTGACTATTTTGACCAAAATTGACCTTTTGGTCAAAAGTTGACCTATTGGGTCAATGTGTTGGTCATTCGGCCAAGGATTGAGCATTTGACCAAAGTTGACTTTTTGGTCAGAGTTTGACTTATGGGGTCAATAATAAGTCTTTAGATAAAAAATTGACAATTTTGACCGAAATTAGCTTTTTGGTCAAAAGTTGACTTATTGGGTCGATAGGTTGGGCATTAGGTCACGGATTGATCATTTTGACCAAAGTTGACTTTTTTTCAAAAGTTGACTGTTGGGTCGATGGGTTGGACGTTGAGTCGAGAATTGACGATTTTAACCAAAGTTGACTCTATTTGGTCGATAGGGTGGTCATTAGGTAAAAATTGACTATTTTTATCGAAATTGAATTTTTGGTGAAAATGTGGCATATGGGTCAAGGAATTGGTCATTGGGCCAAAGTTGACTTTTTCGTCAAAGTTGTCCTATTGGCTCAATAGGTTGGTCATTGGGTCAAAAGTTGACTTATTGGGCCAAAAATTGGTCATTTGGTAAAAATTTGACTATTTTAACCAAAAATGAATTTTTGGTCAAAAGTTGACCCAGTGGGTCAATGGGGTGGTCATTTGGTTAGAAATTGACTATTTTGACCAAAGTTGACTTTTTGGTCAAAAGTTGACCTATTAGGTTAATGGGATGGCCATTAGGTCAAAAAATAATTATTTCGACCAAAATTGACTTTTGGTTAAAGGCTGACTTATTGGGTCACATGGATTATCATTGGGTCAAAGATTGACCATTTTTTACCAAAGTTGACTTTTTGGTCAAAATTTGACCTATTGGATCAATGGGTTGGTAATCAGGTAAAGGATTGACCATTTTTACCAAAGTTGACTTTTGGGTCAAATTTTGACTTATTGGTTCAATAATTGGTCATTAGGTCAAAAATAAACTACTTTTACCGAAATTGACTTTCAGGTCAAAAGTTGACCTATTGGGTCAATGAGTTAGTCATTTGATCAAGGATTGACGTTTTCGACCCAAGTTGACCTTTTGGTCAGAGATTGACTTATTGGGTCAATAATAGGTCATTAGATAAAAAATTGACAATTTTGACCAAAATAAACTTTTTGATCAAAAGTTGACCTAATTGGGTCAATGGGTTGGTCATTGGGTCAAGGATTGATCATTTTGATCAAAGTTGACTTTTTTTGTCAAAAGCTAACCTTTTGGGTCAATGGGTTGGTCGTTGGGTCAGAAATCGACCATTTTAACCGAAGTGTCAATGGGGTGGTCATTAGGTAAAAAATTGACTATTTTGACCAAAATTGACTTTTTGACGAAAACATGGCATATGGATTAATGGATTGGTCATTGGACCAAAGTTGTCCTTTTGGTCAAAAGTTGACCTATTGGGTCAATGGGTTGGTCATTTGGTCAGAAATTGATCATTTTGACCAAACTTGACTTTTTGGTCCAAATTTGACCTATTGGGTCAATGGTTCAGAAATTGACCATTTTGACCAAACTTAAATTTTTAGTCAAAAGTTGACCTATTGTGTCAATTGGGTGGTCATGAGGTCAAAAATTGACTATTTTAACCAAAATTAATTTTTTGGTCAAAAGTTGACCTATTGGGATAACGGGTTGGTCATCGGGTCTAGGATGGACCATTTTGACCTAAGTTGACTTTTTGGTAAGAGATTGACTTATTGGGTCAATAATTGGTCATTAGGTCAAAAATTGACTATTTTGACCAAAATTGAATTATTAGTCAAAAGTTGACCCATTGGGTCAATGGGGTGGTCATTGCATCAGAAATTGATCATTTTGACCAAAGTTGATTTTTTGGTAAAAAGTTGACCTGTTGGGACAATGGGGTGGTAATTAGGTAAAAAATTGACTATTTTGACCAAAATTAACTTTTTGGTTAAATAATGACCTATTGGGTCAATGGGGCGGCCATTAGGTCAAAAATTATCTATGTTGACCAAAATTCACTTTTTGGTCAAAAGTTGACTTTTTTGGTCAATGGGTTTGTCATTGGGTCAAAGACTGACCATTTTGACCAAAGTTGAATTTTTGGTCAAAAGTTCATTTTTTGGGTCATTAATTGGTTATTAGGTCAAAAATTAATTATTTTAACCAAAATTGAATTTTTGGTCAAAAGTTGACCCAGTGAGTCAATGGGGTGGTCATTAGGTTAAATATTGACAATTTTGACCAAAGTTGACTTTTTGGTCAAAAGCTGACCTATTTGGTTAATGGGGTTGCCATTTGGTCAAAATTTGACTATTTCGATCAAAATTCACTTTTTGGTCCAAGGTTGACCTATTGGGTCAATGAGTTTGTCAGTGGGTCAAAGATTGACCATTTTTTACCAAAGTTGATTTTTTTGTCAAAAGTTGACATATTGGATCAATGGGTTGGTCATTGGGTCAAGGATTGACCATTTTGACCAAAGTTGACTTTTGGGTCAAGTTTTGACTTATTCAGTCAATAATTAGTCATTAGGTTAAAAATTGACTATTTTGACCAAAATTGACTTTTAGGTCAAAAATTGACCTATTTAGTCAATGGGTTGGTCATTTGGTCAAGGATTGACCATTTTGACTAAAGTTGACTTTAGGTCAGAGATTGACTTATTGGGTCAATAATAGGTCATTAATATAAAAATTGACTATTTTAACCAAAATTGACTTTTTTGTCAAAAGTTGACCTATTGGGTAAATGGGTTAGTCATTGGGTCAAGGATTGATCATTTTGACTAAAGTTGACTTTTTTGTCAAAAGTTAACCTATTGGGTCAATGGGGTAGTCGTTATGTCAGAAATTGACTATTTTAACCAAAGTTGACCTATTTGGTCAATGGGGTGGTCATCAGGTAAAAAATTGACAATTTTGACCAAAATTGACATTTTGGTTAAAACTTGGCATATGGTTCAATGGATTGGTCTTTCGACCAATGTTGACTTTTTGGTCAAACAATGACCTATTGGGTCAATGGGTTGGTCATTGTTGACCAAAGTTGACTTTTGGGTCAAAGTTGACTTTTGGGTCAAAGATTGACTTATTGGGTCAATAATTTGCCATTACATCAAAAATTGACTATTTTGACCAAAATTTACTTTTTGGTCAAAAGTTGACCTTTTGGGTCAATGGGATGGTCATTGGTTCAAGGATTGACCATTTTGATAAAAGTTGACTTTTTGGTCATAGATTGATTTATAGCGTCAATAATACCTCCTTAGATAAAAAATTAACTATTTTGACCAAATTAATTTTTTTGTTAAAAGTTTACCTATTGGGTTAATGGGTTGGTCCTTGGGTCAAGGATTGATCATTTTGGCCAAAGTTGACTTTTTGGTAAAAAGTAACCTATTTGGTCAATGCGTTGGTCGTTGGGTCAGAAATTGACCATTTTAACCAAAGTTGACTTATCTTGTCAATGAGGTGGACATTAGGTTAAAAATTGACTTTTTGGTGAAAAGTTGGCTGATTGGGTCAACGAGTTGTTCATTTGGTCATGGATTGACCTTTTAAACTGAAGTGGACTTTCTGGTCAAAAGTTGACCTATTGGGTCAATGAGTTGGTCTTTTGGTCAAAAATTGACCATCTAGATCGAAGTTTACTTTTGGGTCAATGGGTTGGACTTTTTGGTCGAAAGTTGACCTATTGGGTCAATGGGTTGGTCTTTTGGTCATAATTTGACCATTTTGACCAAACTTGGCTTTTTGGTCAAAAGTTGATATATTAGGTAAATAGGGTGGTCATTAGGTCAAGGATTGACCATTTTGACTAAAGTTGACTTTTTAGTGAGAGATTAACTTACTGAGACATTAATTGGTCATTAGGTCAAAACTAGATTATTTTAACTAAAATTCAATTCTTGGTCTAAAGTTGACCTATTGGGTCAATGGGTTGGTCGTTGGGTCAGAAATTGACCATTTTAACAAAAGTTGACCTATTAGGTAAATAGGGTGGTCATTAAGTCAAGGATTGACCATTTTAACTAAATTTAATTTTTTGGTCAAAAGCTGATCTGTTTGGTCAATGGGGTGGTCATTAGGTCAAAAATTGATTATTTTAACCAAAATTGATTTTTTGGTCAAAAGTTGTCCTATTGGGATAATGGGTTGGTCATTGGGTCAAGGATTGACCATTTTGACCAAAGTTGACTTTTGGGTCAAATTTTGACTTATTGGGTCAAAAATTTATCATTAGGTAAAAAATTGACTATTTTGACCAAAATTGACTTTTTGGTCAAAAATTGACCTATTGGGTAAATGGGTTGGTCGTTTGGTCAAGGATTGACCATTTTAACCAAAGTTGACTTTTTGGTCAGAGTGTGACTTATTGGGTCAATAATAGGTCATTAGATCAAAAATTGACTATTTTGACCAAAATTAACTTTTTGGTCAAAAGTTGACTTATTGGGTCAATGGTTTGGTCATTAGGTCAAGGATTGATCATTTTCACCAATGTTGACTTTTTTGTCAAAAGTTAACTTATTGGGTCAATGTATTGGTCGTTGGGTCATAAATTGACCATTTTAGCCAAAGTTGATCTATTTGGTCAATGCGGTGGTATTTAGGTAAAAAATGACTATTTTGACCAAAATTGAATTTTTTCTGAAAACTTGGCATATGGATCAATGGATTGTTCATTGGACTAATATTGACTTGTTGGTCAAAAGTTGACCTATTTGGTCAATGGGTTGGTCATCGGGTCAGAAATTGACCATTTTGATCAAACTTGACTTTTTCGTCAAAAGTTAACCTATTGTGTCGATGGGGTGGTCCGTAGGTAAAAACTTGACTATTTTTTATCAAATTTGACTTTTTGGTCAAAAGTTGACTTATTGAGTCAATGGGTTAGTCATTGGGTCAAGAATTAGCCATTTTGACTAAAGTTGACTTTTTGGTCAAAAGTTGACTTTGGTCAATGAGTTGGTCATTGTGTCAAGGACATACCATTTTGATCAAAGTTTACTTTTTCCTAAGAGATTTACTTATTGAGTTAATAATTGGTCATTAGGTCAAAAATTTTCCGTTTTGAACAAAATTGAATTATTAGTTAAAAGTTCACCCATTGGGTCAATGGGGGATCCTTAGATCAGAAAGTGACCATTTTGACCAAAGTTGACTTTTTCGTACCATTTTGACCTATTGGGACAATGGGGTGGTAATTAGGTCAAAAATTGACTATTTTGACTAAAATTGACTTTGTGGTAAAAGGTTGACCTACTGGATCAAGGATTGATCATTTTTACCAAAGTTGAGTTATTGGTCAAAAGTTGATCTATTGGGTCTATGGGTTGGTATATGGGTCAAGGATTAACCATTTTGACCAATGTTGACTTTTTGGTCAAAAGTTAACCTATTGGGTCAAAGGGTTGGTCATTGGATTAAGGATTAACCATTATGACTAATGTTGACTTTTTGGTCAGAGATTGACTTGTTGGCTTAGTAAATGGTCATTTGGTCAAAAATTGACTATTTTGACCAAAATTAACTTTTTGGTCAAAAGTTGTCCTATTTGGTAAATGAGTTGGTCATTGGGCCAAGAGTTGATCATTTTGACCAAAGTTGACTTTTTTGTCAAAAGTTGACCTATTTGGTCAATGGGTTGGTCGTTGGGTAAAAAATTGACCATTTCTTCCAAAGTTGACTTATTTGGTCAATGGGGTGGTCATTAGGTAAAAAATTGACTATTTTCACTAAAATTGACTTTTTGGTGAAACCTTAGCATATGGGTCAATGGATTGGTCATTTGACCAAAGTTGAACTTTTTGTCAAAAGTTGGCATATTGGGTCAATGCGTTGGTCGTTGGGTCAGAAATTGACCATTTTGACCAAACTTGACTTTTTGGACAAAATTTGACATGTTAGGTTAATGGTTCAGAAATTGACCATTTTGACCAAACTTGACTTTTTGGTTAAAAGTTGACCTATTGTGTCAATAGGGTGGTCATTAGGTCAAATATTGACTATTTAGACAAAAATTGACTTTTTAGACAAAAGTTGACCTATTGCGTCAATGGGTTGGTCATTGGGTCAAGGATTGACAATTTTGACCAAAGTTGACTTTTTGGTCAAAAGTTGACCTATTGGGTCAATGGGTTGGTCATTGGGTCAAGGATGAACCATTTTGACCAAAGTTGACTTTTTGGTAAGAGATTGACTTATTGGGTCAATAATTGATTATTACGTCAAAAATTGACTATTTTGACCAAAATTGAATTATTAGTCACAAGTTGACCCATTGGGTCAATTCTGTGGTCACTGGATCAGAAATTGACCATTTTAACCGATGTTGACTTTTTGCTAAAAGGTTGACCTATTGGGACAATGGGGTGGTAATTAGGTCAAAAATTGACTATTTTGACCAAAATTGATTTTTTGGTCAAATGTTGACCTATTGGGTCAAGGATTGATCATTTTGACTAAAGTTGACTTATTGGTCCAAGCTTGATCTATTGGGCCAATAGGTTGGTCGTTGGGTCAGAAATTGACCATTTTGACCAAAGTTGACTTTTTGGTCATAAGTTGACCTATTGGGTCAATGGGGTGGCTATTAGTTAAAAAATTATCTATTTTGACCAAAATTCACTTTTTGGTCAAAAGTTGACCAATTGGGTCAATGGATTTGTCATTGGGTCAAAGATTGACCATTTTGACGAAAGTTAAATTTTTGGTCAAAAGTCGACTTATTGGGTCAATAATTGGTTATTAGGTCAAAAAATGACTATTTTAACCAAAATTGAATTTTTGGTCAAAAGTTGACCCAGTGGGTCAATGGGGTGGTTATTGGGTTAGAAATTGACAATTTTGACCAAAGTTAACTTTTTGGTCAAAAGCTGACCTATAAGGTTAATGGGGTGGCCATTAGGTGAAAAATTGACTATTTTGACCAAAATTGACTTTTTTTACCAAATGTTGCATATTGGTTAAATGGGTTGGCCATTGGGTCAAGGATTGATCATTTTGAATAAAGTTGACTTTTTGGTCAAAAGTTGACCTATTGGGTCAATGGGTTGGTCGTTGGGTCAGAAATTGACCATTTTAACCAAAGTTGACCTATTTGGTCAATGGGGTGGTCATTAGGTAAAAAATTGACAATTTTGACCAAAATTGACTTTTTGGTTAAAACATGGCATATGGGTGTCAATGGATTGGTCATTGGACCAAAGTTAGTTTTTAGGTCAAAAGTTGACCTATTGGGTCAATGTGTTGGTCATTGGGTCAGAAATTGACTATTTTGACCAAACTTTACTTTTTAGTCAAAATTTGACCAATTTGGTCAATGGGTCAGAAATTAACCTTTTTGACCAAACTTGACTTTTTGGTCAAAAGTTGACCTATTGGGTCAATGGGGTGATTATTAGGTCAAAAATTGACTATTTTGACTAAAATTGACATTTTAGTCAAAAGTTGACCTACTTGGTCAATGGGCTGGTCATTGGGTTAAAAGATTGACCATTTTGACCAAAGTTGGCTTTTTGGTCACAAGTTGTCCAATTGGGTCAATGGGTTGGTCATTGGGTCGAGGATGGACCAAAGTTGACTTTTTGGTAAGAGATTGACTTATTGGGTCAATAATTGGTTATTAGGTCAAAAATTGACTATTTTGACCAAAATTGAATTATTAGTCAAAAGTTGACCCAATGGGTCAACGGGGTGTTCATTGGATCAGAAATTGACCATTTTGAACAAATTTGACTTTTTGGTAAAAAGTTGACCTATTGGGACAATGGGGTGGTAATTAGGTCTAAAACTGATTATTTTGACTAAATTTTTTTTGGGTCAATGGTTGACCTATTGGGTCAAGAATTGATCATTTTCACCAAAATTGACTTATTGGTCCCAAGTTAATCTATTGGTCAATGACGTGGTCATTAGGTCAAAAATTAACTATATTTACAAAAATAGACTTTTTGGTCAAAAGTTGACCTATTGGGTCAATCGGTTGGTCAGTGGGTCAAGGATTAACCACTATGACCAAAGCTGATTTTTTTGGTCAAAAGTTGATCTGTTGGGTCAAATGGTTGGTCATTGGGTCAAGGATTGACCATTTTGACTAAGGTAGACTTTTTGGTCTGAGATTGACTTATTGGGTCAATAATTGGTCATTTGGTCAAAAATTGACTATTTTAACCAAAATTGAATTTTTTTCAAAAGTTGGCCCATTGGGTCAATGAGGTGTTCATTAGGTCAGAAATTGACCATTTTGACCAAAGTTGACTTTTAGGTAAAAAATTGACTTACAAAGTTAATAGGGTGGCCATTAGGTCAAAAATTGACTATTTTGACCAAAATTGACTTTTTTGTCAAAAGTTGACCTATTGGGTCAGTAGGTTTGTCATTGGGTCAAAAATTGACCTTTTTGACCAAAGTTGACTTTTTGGTCAAAAGTTGACCAATTGGGTCAATGGGTTGGTCATTGTGACAAGGATTGACCATTTTGGAGGACTTTGGGTCAAAGATTGACTTATTGGGTCAATAATTTGTCATTCGGTCAAAAATTGACTTTTTTGACCAAAATTTACTTTTTGGTCCAAAGTTGACCTATTGGGTCAATGGGTTGATCATTGGGTCAAGGATTAACCATTTTGACTAAAGTTGACTTTTTGGTCATATATTAACTTATTGGGTCAATAATAGGTCATTAGATGAAAAATAGACTATTTTGACCAAAATTGATTTTTTGGTCAAAAGTTTACCTATTGGGTCAATGGGTTGGTCATTGGGTCAAGGATTGATCATTTTTACCAAAGTTGACTTTTTGGTCAAAAGTTCACCTATTGGGTCAATGGGTTGGTCGTTGGGTCAGAAAATGGCCATTTTAACCAAAGTTGACCTATTTGGTCAACAAGGTGGTCATTAGGTCGAAATTGACTATTTTGACCAAATTGGACTTTTTGGTGAAAAATTGGCCGATTGGGTCAATGGGTTGTTCATTTGGTCAAGGATATACCTTTTAGGCCGAATTGGACATTTTGGTCAGAAGTTGACCTATTGGGTCAATGGGTTAGTCTTTTGGTCAGAAATTGACCATCTTGACCAAAGTTTACTTTTTGGTCTAAAGTTGTCATATTGGGTCAAAGGGTTGGTCGTTGGGTCAGAAATTGACCATTTTGACCAAACTTGACTTTTTGGTCAAAAGTTGACCTATTGGGTCAATGGGTGGTCATTAGGTCAAATATTAACTATTTTGACCAAAATTGATTTTTTGGTCAAAAGTTGACCTATTAGGATATTGGGTTGTTCATTGGGTCAAGGATTGACCATTTTGACCAAAGTTGACTTTTTTGTCAGAGATTGACTTATCGGGTCAATAATTGGTCATTAAATCAAAAATTGACTATTTTAACCAAAATTAAACTTTCTGTCTAAAGTTGACCTATTGGGTCAATGGGTTGGTCGTTATGTCAAAAATTGATAATTTGGACCAAAGTTGACTTTTTGGTCAAATGTTGACCGATTGGGTACATAGAGTGGTCATTAAGTGAAGGATTAACCATTTTGACCAAAGTTGACTTTTTGGTCAAAAGTTGACCTATTATGTCAATGGGGTGGTCATTATGTCAAAATTGACTATTTTGACCAAAATTGATTTTTTGGTCAAAAGTTGACCTGTTGGGATAATGGGTTGGTCAAGGATTGACCATTTTGACCAAAGTTGACTTTTGGGTCAAATTTTAACTTATTGGGTCAATAATTGGTCATTAGGTCAAAAATTGACTATTTTTACCAAAATTGACTTTTTGGTCAAAAGTTGACCTATTGGGTCAAAGGTTTGATTATTTCGTCAAGGATTGACCGTTTTGACCAAAGTTGACTTTTTCGTCAGAGATTGACTTATTGGGTCAATAATATGTCATTAGATAAAAAAATTGACTATTTTGACCAAAATTGACTTTTTGGTCAAAAGTTGACCTATTAGGTCAATGAGTTGGTCATTGGGTCAAGGATTGATCATTTTGACCAAATTTGACTTTTTGGTCAAAAGTTGACATATTAGGTCAATGGGTTGGTCGTTGGTTCAGAAATTGACTATTTTAACCAAAGTTGACCTATTTGGTAAATGGGGTGGTCATTAGCTAAAAAATTGACTATTTTGACCAAAATTTACTTTTTTCGTTGGGTCAGAAATTGACCATTTTATCCAAAGTTGACCTGTTTGGTCAATGAGGTGGTCATTAGGTCAAAAATTGACTAGTTTGACAAAAGTTGACTTTTTGGTGAAAAGTTGGCCGATTGGATCAATGGCTTGGTCATTTGGTCAAAGATTGACCATTTAGACTAAAGTTGACTTTTTCGTCAAAATTTGACTTATTGGGTCAATTGGTCGGTCATTTGGTCAGAAATTGACCATTTAGACCGAACTTGACTTTTTGGTCTAAAGTTGACCTATTGGGTCAATGGGTTGGTCGTTGGGTCAGAAATTGACCATTTTGACCAAACTTGACTTTTTGGTAAAAGTTGGGTGATCATTAGTTCAATGATTAATCATTTTGACCAAAGTTAACTTTTTGGTCAAAAGTTGACCTTTTGGGCCAATGGGTTGTTCATTGGTCAATGATTGACCATTTTGACCAAAGTTAACTTTTTAGTCAGAGATTGACTTATTGGGTCAATAATTGGTCATTAGGTTAAAAATTGACTATTTTAACCAAAATTGAATTCTTGGTCAAAAGTTGGCCCATTGGGTCAGAAATTGACCAATTTGACAAAAGTTGACTTTTTGGTCAAAAGGTGACCTATTGGGTCAATGGGGTGACCATAATGTCCAAAATTAACTTTTTGGTTAAAAGTTGACCTTTCGGGTCAGTGGGTTTGTCATTGGGTCAAAGATTTACCATTTTGACCAAAGTTGACTTTTTGGTTAAAAGTTGACCTTTTGGGTCAATGGATTTGGTCATTGGGTCAAGGATTAACCATTTTGACCAAAGTTTACTGTTAGGTCAAATATTGACTTATTGGGTCAATAATTGGTCATTAGGTTAAAAATTGACTATTTTGACCAAAATTAGCTTTTTGATCAAAAGTTGACCTTTTGGGTCAATGTATTGGTCATTGAGTAAAGGATTGACCAATTTGACCAAAGTTAACTTTTTGGTCAGAGATTGACTTTTTGGGTCAATAGTAGGTCATTAGATCAAAAATTGATTATTTTGACCAAAATTGACTTTTTGGTCAAAAGATGACCTATTGGGTCATTGGGTTGGTCATTGAGTCAAGGATTGATCATTTTGACCAAAATTGACTTTTTGGTCAAAAGTTGTTCTATTGGGTTAATGGGTTGATCGTTGGGTCAAGGATTGTCGATTTTGACCAAAGTTGACTTTTTGGTCAGAGATTGACTTATTAGGCCAATAATAGGTAATTAGTTTAAGAATTGACTATTTTGACCAAAATTGACTTTTTGGTCAAAAGATGACCTATTGGGTCAATGGGTTGGTCATTGGGTCAAGGATTGATCATTTTGACCAAAGTTAACTTTTTAGTCAAAAGTTGACCTATTTGGTTAATGGGTTGGTCATTGGGTCAGAAATTGACCATTTTGACCAAAGTTGACTTTGCGATCAGAGATTGACTTATTGGGTCAATAATATGTCAATAGATAAAAAAATTGACTATTTTAACCAAAATTGACTTTTTGGTTAAAAATTGACCTATTGGGTCAATGGGTTGGTCATTGGGTCAAGGGTTGATCATTTTGGCAAAATTTGACTTTTTGTTCAAAAGTTCATCTATTTGGCCAATGGATTGGTCGTTGGGTCTGTAATTGTCCATTTTAACAAAAATTGACCGATTTGGTAAATGGGGTGGTCATTAGGTAAAAAATTTACTATTTTGACCAAAATTCACTTTTTGGTGAAAAGTTAGCATATTGAGTCAATTGATTGGTCAAAAGTTGACCAATTGGGTCATTGGGTTTGTCATTGGGTCAGAAATTGTCCATTTTGACCAAACTTGACTTTTTGGTCAAAAGTTGACCTATTGGGTCAATAGGGTGGTCATTAGGTAAAAAATTGACTATTTTGACAAAATTGGCTATTTTGATCAAAATTGACTTTTTGGTCAAAAGTTGACCTATTTGGTCAATGGGTTGGTCATTGGGTCAAGGATTGACCATTTTGACCAAAGTTGACTTTTTGGTCAAAAGTGGGCCTATTGGGTAATTGGGTCGTCATTGGGCCAAGGATGGAGCATTTTGACCAAAGTTGACTTTTTGGTAAGAGATTGACTTATTTGGGTCAATAATTTGTAATTAGGTCAAAAATTAACAATTTTGACCAAAACTGAATTAGTAGTCAAAAGTTGACCCATTGGGTCAATGTGGTGGTCATTGGATCAGAGATTGACCTTTTAACTAAAGTTGATTTTTTGGTAAAAAGTTGAGTTATTGGGTCAATGGGGAGGTAATTAGGTCAAAATTGACTATTTTAACAAAATTTGACTATTTTGACAAAAATTGACTATTTTGACAAAAATTGACTATTTTGACAAAAATTAACTTTTTGGAAAAAGGTTGACCTATTGAGTCAAGGATTGATCATTTTAAGCAAAGTTGACTTTTTGGTCCAATGTTGATCTTTTGGGTCAATGCGTTGGTCGTTATGTCAAAACTTGACCATTTTGACCAAAGTTGACTTTTTGGTAAAAAATTGACCTATTCGGTCAATGGGTTGGTCATTGGGTCAAGGATTAACCATTTTGTCCAAAGTTGACTTTTTGGTCCAAAGTTGACCAATTGGGTCTATGGGGTGGTCATTAGGTCAAAAATTGACTATTTTGACTAAAATTGACTTTTTGGTCTAAAGTTGACCTATTAGGTCAAAGGGTTGTTCATTAGGTAAAGGATTGACCATTTTGACCAAAGTTGACTTTTTGGTCAAAGATTGACTATGGGTCAAAAATTGGTCATTAGGTCAAAAATTGACTATTTTAACCAAAACTGCATTTTTGGTCAAAAGTTGACCCATTGGATCAATGGAGTGGTCAATAGGTCAGACCAAAGTTCACTTTTTGGTCAAAAGTGTCAATGGGGTGGCCATTAGGTCAAAAATTGACTATTTTGACCAAAATTGACTTTTTTGTCAAAAGTTGACCTATTGGGTCAATGGGCTTGTCATTGGGTCAAAGATTGACCATTTTGACCAAAGACTTTTTGGTCAAAAGTTGATTTATGTGGTCAATGGGTTGTTCATTGGGTCAAGGATTGACCATTTTTACCAAAGTTGACTTTTGGGTCAAATATTGACTTATTGGCTCAATAATTAGTCATTAGGTCAAAAATTGACTATATTAACCAAAATTGACTTTGTGGTCAAAAGTTGAACCATTGGGTCAGAAATTGACCATTTTGACCAAAGTTGACTTTTTTGTCAAAAGCTGTCAATGCGGTGGCCATTAGGTAAAAAATTGACTATTTTGACCAAAATTGACTTTTTGGTCAAAAGTTGACCTATTGGGTCAATTGGTTTGTCATTGGGTCAAAGGTTTACCATTTTGACCAAAGTTGAGTTTTTGGTCAAAAGTTGACCTATTGGGTCAATGGGTGGTTCATTGGGTCAAGGATTGACCATTTTGACCAAGGCTAACTTTTTGATCTGAGATTGATTTATTGGGTTAATAATTGGTCATTAGGTCAAAAATTGACTATTTTGACCAAAACTGACTTTTTGGTCAAAAGTTGACCTATTAGGTCAAAGGGTTGTTCATTAGGTCAAGGATTGACCATTTTGACAAAAGTTGACTTTTTGGTCAAAGATTGACTTATTGGGTCAATAATTGGTCATTACGTCAAAAATTGATTATTTTAACCCAAACTGAATTTTTGGTCAAAAGTTGACCCATTGGGTCAATGGGGTGGTCATTAGATCAGAAATTGACCTTTTTTACGAAAGTTCACTTTTTGGTCAAAAGCTGTCAATGGTGCGACCATTAGGTCAAAAATTGACTATTTTGACCAAAATTGACTTTTTTGTCAAAAGTTGACCTATTGGGTCAATGGGTTTGTCATTGGGTCAAAGATTGACCATTTTAACCAAAGTCTTTTGGTCAAAAGTTGATCTATTGGGTCAATGGGTTGTTCATTGGGTCAAGGATTGACCATTTTTACCAAAGTTGACTTTTGGGTCAAATATTGACTTATTGGCTCAATAATTAGTCATTAGGTCAAAAATTGTTTATTTTGACCAAAATTGACTTTTTGGTCAAAAGTTGACCCATTGGGTCAATGGGGTGGTCATTGGGTCAGAAATTGACCATTTTAACCAAAGTTGACTTTTTTGTCAAAAGCTATCATTGGGGTGGCCATTAGGTAAAAAATTGACTATTTTGACCAAAACTGACTTTTTGGTCAAAAGTTAACCTATTGGGTCAATTGGTTTGTCATTGGGTCAAAGGTTGACCATTTTGACCAAAGTTGAGTTTTTGGTCAAAAGTTGACTTATTGGGTCAATGGGTGGTTCATTGGGTCAAGGATTGACCATTTTGACCAAGGCTAACTTTTTTATCTGAGATTGACTTGTTGGGTTAATAATTGGTCATTAGGTCAAAAATTGACTATTTTGACCAAAATTGATTTTTTGGTCAAAAGTTAACCCATTGGGTCAATAAGGTGGTCATTGAGTCAGAAATTGACCATTATGACCAAAACTAATTTTTTGGTCAAATGTTGTCTCACTGGGTTAATGAGTTATCCATAAGGTCAAACATTGAATATTTTGATCAAAATTGGCTTTTTGGTCAAGAGTTGACACAATGGGTCAATAGGTTTGTCATTGGGTCAAACATTGTCCATTTGACTTTTTGGTCAATAGTTGTCCTATTGGGTCAATGAGTTGTTCATTGGAACAAGGATTGACCATTCTAACCAAAGTTGACTTTTGGGTCAAAAATTGACTTATTGGGTCAAGAACTTGGCATTATGTCAAAAATTGACTATTTTCACAAAAATTTTCTTTTTGAGTAAAAGTTGATTTATTGGGTCAATGGATTGGTCATTGTGTCATGGATTGATCATTTTGACCAAAGTTGACTTTTTGGTCAAAGGTTGACCTATTAGGTCAATGGGTTGGTCGTTTGGTCATAAATTTACGTTTTTAACCTAAGTTGATCTATTTGGTCAATTAGATGTTTATTAGGTCAAAAATATACTATTTTGACCAAAATTTACTTTTTGGTGAAAAATTGGCCAATTAGGTCAATGGCTTGGTCATTTGGTCAAAAATTGACTATTTAGAGCGAAGTTGACTTTTTGGTCAAAAGTTGACCTATTAGGTAAATAGGTTGGTCATTTGTTAAGAAATTGACCATTTTGATCGAAGTTGACATTTTGGTATAAAGTTGACTTATTGGTTCAATGGGTTGGTCATTGGGTCAGAAATTGACCATTTTAACCAAACTTAAGCAAAATTGACTTTTTGACCAAAGTTGACTTTTGGGTCAAAATTGACTTATTGGCTCAATAATTGGCCATTAGGTCAAAAATTGACTATTTTGACCAAAGTTGACTTTTTGGTCAAAAATTGACCTCTTGCGTCAATAGGAAGGTCCTTGGCTCAAGGATTGACCATTTTGACCAAAGTTAACTTTTTGGTTAGTGATTGATTTATTGGGTCAATATTTGTTCATTAGGTCAAAAATTGATTATTTGGATCAAAATTAAATATTTGGTCAAATGTTGACCCATTGGATCAATGGGGTATTCATTGGGTCAGAAATTGAACATTTTGACCAAATTTGAAATTCTGGTCAAAAGTTGACCTATTGGGTCAATGGGGTAGCCATTAGGCCAAAATTGACTATTTTGACAAAAAATGACTTTTTAGTCAAAAGTTGACCTGTTGGGTCAAGGGGTTGGTCATTGGGTCAAGGATTGACCATTTTGACGAAATTTGACTTTTTGGTCAAAAGTTGACCTATTGTGTCGATGGGCTGGTCATTGGGTCAAGGATTGACCATTTTCACCAAAGTTTACTTTTTGGTCAGAGATTGACTTGTTGGGGCAATAATTGGACATTCGGTTAGAAAATGACTGTTTTGACCAAAAATAAATTTTTTGCCAAAAGTTGACCCATTGGGTCAATGGGGTGGTCATTGGGTCAGAAATTGACTATTTTGACAAAAGTTGACTTTTTGGACAAAAGTTGACCTATTGGGTCTATGGGGTGGCCATTAGGTCAAAATATGAATACTTTGACCAAAATTGACTTTTTGTTCAAAAGTTGACCTATTGGGTCAATGGGTTGATCGATGCGTCAAGGATTGAATATTTTGACCAAAGTTGATTTTTTGGTCGAAAGTTAACCTATTGGGTCAATGGGCTGGTGCAATGATTGACCATTTTGACCAAAGTTGACTTTTTGGTCAAAGATTGACCAATTGGGTTGATGATTGGTCATTAGGTCAAAAATTGACTATTTTGGTCAAAAGTTGACATATTGGGTTAATGGGTTGGTCATTGGGTGAAGGATTGACCATTTTGACTAAAGTTGACTTTCTAATCAAAAGCAGACCTATTAGGTCAAAAGGTTGGCCATTGGGTCAGAAATTGACCATTTGACCAAATTTGACTTTTTGGGTCAAAAGTTGACCTTTTGGGTCAATGGTTTTGTAATTGGGTTAGGGATTGACCATTTTGACCAAAGTTGACTTTTTGGTCAAAAGTTGACCTATTGGGTCAATGGGTTGGTCATTGGGTCAAGGATTGACCATTTTGACCAAAATTGAATTTTTGGTCAGAGATTGACTAGTTGGGTCAATAATTGGTCATTATGTCAAAAATTACCTATTTTTTTACCAAAATTGACATTTTATCAAAAGTTGATCTATTGGGTTAGTTGGTTGGTCATTGGGCCAAGGATATACCATTTTAACCAAAGTTGTCTTTTTGGCCAAAAGTTGACATATTGGGTCAATGGGTTGTCATTGGGTCAAGTATTGACCATTATGACAAATGTTGACTTTTTGGCCAGGGATTGACTTATTGAGTCAATAATTGGTCATAAGTCTAAAATTGAATGTTTTGACCAAAATTAAAATTTTATTCAAAAGTTGTCCTATTTGGTCAATGAGTTGGTCATTGGGTAAATAATTGACAATTTTGACCAAAGTTGACCATTTGGTCAAAAGTTAACCTATTTGGTCAATGGGTTGGTCATTCGGTCAGTAATTGACCATTTTGACAAAAGTTGACTTTTTGGTCCGAATTTGACCTATTGGGTCAATGGGGTGGTCATTAGGTCAAAAGTTAACTATTTTGACAAAAGTTAACTTTTTGGTCAAAAGTTGACTTATTGGGTCAATGGGTTGGTCATTGGGTCAAGGATTGACCATTTTGACCAAAGCTCACTTTTTGGTCAGTGATTGACTTATTAGGTTAATAATTGGTCATTAGGTCAAAAATTGACTATTTAGCCCAAAATTGAATTTTTGGCCAAATGTTGACCTATTGGGTCAATGGGTTGGTCTTTGGGTTAGAAATTGACCATTTTGACCAAAGTTGATTTTTTGGTCAAAAGTTGACCTATTGGGTTAATGGGTTGGCCATTAGGTCAAAAATTGACTATTTTAACAAAAATTGACTTTTTTGTTAAAAGTTGACATATTGGTCAATGGGTTTGTCATTGGGTCAAGGATTGACAATTTTGACCAAATTTGACTTTTTGGCCAAAAGTTGACCTATTGGGTCAATGGGCTGCTCATTGGGTCAAGGATTGACTTATTGGTTCAATAATTGGTCATTAGGTCAAAAATTAACTATTTTTACCGAAGTTGACTTTTTGGTCAAAAGTTGACATATTGGGTCAATTGGTTGGTCATTGTGTCGAGCATTGACCATTTTGACCAAAGTTTACTTTTTGGTCTGAGATTGAATTATTGGGTCAATAATTGGTCATTAGGTCAAAAATTGACCATTTTGACCAAAATTAAATATTTGGTCAAAAGTTGACCTATTTGGTTGATGGGGTGGTCATTGGATCAGAAATTGACTATTTTGACCAAAATTGGCTTTTTGGTCAAAAGTTGACCTTTTGGGTTTATAGGGTGGCCATTAGGTCAAAATTTGATTATTTTGACCAAAATTGACTTTTTGGGCAATAGTTGACCTATTGGGTCAATGGGTTATTCATTGGGTTAAGGATTGGCTACTTTGACCAAAGTTGATTTTTTGGTCAAAAGTTGACATATTGAGTCAATGTGTTGGTGATTGGGTCAATGATTGACCATTTTGACCAAATTGGCTTTTTGGTCAAAGATTGACTAATTGGGTCAATAATTGGTCTTTAGGTCAAAAATTGACTATTTTGACCAAATTTGACTTTTTGGTCAAAAGTTGACCTATTGTGTCAATGGGTTGGTCATTGGGTCAAGGATTGACCATTTTGACCAAAGTTGATATTCTGGTCAAAAGCAGACATATTAGGTCAAAGGGTTGGTCATTGGGTCAAAAATTGACCATTTTGACCAAAATTAACTTTTTTGTCAAAAGATAACCTATTGGGTCACTGGGTGGATCATTGGGTCAGGATGGACCATTTTGACCAAAGTTGACTTGTTGGTCAAAATTTGACCCACTGGGTCAATGGTTAGTCATTGGCTCAAGGATTGACCATTTTGACCAAAATTGACTTTTTGGTTAAAGATTGACTAATTGGGTCAATAATTGGCCATTAGGTCAAAAATTGTCTATTTTTTGCCAAAATTGACTTTTTGTTAAAAGTTGATCTATGGGGTGAGTGGGTTAGTCATTGGGTCAAGGATTTATCATTTTGACCAAAGTTGGCTTTTTAGTCAAAAGTTGACCTATTGGGTCAATGAGTTGGTCATTAGGTCAAGGATTAACCATTATGACCAATGTTGACTTTTTGTTCTGAGATTGACTTATTGGGTCAACAATTGGTCATAATGTAAAAAATTAGCTATTTTGACCAAAATTAACTTTTTGGTCAAAAGTTGTCCTATTGTATCAATGAGTTGGTCATTGGGTCAAGAATTGAAAAATTTTGACCTAGGTTGACTTTTTTGCAAAAGTTGACCTATTAGGTCAATGGGTTGGTCGTTGGGCCAGAAATTGACAATATTGACCAAAGTTAACTTTTTGGTCAAAAGTTGACCTATTGGGTCAATGGGGTGGTCATTAGGTGAAAAATTGACTATTTCGACCAAAAAAAACTTTTTGGTCAAAAGTTGACCTATTAGGTCAATGGGTTTGTCTTCGAGTAAAGGATTAACAATTTTGACTAAAAATGACCTTTTGGTCACAAATTGACTTAGTGGGTTAATAATTGGTTATTAGGTCAAAATTTAACAATTTTGACCAAAATTGAATTTTTTGTTAAAAGTTGACTCATTTGGTCAATGTGATGGTCATTGGCATAGAAATTGACCATTTTGACCAAAGTTGGCTTTTTGGTCAAAAGTTGACTGATTGGGTTAATGGGGTGGCCATTAGGTCAAAAATTGACTATTTCGACCAAAATTAACTTTTTGGTCAAAGGTTGACCTGTTGGGTCAACGGGTTTGTCATTGGGTCAAAGATTGACCATTTTTTTTACCAAAGTTGACTTTTTGTTGAAAAGTTGACCTATTGGATCAGTGGGTTGGTCATTGAGTCAAGGATTGACCATTTTGACCAAAGTTTACTTTTGGGTTAAAGATTGACTTATTGGGTCAATAATTGGTCATTAGGTCAAAAAGTGACTATTTTGATCAAAATTTACTTTTATGTCAAAAATTGACCTATTTAGGTCAATGGGATTGACAATTTTGACCACAGTTAACTTTTTGGTCATGGATTGACTTATTGGGTCAATAATATGTCATTAGATCAAAAATTGACTATTTTGATCAAAATTGACTTTTTGGTCAAAAGCTTACCTATTGGGTAAATGGGTTAGTCATTAGGTCAAGGATTAATCATTTTGACTAAAGTTGAATTTTCAGTCAAAAATTGACCTTTTGGGTCAATGGGTTGATCGTGGGGTCAGAAATTGATCATTTAAACCGAAGTTGACTTTTTGGTCAAAAGTTGACCTATTAGGTCAATGGGTTGGTCGTTGGGTCAGAAATTGACCATTTTGTCCAAATTTAACTTTTTGGTCAAAAGTTGACCTATTGGGTAAATAAGGTGGTCATTAGGTCAAGGATTGACCATTTTGACCAAAGTTGACTTTTTGGTCAAAATGTTGACTTATTGGGTCAATGGGGTGGTCATTTGGTCTAAAATTAACTATTTTGACCAAAATTCTCTTTTTCGTCAAAAGTTGACCTAATGGGTAAAGGATTAATTATTTTGACCAAAGTTGACTTATTGGTCCAAAGTTGATCTATTGGGTCAATGAGTTGGTCGTTGGGTCAGAAATTGATCATTTCTACCAAAGCTGTCTTTTTTGTCAAAATTTGACCTGTTGGGTCAATGGGGTCATTAGGTCAAAAGTTGACAATATTGACTAAAATAGACTCTTTGGTCAAAAGTTGACATATTAGAGTCAATGGGTTGTTCATTGGGTCAAGGATTAACCATTTTGACCAAAGTTGATATTTTGGTCAAACGTTGGCCTGTTGGGTCAATGGGTTGGTCAATGGGACAAGGATTGACCATTTTGACCAAGGTTTACTTTTTGGTCTAAGATTGACTTATTGGGTCAAAAATTGGTTGTTAGGTCAAAAATTGTCTATTTTGACCAAAATTGAATTTTTGGTCAAAAGTTGACCCATTGGGTCAATGAGGTGGTCATTGGGTCAGAAATTGACCATTTTGACTAAAGTTGACTTTTTGGTCAAATGTCGACTCACTTGGTTAATGGGTTGGCCATTAGGTGAAAAATTGTCAATTTTGACCAAAATTGACTTTTTTGTCAAAATTTGACCTATTGGGGCAATAGGTTTGTCATTGGGTCAAAGATTGACCATTTTGACCAAAGTTAACTTTTTAGTCAAAAGACCTATTGGATAAATGATTTGGTCATTAGAACAAGGATTGACCATTTTGAGCAAAGTTGCCTTTTGGGTCAAAGATTGACTTATTGGGTCAATTATTTCCATTAGGTTAAAAATTAACTATTTTGACTAAAATTTACTTTTTGGTCAAAAGTTGACATATTGGGTCAATGTGTTGGTCATTGGGTCAAGGATTGACCTTTTTGACTAAAGTTGGCTTTTGGGTCATAGATTAACTTATTGGGTCAATAATAGGTCATTAGATCAAAAATTGCCTATTTTGACCAAAATTGACTTTTTGGTCAAAAGTTTACCTATTGGGGTAATGTGATGGTCATTGGGTCAACGGTTGATCATTTTGACGAAAGTTGACTTTTTGGTCAAAAGTTGACCTATTGGGTCAATGGGTTGATCGTTGGGTCAAAAACTGAACATTGTACCCGAAGTCGACCTATTGGTCAATAAGGTGGTCATTAGGTAAAAAATTAACTAGTTTAACAAAAATTGACTTTTTGGTGAAAAGTTGGCCAATTGGTTCAATGGGTTGGTCATTTGCTCAAAGATTGACCATTTAGACTAATGTTGACTTTTTAGTCAAAAGTTGACCTATTGGGTCAGTTGGTCGGTCGTTAGGTCAGAAATTGACCATTTAAACCGGACTTGACTTTTTGGTCTAAAGTTGTCCTATTGGGTCAATGGGTTGGTCGTTGGTTCAGAAATTTACCATTTTGACTAAACTTGATTTTTTTGGTCAAAAGTTGAACAATTGGGTAATAGGGTGGTCATTAGGTTAAGGATTAACCATTTTGACCAAAGTTGACATTTTGGTCAAAAGTTGAGCTATTGAATGGGGTGGTCATTGGTCAAAAATTGACTAGTTTGACCAAAATTGACGTTTGGTCAATAGTTGACCAATTGGTACAATGGGTTGTTCATTGGGTCAAGGATTGTCCATTTTGACCAAAGTTGATTTTTTAGTCAGAGATTTACTTATTGGGTCAATAATTGGTTATTAGGTTTAAAATCGACTATTTTAACCAAAATTGAATTCTTGGTCAAATGTTGACCCAATGGATCAGTGCGTTGGTCATTGGGTCAGAAAATGACCAATTTGACAAAAGTTGAGATTTTGGTCAAAAAGCTGAGCTGTTGAATCAAAGGGTTGACCATTAGGTCCAAAATTGACAATTTTGACCAAAATTGACTTTTTGGTAAAAAATTGACCTATTTGGTCAATGAGTTTTTCATTGGGTCAAAGATTTACCATTTTGACCAAAGTTGACTTTTTGGTCAAAAGTTGACCTTTTGGGTAAATGGATTGGTCATTAGGTCAAGGATTGACCATTTTGACCAAAGTTTACTGTTGGGTCAAATATTGATTTATTGTGTTAATAATTGGTCAATAGGTTAAAAATTAACTATTTTGACCTAAATTGGCTTTTTAATTAAAAGTTGACCAATTGGGTCAATGGGGGTTGGTCATTGAGTAAAGGATTTACCATTTTGACCAAAGTTGACTTTTTGGTTAGAGATTGACTTATTGGGTCAATAAAAGGTCAGTAGATCAAAAATTGACTATTTTGTCCAAAATTGGCATTTTGGTTAAAAGATGACCTATTGGGTCAATGGGTTGGTCATTGGGTCAAGGATTGATCATTTTGACCAAAATTGACTTTTTGTCCAAAGTTATCCTATTGGTGAATGGGTTGGTTGTTGGGTCATGGATTGACCATTTTGACCAAAGTTGACTTTTTGGTCAGAGATTTACTTTTTAGGAGACCTATTGGGTCAATTGGTCATTAGATTAAGGATTGACTATTTTGACCAAATATGACTTTTGGTCAAAAGATGACCTATTGGGTCAATCGGTTGGTCATTGGGTCGAGGATTGATTATTTTGACCAAAGTTAACTTTTGGTCAAAAGTTGACCTATTATGTTAATGGGTTAGTCTTTGGGTCAGAAATTGACCATGTTGACCAAAGTTTACTTTTCGGTCAGAGATTGAGTTATTGGGTCAATAATAGGTCAATAGATAAAAAATTGACTATTTTGACCAAAATTGACTTTTTGGTCAAAAGTTGACCTATTGGGTCAATGGGTTAGTCATTGGGTCAAGGATTGATCATTGTTGCCAAATTTCTCTTTTTGGGCAAAAGTTGACCTTTTGGGCCAATGGATTGGTCGTTGGGTCAGTAATTAATCATTTTAACAAAATTTGACCTATTTGGTAATTGGGGTGGTCATTAGGTACTAGTTTGACGAAATTTACTTTTTAGTGAAAAGTTGACATATTGAGTCAATTGATTGGTCATTGGGTCAAGGATTGACTATTTAGACTAAACATGACTTTTTGGTCAAAAGTTGACCTATTGGGTCATTGGGTTTGTCATTAGGTTAGAAATTGTCCATTTTGACCAAAATTGACTTTTTGGTTAAAAGTTGACTTATTGGGTTAATGGGGTCGTCATTTGGTCAAAATTGACTATTTTGACCAAAATTAGCTATTTTGACCATAATTGACTTTTTGGTCAAAAGTTGACATATTTGGTCAATAAGTTGGTCATTGGGTCAAGAATTGACCATTATGACCAAAATTGACTTTTTGATCAAAAGTTGACATATTGGGTAAATGGGTTGGTTATTGGGTCAAGTATATTTTGACCAAAGTTGACATTTTGGTAAGAGATTAACTTATTGGGTCAATTATTGGTTATTAGGTCAAAAAATTAACAATTTTGACCAAAATTGAATTATTAGTCAAAAGTTGACCCATTGGGTCAATGTGGTGGTCATTGTATCAGAAATTGACCATTTTGACCAATGTTAACTTTTTGGTAAAAAGTTAACCTATTGGGTCAACGGGGTACTAATTAGGTCAAAATTGACTATTTTGACCAAAATTGACATTTTGGTCAAAGGTTGACCTATTGAGTCAAGGATTGATCGATTTGAGCAAAGTTGACTTTTTTGTCCCAAGTTGATCTTTTGGGTCAATGTGTTGGTCGTTGAGTCAGAAAATGACCATTTTGACCAAAGTTGACTTTTTGGTCAAAAGTTGACCTATTGGGTCAATGGGTTGGTCAATGGGTCAAGGATTACCATTTTGTCCAAAGTTGACTTTTTGGTCAAAAGTTGACCAATTGAGTCTATGGGGTTGCAATCAGGTAACAAATTGACTATTTTGACCAAAATTGACTTTTTGGTCAAAAGTTGACCTATTGGGTCAAAGGATTGTTCATTAGGTCAAGGATTGACCATTTCGACCAAAGTTGACCTTTTGGTTAAAGATTGACTTACTGGGTCAATAATTGGTCATTAGGTCAATAATTGATTATTTTAACCAAAATTGAATTTTTAGTCAAAAGTTGACCCATTTGGTCAATGGGGTGGTCATTGGGTCAGAAATTAACCATTTTGACCAAAGTTCACTTTTTGGTCAAAAGTTGTCAATGGGGTGGCCATTAGGTCAAAAATTGACTATTTTGACAAAAATTGACTTTTTAGTCAAAATCTGACCTATTTGGTCGATGGGTTTTTCATTGGGTAAAAAATTGATCATTTTGACCAAAGACTTTTTGGTCAAAAGTTGACCTATTGGGTCAATGGGTTGCTCATTGGGTCAAGGATTGACCATTTTGACCAAAGTTGACTTTGGGTCAAATATTGACTTGTTGGCTCAATAATTGGTCTTTAGGTCAAAATCTATCTATTTTGACCAAAATTGACTTTTTGCTCAAAAGTTGACCTATTGGGTCAATGGGGTGGTCATTGGGTCAGTAATTGACCATTTTAACCAAAATTGACTTTTTTGTCAAAAGCTGCCAATGGGGTGGCCATTAGGTCAAAAATTGACTATTTTGACTAAAATTAACTTTTTGGTCAAAAGTTGACCTATTGGGTCAATGGATTTGTCATTGGGTCAACGGTTGACCATTTTGACCAAAGTTGAGTTTTTGGTCAAAAGTTGACCTATTGGGTCAATGGGTTGTTCAATTGGTCAAGGATTGACCATTTTGACCAAGCCTAACTTTTTGGTCTAAGATTGAGTTATTGGTTCAATAATTGGTAATTAGGTCAAAATTGACTATTTTGACCAAAATTGAATTTTTGGTCAAAAGTTGATCCATTGGGTCAATAAGGTGTTCATTGAGTCAGAAATTGACCATTTTGACCAAAGTTAATTTTTTGTTTAAAACTTGTGTCACTGGGTTATTGGGGTGGCCATAAGGTCAAAAATTGATTATTTTGACTAAAATTAGCTTTTTGGTCAAAAGTTGACATTAGGTCAATAGGTTTGTCATTGGGTCAAAGATTGTTCATTTTGACCAAAGTTGTCTTTTTGGTCAAAAGTTGACCTACTCGGTCAATGGGTGGGTCATTGGGATAAGGATTGACCATTTTAACCAAAGTTCACTTTTGGGTCAAAGATTGACTTATTGGGTCAGCAATTTGCCATTAGGTCCAACATCAACTATTTTGACCAAAATTTACTTTTTGGTCATAAGTTGACCTGTTGGGTCAATGGGTTGGTCATTGTGTCATGGATTGATCATTTTGACCAAAGTTGACTTTTTGGTCAAAGGTTGACCTAATGGGTCAATGGGTTGGTCGTTTGATCATAAATTCACCATTTTAACCTAAGTTGACCTATTTAGTTAATGAGGTGGTCATTAGGTAAAAAATTGACTATTTTGACCAAAATTGACTTTTAGGTGAAAAGTTGGCCAATTGGGTCAATAGGTTGGTCATTTGGTCAAAGATTGACCACTCTGACTGAAGTTGACTTTTTGATCAAAAGTTGACCTATTGGGTCAATGAGTTAGTCATTTGGTAAGAAATTAACCATTTAGACCGAAGTAGACATTTTGATCTAAAGTTAACTTATTGGGTCTATAGGTTGGTCGTTAGGTCAGAAATTGACCATTTGACCAAACTTGAGGAAAATTGTCTTTTTGACCAAAGTTGACTTTTGGATCAAATATTGACTTATTGGCTCAATAGTTGGTCATTAGTTTAAAAATTGACAATTTTGACCAAAATTGACAATTTTTACCAAAAATAACTTTTTGGTCAAAATTGACCAATGATAACTTTTTGGGCCAATGGGTTGGTCATTTGGTCAAGGATTGACCATTTTGACCAAAGTTGACTTTTTGGTCAAAAGCAGACCTATTAGGTAAAAGGGTTGGTCATTGGATCAGAATTTGACTATTTTGACTAAAATTGACATTTTGGTGAAAAGTTGACCTATTGGGTGAATGAGTTGGTCATTGGGTCAAGGATTGACAATTTTGACTAAAGTTGACTTTTTGGTCAAAAATTGACTTATTGGGTCAATAAAAGGTCATTATGTCAAAAATTGACTACTTTAACCAAAGTTGACCTTTGGTCAAAATCTGTCAATGGGGTGGCTATTAGTTCAAAAATTGACTATTTTGACTAAAATTACTTTTTGGTTAAAATTTGACCTATTAGGTCAATGGGTTGTTCATATGGTCAAGGATTGACCATTTTGACCAAAATTGACTTTTTGGTCAAATATTGACATACTGGGTCAATAATTGGTCATTAGGTCAAAAATTGATAATTTTGACCAAAAATGACTTTTTGGTCAAAAGTTGACTTATTGGGCCGATTGGGTCATGGATTGACCATTTTGACCAAAGTTGACTTTTTTGTCAGAGTCTAATTGGGTTAGTAATAGGTCATTAGATCAAAAATTGTCTATTTTGACTAAAGATGACCTTTTGGTCGAAATATGATGTATTGGGTCGATGGGTTGGTCATATAGTGAATGATTAATCATTTTGACCAAAGTTAACTTTTTGGTCAAAAGTTGACTTATTCGGTTAATTGGTTGGTCGTTGAGTCATTATGTAAAAAATTGACTATTTTGACCAAAATTGACTTTTTGGTGAAAAATTGGCATATTTGGTCAATGTGTTGATCATTGAGTCAAGGATTGACCATTTTTTACCAAAGTTGACGTTTGGGTCAGAGATTGACTTATTGGGTCAATAATTGGTCATTTGGTCAAAATTTGACTATTTTATCCAAAATTGAAATTTTTGTTAAATGTTAACTCATTGGGTCAAAGGGGTTGTCATTGGGTCAGAAATTGACCATTTTGACTAATGTTAACTTTTTGGTCAAAAGTTGACATATTGGGTCAATAGGGTGGACATTAGGTCAAAAATTGATTATTTTGACCAAAATTGACTTTTTGGGCAATAGTTGACCTATTAGGTCAATGGATTTGTCATTGGTTTAAGGATTGACTACTTTGACAAAATTTAATTTTTTGGTCGAAAGTTGACATATTGGGTCAATGTGTTGGTGATTGGGTCAATGATTGACCATTTTGACCAAAGTTGGCTTTTTGGTCAAAGATTGACTAATTGGGTTAATAATTGGTCTTTAGGTAAAAAATTGACTATTTTGACCAAGATTGACTTTTTGGTCAAAAGTTGACCTATTGTGTCAATGGGTTGGTCATTGGGTCAAGGATTGACCATTTTGACCAAAGTTGATATTCTGGTCGAAAGCAGACCTATTATGTCAAAGGGTTGGTCATTGGGTCAGAAATTGATCATTTTGACCAAAATTAACTTTTTTGTCGAAAGATGACCTATTGGGTCAATGGGTTGGTCATTGGGTCAAGGATTGACCATTTTGACAAAAGTTGACTTTTTGGTCAAAAGTTGACCTATTAGATCGATGGGTTAGTCATTGGCTCGAGGATTTACCATTTTGACCAAAATTGACTTTTTGGTCAGAGATTGACTAATTGGGTCAATAATAGGTCATTAGGTAAAAAATTATCTATTATTTTTTTACTAAAATTGACTTTTTGTTAAAATTCGTTCTATGGGTTTATTGGGTTGGTCATTGGGTCAAGGATTTATCATTTTGACCAAAGTTAGCTTTTTAGTCAAAAGTTGACCTATTGGGTCAATGAGTTGGTCATTGGGTCAAAGATTGACCATTATGACCAATGTAGACTTTTTTTTTCTGAGATTGACTTATGGATAAATAATTGGCCATAAGGTCAAAAATTGGCTATTTTGACCAAAATTGACTTTTTGTTCAAAAGTTGTCTTATTGCATCAATGAGTTGGTCATTAGGTCAAGATTTGAGAATTTTGACCAAAGTTGACTTTTTGCTAAAAAGTTGATCTATTGGGTTATTGGGTCCATCATTGTGTCAGAAATTGACTATATTGATCAAAGTTAACTTTTTGGTCAAAAGTTGACCTATTGGGTCAATGGGGTGGTCAATAGGTCAAAAATTGACTATTTTGACCAAACTTGATTTTTTTGGCTAAACATGATTTTTTTGGTCAAAAGTTGACATATTGGGTAATAGGGTGGTCATTAGGTCAAGGATGAACCATTTTGACCAAAGTTGACATTTTGGTCAAAAGTTTACCTATTAAATGGGGTGGTCATTTGGTCAAAAATTGACTATTTTGACCAAAATTGACGTTTGGTCAATAGTTGACATATTGGGTCAATGGGTTTTTTATTGGGTCATGAATTGACCATTTTGACCAAAGTTGACTTTTTAGTCAGAGATTGACTTATTGGGTCAATAATTGGTTATTAGGTTTAAAATTGACTATTTTAACGAAAATTGAATTCTTGGTCAAATGTTGACCCAATGGGTCAGTGGGTTGGTCATTGGGTCAGAAATTGACCAATTTGATAAAAGTTGACATTTTGGTCAAAAAACTGACCTGTTGGATCGATGGGGAGACCATTAGGTCCAAAATTGACAATTTTGACCAAATTGACTTTTTGGTCAAAAGTTGACCTATTGGATCAATGAGTTTTTCATTGGGTCAAAGATTTACCATTTTGACCAAAGTTGACTTTTTGGTCAAAAGTTGACCTTTTGGGTAAATGGATTGGTCATTGGGTCAAGGATTGACCATTTTAACTAAAGTTTACTGTTGGGTCAAATATTGATTTATTGTGTTAATAATTGGTCAATAGGTTAAAAATTAACTATTTTGACCTAAATTGGCTTTTTGATCAAAAGTTGACCTATTGGGTCAATGGGTTGGTCATTGAGTAAAGGATTTACCATTTTGACCAAAGTTGACTTTTTGGTTAGAGATTGACTTATTGGGTCAATAATAGGTCATTAGATCAAAAATTGACTATTTTGTCCAAAATTGACATTTTGGTTAAAAGATGACCTATTGGGTCAATGGGTTGGTCATTGGGTCAAGGATTGATCATTTTGACCAAAATTGATTTTTTTGTCCAAAGTTGTCCTATTGGTGAATGGGTTGGTTGTTGGGTCAAGAATTGACCATTTTGACCAAAATTGACTTTTTGGTCAGAGATTTACTTTTTAGGCCAATAATTGGTCAATAGATTAAGAATTAACTATTTTGACCAAATATGGCTTTTGGTCAAAAGATGACCTATTAGGTCAATGGGTTGGTCATTGGGTCAAGGATTGATCATTTTGACTAAAGTTAACTTTTGGTCAAAAGTTGACCTATTAGGTTAATGGGTTAGTCGTTGGGTCAGAAATAGACCATGTTGACTAAAGCTGACTTTTCGGTCAGAGATTGAGTTATTGGGTCAATAATAGGTCAATAGATAAAAATTTGACTATTTTGACCAAAATTGACTTTTTGGTCAAAAGTTGACCTATTGGGTCAATGGGTTGGTCATTGGGTCAAGGATTGATCATTGCTGACAAATTTTACTTTTTGGGCAAAAGTTGACCTTTTGGGCCAATGGATTGGTCATTGGGTCAGTAATTAATCATTTTAACAAAATTTGACCTATTTGGTAATTGGGGTGGTCATTAGGTACTAGTTTGACCAAATTGACTTTTTAGTGAAAAGTTGACATATTGAGTCAATTGATTGGTCATTGGGTCAAGGATTGACTATTTAGACTAAACATGACTTTTTGGTCAAAAGTTGTCCTTTTGGGTCATTGGGTTTGTCATTAGGTCAGAAATTGTCCATTTTAACCAAACTTGACTTTTTGGTCAAAAGTTGACTTATTGGGTTAATGGGGTGGTCATTTGGTCAAAATTGACTATTTTGACCAAAATTGGCTATTTTGACCAAAATTGGCTATTTTGACCATAATTGACTTTTTGGTCAAAAGATGACATATTTGGTCAATGAGTTGGTCATTGGGTCAAGAATTAACCATTTTGACCAAAATTGACTTTTTGGTCAAAAGTTGACATATTGGGTAAATTGGTTGGTTATTGGGTCAAGTATATTTTGACCAAAGTTGACATTTTGGTAAGAGATTGACTTATTGGGTCAATTATTGGTTATTATGTCAAAAAATTAATAATTTTGACCAAAATTGAATTATTAGTCAAAAGTTGACCCATTGGGTCAATGTGGTGGTCATTGTATCAGAAATTGACCATTTTGACCAATGTTAACTTTTTGGTAAAAAGTTGACCTATTGGGTCAATGGGGTGGTAATTAGGTCAAAATTGACTATTTTGACCAAAATTGACATTTTGGTCAAAGGTTGACCTATTGAGTCAAGGATTGATCAATTTGAGCAAAGTTGACTTTTTTGTCCCAAGTTGATCTTTTGGGTCAATGTGTTGGTCGTTGAGTCAGAAAATGACCATTTTGACCAAAGTTGACTTTTTGGTCAAAAGTTGACCTATTGGGTCAATGGGTTGGTCAATGGGTCAAGGATTACCATTTTGTCCAAAGTTGACTTTTGGTCAAAAGTTGACCAATTGAGTCTATGGGGTTGCAATCAGGTAACAAATTGATTATTTTGACCAAAATTGACTTTTTGGTCAAAAGTTGACCTATTAGGTCAAAGGATTGTTCATTAGGTCAAGGATTGACCATTTCGACCAAAGTTGACTTTTTGGTTAAAGATTGACTTACTGGGTCAATAATTGGTCATTAGGTCAAGAATTGATTATTTTAACCAAAATTGAATTTTTCGTCAAAAGTTGACCGATTTGGTCAATGGGATGGTCATTGGGTCAGAAATTGACCATTCTGACCAAAGTTCACTTTTTGGTCAAAAGTTGTCAATGGGGTGGCCATTAGGTCAAAAATTGACTATTTTGACAAAAATTGACTTTTTAGTCAAAAATCGACTATTGGGTCTATAGGTTTGTCATTGGGTAAAAAATTGATCATTTTGACCAAAGACTTTTTGATCAAAAGTTGACCTATTGGGTCAATGGGTTGCTTATTGGGTCAAGGATTGACCATTTTGACCAAAGTTGACTTTGTGTCAAATTTTAACTTGTTGGCTCAATAGTTGGTCTTTAGGTAAAAAATTATCTATTTTAACCAAAATTGACTTTTTGCTCAAAAGTTGACCTATTGGGTCAATAGGGGTGGTCATTGGGTCAGTAATTGACCATTTTGACCAAAGTTGACTTTTTTGTCAAAAGCTGCCAATGGGTGTCCATTAGATAAAAAATTGACTAATTTGACTAAAATTAACTTTTTGGTCAAAAGTTGACCTATTGGGTCAATGGATTTGTCATTGGGTCAAAGGTTGACCATTTTGACCAAAGTTGAGTTTTTGGTCAAAAGTAGACCTATTGGGTCAATGGGTTGTTCAATTGGTCAAGGATTGACCATTTTGACCAAGCCTAACTTTTTGGTCTAAGATTGAGTTATTGGGTCAATAATTGGTCATTTGGTCAAAATTGACTTATTTTGACCAAAATTGAATTTTGGTCAAAAGTTGACTCATTGGGTCAATAAGGTGTTCATTGAGTCAGAAATTGACCATTTTGACTAATTGTGTCACTGGGTTATTGGGGTGGCCATAAGGTCAAAAATTGACTATTTTGACTAAAATTGGTTTTTTGGTCAAAAGTTGACACATTGGGTCAAAAGGTTTGTCACTGGGTAAAAAATTGTCCATTTTGACCAAAGTTGTCTTTTTGGTCAAAAGTTGACCTATTGGGTCAATGGGTGGGTCATTGGGATAAGGATTTACCATTCTGACCAAAGTTCACTATTGGGTCAAAGATTGACTTATTGGGTCAGTAATTTTCCATTAGGTCCAACATTAACTATTTTGACTAAAATTTACTTTATGGTCATAAGTTGACCTGTTGGGTCAATGGGTTGGTCATTGTGTCATGGATTGATCATTTTGACCAAAGTTGACTTTTTGGTCAAAGGTTGACCTAATGGGTCAATGGGTTGGTCGTTTGATCATAAATTCACCATTTTAACCTAAGTTGACCTATTTTGTTAATGAGGTGGTCATTAGGTAAAAAATTAACATTTTTGAACAAAATTGACTTTTAGGTGAAAAGTTGGCCAATTGGGTCAATAGGTTGGTCATTTGGTCAAAGATTGACCACTTAGACTGAAGTTGACTTTTTGATCAAAAGTTGACCTATTGGGTCAATGGGTTAGTCATTTAGTAAGAAATTAACCATTTAGACCGAAGTTGACATTTTGATCTAAAGTTGACTTATTGGGTCAATGGGTTGGTCGTTGGGTCAAAAATTGACCATTTTGACCAAACTTGAGGAAAATTGGCTTTTTGACCAAAGTTGACTTTTGGATCAAATATTGACTTATTGGCTCAATAATTGGTCATTAGTTCAAAAATTGACAATTTTGACCAAAAATGACTTTTTGGTCAAAATTGACCAAAGTTAACTTTTTGGGCCAATGGGTTGGTCATTTGGTCAAGGATTGACCATTTTGACCAAAGTTGACTTTTTGGTCAAACACGGACCTATTAGGTAAAAGGCTGGTCATTGAATCAAAATTTGACTATTTTGACTAAAATTGACATTTTGGTGAAAAGTTGACCTATTGCGTGAATGAGTTGGTCATTGGGTCAAGGATTGATAATTTTGACTAAAGTTGACTTTTTGGTCAAAGATTGACTTATTGGGTTAATAAAAGGTCATTATGTCGAAAATTGACTACTTTAACCAAAGTTGACCTTTGGTCGAAAATCATCGATGGGGTGGCTATTAGTTCAAAAATTGACTATTTTGACTAAAATTACTTTTTGGTTAAAATTTGACCTATTGGGTCAATGGGTTGTTCATCTGGTCAAGGATTGACCATTTTGACCAAAATTGACTTTTTGGTCAAATATTGACTTACTGGGTCAATAATTGGTCATTAGGTCAAAAATTGACAATTTTGACCAAAATTGACTTTTTGGTCAAAAGTTGACTTATTGGGTCGATGGGTTGGTCATTGGGTCATGGATTGACCATTTTGACCAAAGTTGAATTTTTTCTCAGAGTCTAATTGGGTTAATAATAGGTCATTAGATCAAAAATTGTCTATTTTGACCAAAGATGACCTTTTGGTCGAAATATGATGTATTGGGTCGATGGGTTGGTCATATAGTCAATGATTAATCATTTTGACCAAAGTTAACTTTTTGGTCAAAAGTTGACTTATTCGGTTAATGGGTTGGTCGTTGAGTCATTAGGTAAAAAATTGACTATTTTGACCAAAATTGACTTTTTGGTGAAAAATTGGCATATTTGGTCAATGTGTTGGTCATTGAGTCAAGGATTGACCATTTTGACCAAAGTTGACGTTTGGGTCAGAGATTGACTTATTGGGTAAATAATTGGTCATTTGGTCAAAATTTGACTATTTTATCCAAAATTGAATTTTTGGTTAAATGTTAACTCATTGGGTCAGAAATTGACCATTTTGACTAATGTTAACTTTTTGGTCAAAAGTTGACATATTGGGTCAATAGGGTGGACATTAGGTCAAAAATTGATTATTTTGACCAAAGTTGACTTTTTGGGCAATAGTTGACCTATTAGGTCAATGGATTTGTCATTGGTTTAAGGATTGACTACTTTGATGAAATTTAATTTTTTGGTCGAAAGTTGACATATTGGGTAATGTGTTGGTGATTAGGTCAATGATCGACCATTTTGACCAAAGTTGGCTTTTTGGTCAAAGATTGACTAATTGGGTCAATAATTGGTCTTTAGGTCAAAAACTGACAATTTTGACCAAAATTGACTTTTTGATCAAACGTTGACCTATTGTGTCAATGGGTCAAGTATTGACCATTTTGACCAAAGTTGATATTCTGGTCGAAAGCAGACCTATTATGTCAAAGGGTTGGTCATTGGGTCAGAAATTGATCATTTTGACCAAAATTAACTTTTTTGTCAAAAGATAACCTATTTGGTAAAAGGGTTGGTCATTGGGTCAAGGATTGACCATTTTGACAAAAGATGACTTTTTGGTCAAAAGTTGACCTATTGGGTCAATGGGTTAGTCATTGGCTCGAGGATTGACCATTTTGACCAAAATTGACTTTTTGGTCAGAGATTGACTAATTGGGTCAATAATAGGCCATTAGGTAAAAAATTATCTATTTTTTTACTAAAATTGACTTTTTGTTAAAAGTTGATCTATGGGTTTAGTGGGTTGGTCATTGGGTCAAGGATTTATCATTTTGACCAAAGTTAGCTTTTTGGTCAAAAATTGACCTATTGGGCCATTGAGTTGGTCATTGGGTCAAAGATTGACCATTATGACCAATGTAGACTTTTTTTTCTGAGATTGACTTATTGGATAAATAATTGGCCATAAGGTAAAAAACTGGCTATTTTGACCAAATTTGACTTTTTGTTCAAAAGTTGTCTTATTGCATCAATGAGTTGGTCATTAGGTCAAGATTTGAGAATTTTGACCAAAGTTGACTTTTTGCTAAAAAGTTGATCTATTGGGTCATTGGGTCGGTCATTGGGTCAGAAATTGACCATATTGATCAAAGTTAACTTTTTGGTCAAAAGTTGACTTATTGGGTCAATGGGGTGGTCATTAGGTCAAAAATTGACTATTTTGACCAAAATAGACTTTTTGGACAAAAGTTGACCTATTGGGTCAATGGGTTTGTCTTTAGGTCAAGGATTGACCATTTTAACCAAAGTTGACTATTTGGTCAGAGATTGACTTATTGGGTCAATAATTGGTCATTATGTCAAAAATTGATTATCTTGGCCAAAATTGAATTTTTGGTCAAAAGTTGACCCTTTGGATCAATGGGGTGGTCATTGGGATAGAAATTGACCATTTTGAGCCAAGTTGACTTTTTAGTAAAAAGTTGATTGATTGGGTTAATGAGGTGGCCATTAGGTCAAAAATTGACTATTTCGAACAAAATTGACTTTTTGGTCAAAGGTTGACCTATTGGGTAAATCAGTTTATCATTGGGTCAAAAAATGACCACTTTTTACCAAAGTTGACTTTTTGTTGAAAAGTTAACCTATTAGAAAAGTTGACCAAAGTTTTCTTTTGGGTTAAAGATTGACTTATTGGGTCAATAATAGGTCATTAGATCAAAAGTTGACTATTTTGATCAAAATTGACTTTTTGGTCAAAAGTTTACCTATTAGGTAAATGGGTTAGTCATTATGTCAAGGATTAATCATTTTGACCAAAGTTGACTTTTTGGTCAAAAATTGACCTATTGGGTCAATGGGCTGGTCATTGGGTCAGAAATTGACCATTTAGACCGAAGTTGACTTTTTGGTCAAAAGTTGACCTATTGGGTCAATGGGTTGGTTGTTGGGTCAGAAATTGACCATTTTAGCTAAATTTTATTTTTTGGTCAAAAGTTGACCTATTGGGTAAATAGGGTGGACTTGACTTTTAGGTCAAAAGTTGACCTGTTGGGTCAATGGGGAGGTCATTAGGTCAAAAATTGACTATTTTGACAAAAATTGGCTATTTTGACAAAAATTGACTTTTTGGTCAAAAGTTGACCTATTTGGTCTATGGGTTGGTCGTTAGGTCAATTATTGACCATTTTGACCAAAGTTGACTTTTTAGTCAAAAGTTGACCTATTGGGTAAATGAGTTGGTCATTGGGTCAAGGATGGAGCATTTTGACCAAAGTTGACTTTTTCATAAGAGATTGACTTATTGGGTCAATAATTGGTCATTAGGTCAAAAATAAACAATTTTGACCAAAATTGAATTATTAGTCAAAAGTTGACCCATTGGGCCAATGGGGTGGTCATTGGATAAGAAATTGACCATTCTGACCAAAGTTGACTTTTTGGTAAAAAGTTGACACATTGGGTCAATGGGGTGGTAATTAAGTCAAAAATTGATTATTTTGATCAAAATTGACTTTTTGGTCAAAGGTTGACCTATTGAGTCAAGGATTAATCATTTTGAACAAAGTTGATTTTTTGGTCCGAAGTTGATCTATTGGGTCAATGCGTTGGTAGTTGGTTCAGAATTTGACCATTTTGACCAAAGTTGACTTTTTGGTCAAAAGTTGACCTATTGGGTTAATGGGGTCATTAGGTCAACAATTGACTATATTGACCAAAATAGACATTTTGGTCAAAAGTGCACCTATTGGGTCAATGGTTTGGTCATTGGGTCAAGGATTAACCATTTTGTCCAAAGTTGACTTTTTGGTCAAAATTTGATCAATTGGGTCTATGGGGTGGTCATTGGGTCAAAGATTGACCATTTTGACCAAAGACTTTTGGGTCAATAGTTGACCTATTGGGTCAATGGGTTGTTCATTAGGTCAAGGAATGACCATTTTGACCTAAAGTTGACTTCGGGTCAAATATTGACTTATTGGCTCAATAATTGGTCATTAGGTCAAAATGTGAGTATTTTGACCAAAATTGACTTTTTGGTCAAAAGTTGAGCCATTGGGTCAATGGGGTGGTCATTGGGTGAGAAATTTACGATTTTGACCAAAGTTGACTTTTTGGTCAAAAGCTGTCAATAAGGTGGCCATTAGGTCAACAAATGACTATCTGGACTCAAATTGACTTTTGGTTAAAAGTTGACCTATTGGGTATTGGGTCAATGGGTGGTTCATTGGGTCAAGGATTGACCATTTTGACCAAGGCTAACTTTTTTATCTGAGATTGACTTGTTGGGTTAATAATTGGTCATTAGGTCAAAAATTGACTATTTTGACCAAAATTGATTTTTTGGTCAAAAGTTAACCCATTGGGTCAATAAGGTGGTCATTGAGTCAGAAATTGACCATTATGACCAAAACTAATTTTTTGGTCAAACGTTGTCTCACTGGGTTAATGGGTTGTCCATAAGGTCAAAAATTGACTATTTTGACCAAAATTGGCTTTTTGGTCAAAAGTTGACACAATGGGTCAATAGGTTTGTCATTGGGTCAAACATTGTCCATTTGACTTTTTGGTCAAAAGTTGACCTATTGGGTCAATGAGTTGGTCATTGGGACAAGGATTGACCATTCTAACCAAAGTTGACTTTTGGGTCAAAAATTGACTTATTGGGTCAATAACTTGGCTTAGGTCAAAAATTGACTATTTTCACCAAAATTTTCTTTTTGGTCAAAAGTTGATCTATTAGGTCAATGGGTTGGTCATTGTGTCATGGATTGATCATTTTGACCAAAGTTGACTTTTTGGTCAAAGGTTGACCTATTGGGTCAATGGGTTGGTCGTTTGGTCATAAATTGACGATTTTAACCTAAGTTGACCTATTTGGTCAATGAGATGTTTATTAGGTCAAAAATAGACTATTTTGACCAAAATTTACTTTTTGGTGAAAAATTGGCCAATTAGGTCAATGGCTTGGTCATTTGGTCAAAGATTGACCATTTAGAGCGAAGTTGACTTTTTGGTCAAAAGTTGACCTATTGGGTCAATAGGTTGGTCATTTGTTAAGAAATTGAACATTTTGATCGAAGTTGACATTTTGATATAAAGTTGGCCTATTGGTTCAATGGGTTGGTCATTGGGTCAGAAATTGACCATTTTGACCAAACTTAAGCAAAATTGACTTTTTGAGCAAAGTTGTCTTTTTGGTGAAAATTGACTTATTGGCTCAATAATTGCCATTAGGTCAAAAATTAACTATTTTGACCAAAGTTGACTTTTTGGTCAAAAATTGACCTCTTGGGTCAATAGGAAGGTCCTTGGCTCAAGGATTGACCATTTTGACCAAAGTTAACTTTTTGGTTAGTGATTGATTTATTGGGTCAATATTTGTTCATTAGGTCAAAAATTGATTATTTTGATCAAAATTGAATATTTGGTCAAATGTTGACCCATTGGATCAATGGGGTATTCATTGGGTCAGAAATTGAAAATTTTGACCAAATTTGAAATTCTGGTCAAAAGTTGACCTAGGGTAAATGGGGTAGCCATTCGGCCAAAAATTGACTATTTTGACAAAAAATGACTTTTTCGTCAAAAGTTGACCTGATGGGTCAACGGTTTGGTCATTGGGTCAAGGATTGACCATTTTGACGAAATTTGACTTTTTGGCCAAAAGTTGGCCTATTGTGTCGATGGGGGGGGTTATTGGGTAAAGGATTGACCATTTTCACCAAAGTTTACTTTTTGTCATAGATTGACTTGTTGGGTCAATAATTGGACATTCGGTTAGAAAAATGACTATTTTGACAAAAAATAAATTTTTTTCCAAAAGTTGACCCATTCGGTCAATGGGGTGGTCATTGGGTCAGAAATTGACTATTTTCACAAAATTTGACCTATTGGGTCTATGGGGTGTCCATTAGGTCAAAATATGAATACGTTGACCAAAATTGACTTTTTGTTCAAAAGTTAACCTATTGGGTCAATGGGTTGCATCGTTGTGTCAAGGATTGAACATTTTGACCAAAGTTGATTTTTTGGTCGAAAGTTGACCTATTGGGTCAATGGGTTGGTGATTGGTTCAATGATTGACCGTTTTGACCAAAGTTGACTTTTTGGTCGAAGATTGACCAATTGGGTTGATGATTGGTCATTAGGTCAAAAATTGATTATTTTAGTCAAAAGTTGAGATATTGGGTTAATGGGTTGGTCATTGGGTGAAGGATTGACCATTTTGACCAAAGTTGACTTTTAGGTGAAGTGACCTATTAGGTCGAAAAGGTTGGCCATTGGGTCAGAAATTGACCATTTGACCAAATTTGACTTTTTGGTCAAAAGTTGACCTTTTGGGTCAACGGGTTTGTCATTCGGTCGAGATTGACCATTTTGACCAAAGTTAACTTTTGAGTCGAAAGTTGACCTATTGGGTCAATGGGTTGGTCATTGGGTTAAGGTTTGACAATTTTGACCAAAATTGAATTTTTGGTCAGAGATTGACTAGTTGGGTCAATAATTTGTCATTTTGTTAAAAATTACCTATTTTTTTACCAAAATTGACATTTTATCAAAAGTTGATATGTTGCGTTAGTTGGTTGGTCATTGGGCCAAGGATATACCATTTTAACCAAAGTTGATTTTTTAGGTCAAAAATTAATTATTTTTGTGGGTTCATTAGGTCAAAAATTGATTATTTGGATCAAAATTGAATATTTGGTCAAATGTTGACCCATTGGATCAATGGGGTGGTCATTGGGTCAGAAATTGACCATTTTGACCAAATTTGAAATTCTGGTCAAAAGTTGACCTATTGGGTCAATGGGGTAGCCATTAGGCCAAAAATTGACTATTTTGACAAAAAATGACTTTTTAGTCAAAAGTTGACCTGTTGGGTCAAGGGGTTGGTCATTGGGTCAAGGATTGACCATTTTGACGAAATTTGACTTTTTGGTCAAAAGTTGACCTATTGTGTCGATGAGTGTGGTCATTGGGTCAAGGATTGACCATTTTCACCAAAGTTTACTTTTTTGTCACAGATTGACTTGTTGGGGCAATAATTGGACATTCGGTTAGAAAATGACTATTTTGACTAAAAATAAATTTTTTGCCAAAAGTTGACCCATTGGGTCAATGGGGTGGTCATTGGGTCAAAAATTGACTATTTTGAGAAAAGTTGACTTTTTGGACAAAAGTTGACTTTTTGGACAAAAGTTGACCTATTGGGTCTATGGGTTGGCCATTAGGTCAAAATATGAATACTTTGACCAAAATTGACTTTTTTGTTCAAAAGTTGACCTATTGGGTCAATGGGTTGATCGTTGTGTCAAGGATTGAATATTTTGACCAAAGTTGATTTTTTGGTCGAAAGTTAACCTATTGGGTCAATGGGCTGGTGCAATGATTGACCATTTTGACCAAAGTTGACTTTTTGGTCAAAGATTGACTTGATTGGGTTGATGATTGGTCATTAGGTCAAAAATTGACTATTTTAGTCAAAAGTTGACATATTGGGTTAATGGGTTGGTCATTGGGTGAAGGATTGACCATTTTGACCAAAGTTGACTTTCTAGTCAAAAGCAGACCTATTAGGTCAAAAGGTTGGCCATTGGGTCAGAAATTGACCATTTGACCAAATTTGACTTTTTGGTCAAAAGTTGACCTATTGGGTCGATGGGTTTGTAATTGGGTCGGAGATTGACCATTTTGACCAAAGTTGACTTTCTGGTCAAAAGTTGACCTATCGGGTCAATGGGTTGGTCATTGGGTCAAGGATTGACCATTTTGACCAAAATTTAATTTTTGGTCAGAGATTGACTAGTTGGGTCAATAATTGGTCATTATGTCAAAAATTACCTATTTTTTACCAAAATTGACATTTTATCAAAAGTTGATCTATTGGGTTAGTTGGTTGGTCATTGGGCCAAGGATATACCATTTTAACCAAAGTTGTCTTTTTGGCAAAAAGTTGACATATTGGGTCAATGGGTTGTCATTGGGTCAAGTATTGACCATTATGACCAATGTTTACTTTTTGGCTAGGGATTGACTTATTGAGTCAATAATTGGTCATATGTCTAAAATTGAATGTTTTGACCAAAAATAAAATTTTATTCAAAAGTTGTTCTTTTTGGTCAATG
>CM040430.1:39827070-39889090 GCA_022702705.1 Papilionanthe hookeriana x Papilionanthe teres | reverse complement strand
TTTTGGAGAATTTTGGATAATTTGGAAATTTTGAGAAATTTGGGTAATTTCGGGGGTTTTGGGTAAGTTAAGCGGGTGTAGGGTCCGGGGGTCGAAAATTGAAAATTTGGAAAATTGAAGATTGGGTGGATGTAAGTGGAAAGAAGTCATTTTGGTTGAGCCATGAAGCCATATCAAGCCCACATGAGCCATGAAGCCATATCAAGCCCACATGAGCCATGAAGGGACCCATTTGAGGCATTCACTATGTTGTTCCTAACCCTCTTAGCGAGGGCTTAGGGGTTAAGGACCATCCTTGTGAATCACCTACATGAGTCAGGAGGTCAAGTTAGGTATGGGTGTGGTTTTAGGAGGTATGTGGAAGTGTAGTGTGTAGGTGTAGTGTATAAATGTAGTGTGTGTGTAAGCCAGCCCCTTCACCAGACCAGGCCACCCAGGGCAGTCCTAAGGCCAAAGAGTCCTATAGGAACTCATCCTTTAAACTTCCACATTTGATTTCAACCCTCTAGGTGATTAGGGGTCTACGGTCAAGTTTGTAGAGTTTGCAGGGAGTTAAGAAGTGGTTTGAATTTCTAAAAGGTGGGTCCCAATTCTAGTCCTCTAAGATAGTCAAAGGAAAAGCCTAAGGCTAGATCCTATGTACTAAAGAGAAGAAGAGAAGACCTCATCAAAAATGAGGTCAACATAAATATATTCATCAAATATGCAGTCAGGTGAGGCTACAGAACGTTGCAATCCATCAATTATTGAGATGTTTTTGAGAAGCATTATCTGCAATGAGGGAGAAGCTTATGAAAGCTATCGTATCTATGCACATCACATAGGGTTCACTGTTCGGAAGGACCACACTAGCTACTGGCCCAACTCCAGGAAACTGAAAAGCAAAGATTATATATGCGGGAAAGCCAGCTACAAGAAAGAGCCTAACAACACGAAGAACGTTAAGTACAAAAAATCGGACACGAGGACCGATTGTAAGGCCATGGTTCGATTTGCAGTTGACCTTGAGGGCAACTGGACAGTGGCAAAATTCATTGAAAATCACGACCATCTTTTGGCTGAAAATGGTGATAAACATCTTCTTCGTTCGAGCAGAAGGATAAGTGAGTTGAATGCAGATGTCTTAAGATCCATGACAGGTGTGGGAATCAGAGCAACAGATGCATACAATTTCATTTCTTCGGAGGTTGGTGGTGTATAGAATTTGGAATGCACCAAGACAGATGCACATAATTTCATTCAAAGAGAAAGAAGACAGAAAATTGAGCAGGGAGATGTCAATGCACTAATACAATCTGTTCATGGAAAGGCGAGTCGATGATAGCATGTTTGCTTGGGATTTCCAAACAGATGAGTCTGGAAGGCTAACAAACATTTTCTGGAGCGATGGATTGTCCAGGTTGGATTATGATTGTTTTGGGGATGTGATAATATTTGACACAAGCTTTAGATTAAATAAATATAACTTATACTACGCTCCATTTGTGGGGGTTAATCACCACCGGCAGAATGTACTATTTGGAGTTGGATTTCTGTCCGATGAGACCACTGATTCATTCGTGTGGTTTTTCAAATCTTTTGCTCGAATAATGGGAGAGAAACACCCATTAACAATATTTACCGATCAGGATCAAGCAATGGCAAGAGCCATTGCAGAGTGCTTCCCTCAGACACGTCACAGATTATGTCAATGGCATATCCATAAAAAACTTCCTTCAAAGGTGAATTGTGGAGTTCGTACTAAGAGCATCTGTGGTCTTTTTTATAAATGCATGAGTAAGTGTGACACCGAGGAGGATTTCGAAGAAACTTGGTCATTAATGATTGAAGTTGGGGAACTTCAGAATAATACGTGGTTGGATGAAATGTATCGTCACAGGCACAGATGGTCAACAGCATTTAATAAGGATGTATTCGGTATGAGAATCTTATCGACACAGAGGAGTGAGTCAACCAATAATATATGTCATAATGTTACAAAACCAACTAGCTCTCTAATGGATTGTTTCATTGGACTTGAAACCATCATGAAATCTTGGCGTCGCAACGAGAAAGATGAAGATTTCAAATGCGGTCAGTCCGTCACAAAGCCCACGGTTAAAAGCAATCCTGTCTTGAGGCAAGCAGCTGCATTCAATACAAGGAAGCTTTGTTTAATGTTTGAAAAAGAGCTAATGAATGGATTATGTGGGCTTACAGCTGAATTATCTGTGGATAGCGAGGGTAGATACAATGTAATGAGTTTGGATGAGGAGGGGACAATGCAGCCGTGGACTATATTAGTCGACAGAGTTAGTGCTGAGGTTACATGTACTTGCAAAAAATTTGAGATGATGGGACTGTTGTGCTCCCACGCTCTATTTGTGCTCAATGTTGTGAAAATAAAGGTGATTCCGGATAAGTATTTCTTATTGCTGCTGGTCTAAAAATGCTAAAAGGGATATCTACAATAGGCATGGATGTAGAGATATGAGAAATTTGAATGTGAACAGTGTTTCATCAAGTGCATTGTTATTCAAGTCCAGTTCTGAGAAATTTGCTTATCAACTCATAAATATGGCACAAGGACATGATGCAGCGGAGGAGTTGTTGTGGACGACATTTAAAAAACTATCTGTTGGCCTTGCTGACGTTCTAGCAGGGAGGAAATCTGAACCTACTACAACGACGAAGAAGAAAAGAATTCCAAAACTAGGACTTTCTGTCGACGACCCCGCAAAGATGCGGCCGAAAGGAGTCTCAACATCGAGATTGAAAGGATATTGGGAAAAAACTAAGAAATGCAAAAGTAAGAAGTCGTTGTTTCAGTGATGCTTTCTTTCTAAGTATGTTGAGTTTTGTTCTCTTCTGGTAAATAATTTTCGGCTTTGCTTTCAGGAAAGGAACAACATGGGTCATCTAGCCGTGAAACTGTTAATATATTCGAGGAAATGTTGATAGATTGTCTTACACAGGTGCGTTCAATTTATTCAATTCAGTTGGTTATTCGATAAGATTATGCAATTCATGTTTAACCGTTTTTGATATTGTATTGCGGGAATACTATGAAATGCAACCGATCGAGTACATACCTCTGGAATGCTAATGGATTCCACGAGTTAGTGATATGTTGTTTGGGTTTACGTATGATATAGATGTATTTATTGTTGTTTAGGTCCCAGTTTGTTATAGATGTATTTATGTTTGACAAGTTCTTTAGTTTATTGTTTGTTGGAGAAATAATTCAGTCCTTATTTTGCTTAGTTTATGAATTTCTTTTGTAAGCTAGCAACTAATAATATCAGAATAATACAACTATAATTTTCTGATAAATAATACAAGGATAACCACAAATAACACGTAAGTAATACCTGTATAACACCCAGTAACACGTAAATAATACGCAAATATTACGCCAATAACACCGGAATAATACAACGATATTTTTCTGGTCAATAATACCACGTCAACCCCGGATAACACGCAAAAAATACGTTAATAACACCAAAATAACAGAAACATGAATGTCTGATAAATAATACTAGGGTAACCCCAATATAAGTAATACGCCAAAAATAATACAACTATAATTTTCTGATAAATAATACAAGGATAACCACAAATAACACGTAAGTAATACCTGTATAACACCCAGTAACACGTAAATAATACGCAAATATTACGCCAATAACACCGGAATAATACAACGATATTTTTCTGGTCAGTAATACCACGTTAACCCCGGATAACACGCAAAAAATACGTTAATAACACTAAAATAACAGAAACATGAATGTCTGATAAATAATACTAGGGTAACCCCAATATAAGTAATACGCAAAAAATAATACAACTATAATTTTCTGATAAATAATACAAGGATAACCACAAATAACACGTAAGTAATACCTGTATAACACCCAATAACACATAAATAATACACAAATATTAGGCCAATAACACAGGAATAATACAACGATATTTTTCTGGTAAGTAATACCACATCAACCCCGTGTTACCGCGGCTTTTACTCGGCAAATAATCGTGTTACTATGGAATATTCTGGCTACAAATCGGCAAATAATCGTGTTACTGCCGCAAAAAATCGTAAAAAAATCGTGTTACTGTGATAAAAAACACATTATTCTAATATAATATATATCTTATTAGAGATATTTATAGCATACAAATATAATGTTCTGTACTTCCAGAAACAAACATACAAATACAAATATTTACAACATACAAATATATATTTTTTTGAAATATTTATAGCATACAAATAGAAATATTTTTCAGAAACATTTATATTTTGAGTTTTTTAATTTCCAAAATAAAAGTAATATTTAATAGAATCAAATAATTTAAACTCTAATATTTTAATTGAAGATATATTGTTTTTATTTGCAGATTTAACCAAATTCTATTTACATATGTACTACCCAAAATCTATATACATTTTCTATACATTTGCAGATTTAACCCTTTATCTATACATTTTAAGTTCTCGCCAGGTTGCAGATATCATAAGCAAATTCTATCCTGAATCTTAACATTTCCAACTGCCATTTTAAGTGTTGTTTCCAATCGGGTTCTTGGGCCAGCACGACTGTTTCCATGAACTTGCACACGAACATCCCACAGTCAACGCTGTTTGATTGTGTTGGTGCAGCAGATACTATTGCATGAGGCCAATTGACGATTCTTGCCTTGAAAAGATGTCCACAATGTGCTTGCGAACAATTGAATGCGCTTGAACGATTAGAATAGTAAATTGTAACATGTGTGTTATTATGAGTTGTTATGAAATAATATTTGGAATAACTTGAAATAATATTTGAAATAATAAATCTGATTTTGAAATAATATTTGAAAGAGCTGTTTTAACTTACAACTTGTTGAGCATAGGCCTTATGAGTCGGCTTCGGAAGGGAGTCATAAATTCTCCATCTAAACTTATTGATTTCGTGCACCAACAAAATCCAGTGATCGTTATGTACAATTGGAAACAATATAGTCTTCGTGTCATGTAAAGTCTCCGCAAGTTATGTGATTAACAAATTGTTCGTTGTTGTCGTATTTCTTGTGCATCCGAATAACATAATTAGTTTAAGTTTAGCAAAATTTTTAAAAAAATTCATGCAAATTATCTTGTCTCAAAATATTACCGGATATTGTGGTGAAACATATAGGTAAGGCCGGTATATATCAAGTCTTCTCAGTGTTCGTTCCCGCAATAGCGTGGCAAAAAGATCTATGTGCTCATTCCCGATAGACTTATTCAGCAGGAGATCTGATAGGGCTATTCTATCAATCATAATGCCTCCTCGATACAACACAATATCGCTACTGCATTGATAACCAGACGTCTACGTTAACTCAAATTAAGTTTAAAAACAAGTGCACCAATTGAAATTAAATGTTCACATTAACTTACGGATTTGGGTGTCTTGCAATGCAATCATCGATGACTTCCTGCATCTCATGTGGTATTAAAGATTTGCCAGGATAATCAATAGGTCCAGTTGGAGGAAGGCTCTGCATAAAGACATGGGTTAGATATTTCAATGTTTTCTTAAAGAAATGGATAATACATAAATTCTACTTAAACTTTATTATGTACATACAGCTTCGGCGCGTTGGATCTCACCAGAACTCGGACTAGATATTTCAATGTTTTCTTCCACTTCTTCGCTGCCTTGCCCATCACTCTCTTGGGCATCAGCCGGATTTACTCGATGGCACAAGATGAGTCTGCAGTACAAAATATGTTTTAGCAAACATACAAGGAACGTAGATCGCACTGTTCAAATAAAATCATGTAGTACTCACCGATATGGAAACCAACACACTCTTTATTGCTCTCTCGACTTCATCGGGGCCTTCCTCTTGGTGGAATTTTGGAGGATCAATATGAGCACTGCCCTCTTGGGCCACTGCCAGATCACCACTATGCTCATCGACCTCTTCGGCGACTGTCGAATCCTGAAGAAGCACATGGGCCTCTCGGGCCAATGCGGGAGCTTCAACCTGAAGATCAGCCACTTAGGCCAATGCGGGAGCATCGATCTGAAGATCAGCCTCTATGGCCACTGCGGGATCCTCAATATGCACATCAACCTCTTCGGTGACTGTCGAATCCTGAAGATGGACATGGGCCTCTCGGGCCAATGCGGGAGCTTCAACCTGAAGATCAGCCGCTTGGGCCACTGCGGGAGCATCGATCTAAAGATCGGCCTACGGCCACCTGCGGGATCCTCGGTATGCACATCGACCTCTTCGGCGGCTGTCGAATCCCGAAGATGCACATGGGCCTCTTGGGCCGCTGCGGTAGCATCAACCTGCAAATCGGGCGCTTGGGCCACTTTGGGATCATCCGTCCGCGAATCGGCCTCGGCGGTATGTAGTCTAAGTATCCGTATCTCTGTCGGGTAATGTCGGAGAGGGATCATCAATATGTACGGGATCCTCTACATCGGCTACCCTAGGTCTTCGTACGAGCCGAGTGCCGAGTGGCCAGGCGGCTCGAAAGACCTCTTTCGGGAGCTAGCTGTCGGATCGCTCATTCTCAACCTCCTTATCAGTTGTGTTCTCAACCAACCTATTTACAAGGACTGTGAGATTGGCAACAACATCAGATATGGTATGCAGGTGTGTGTCATGTGAGTCCAATCTGTCCTGAATATTTAAGGTCACTTGGTGGTTATGTCTCATCAGCTTATACATAGCTTCATTATCAGCAGGACCACCAGTTCGACCAATCACCGGGGTCATCTCACTCGACACTAGAGTACTCGCTCTAGGTGAGGATGGTCTCGCCTCGGTCTCGTGCTGTGGGCGAGGCCTTGGAGGAGTACGTGGTCTCTGATCCGGATTTGAGAGCAGATGTACTTCGTCATCCCTCAAATCCAAGAATGCGTCATTGACCTGCAATGAAATTAAATGTCATTGTATAACCATTTACAATTAATTTAATCCAATGAATTACGAACCTGTGAAGGATGAAGACCCCTAAATGCTTCATGAATGCGCCGCAGATCCGTCCATGACTTGTGGGCCATCTCAGCATGCGTGGTCGAGCCTCAGGGGCGACAGGAGTCACCAGTGATGTTATTTCGTAAAACCATAGCTGAAGACGTCATACACAATAACCATTAATGTAGGAGAAAAAAACAATAAAACTAAAACTCATAATGAAATGTTTTAAAGAATTACATACCGTAAGCAGAAACACGAAACCTTGGATATATCCCAAAGATTTATTATCCTTTAATTTTGTGTACGCTGTGGTGACTTGTTCCAATAGCATTTCATGTATGGCAGCAGGCCAATTAAAGGAGGGGAAGGCCTGTGCATCATCAGCAAATGTAGCAAGTTCTGCGTGCACATGAAAATTGCTAGAAGGAAAGAATAGGTTACTTAACAGAAATTTTATATATAGCTGCTCAAAAGGAGGGGCAGATGCTCCCTCTGCAAAGAAAGCTGCCAACTGTTCCTTTATTGCTTTGGCATCCTCCGCAGCTAGTCCACTTCTCTTCCATGCAACCCGCTCTCCTCTATTCGGCATGCCAAGCAGCAAGGCCACGTGGTCAGCTTCTAGCCTCACCTCTTTCCCACCAAATCTGAAAACCCTCCTCCTGTTATCCCAACAAATCAAAATATGCAAAGTGAGAACGTTGTCTTGAGGATAGGGGGCATGTCAAAAAAATTGTAGATCCTCATTTCCCTTAAGTTATTTACAGTTTGCTCGGTAATACGATGCCTGAGTCCATCCAGTACAGCCCTCACTGCAGATGGACGACATCTGCAGTTGAAGGTCCTTGCGCTCATTATCCTGAAAAAAGAACAAAATTATGCATAAATAACACACATATGACTCATGAAAATTGTATAACATATCAAAATAAATCAACTTAAAACAATAATACATGAATAACACAACTAGACAACAGGAATACATCGATATTTATAAAACAGTAATACATAAATAACACAAAAATAATACAGGAATAACACAGAAATAACACATTAAAAAAATAACAATAACCTCAACACTAAAGAATAACACATGAACAGAGGATAACACAGCAAAATAAATCAGACTAAAACATGGCTACATGAATAACACAACCATACAACATAAATACATTAATAACACAGGAATAACACAGAAATAACACAGGAATAGCACAATCATAGCACAGGAAAAACACAGGAATAACACATGAATAACACAGAAATAGCATAGTAATAGCACAGGAGTAACACTGGAATATTACGAATAACCTGAGAATACCACAGGAATAATACATGAATAATACATGAATAACACGAGAGTAACGGGAATAACACATGAATAACACGGGAATAACACATCAAACAACACCTAAGAATAACGGGTGAAAACATGACCAACATACATCAACTAAAGTAACACATTAATAAAACATTAATCACACATGAATTACACACTAATAATACGGGAATAACAACTGTTATAACACTAAAATAACACAATAATAATAGCGAGAGATCACTACCACTAAAGACATACGAATAACATATGAATACAACAGAAGCACATCAACTAATGTAACACATTAATAATACTTGAATTGCACGACCACTAGAACATGAATAATACATTAATAACACGGTAATAACACGATAATAATACAATAAAAACACATATAAAACAGTGTTTAATTAATGTTATTGCTTTATTTAGGATGTCGGTTATTGACTAAGAAAATTATTACATAGAGTAATACAACAAAAACACGAAAAAAATATATGTTTTACTCGGTTATTGCAACCATATTGGTGTGTTACTTGTGTATTATTGTTGTGTTATTCATGCTTTATAGTAATTCATGATTCAGAATTTACTTTTTTGAATGCCCTAAACCCTAAACCCTAGTATTCTTGAGGTTTAATAATATCTCAGACTTGTTTTAGGAATTCTTTAAACCCTAAACCCTAAAAAATTCCTCATACCTTGACTTAACCGATCACTCGGATGCCATTGCCTTCTCCTTCGCTAGCGCTAGCACCGTTCCTGTGTCTCGTGTGGTCGCCGGCGATAATGGGCAGCTTAATGGTCGTCGAAATTCTAAAGAAGGTGCAAGATGTAAATGGCGGAATGCGTTACGGTTCGGGAGAGACGAAGCGCTTTTTTTGAACGACAGACGGTCCAGGTTTCGGGCCGGGTCGTAAATTCTCCCGTCCTGTAATCGTTTTCTATTCTGAGCTGGACCCACGGACGCCACGTGGCATCATGCGTGGCAGGATGCCACGCGGCATCATGTAATTGGACTCCGCACGTAGAGGTACGTGCGGAGTCCTGATGGAAAAATTTTCCTCTATTGGGATAGTGGGGTGGTAATTTGGTCAAAAATTGACTATTTTGACCAAAATTGACTTTTTGGTCAAAGGTTGACCTATTGGGTCAAGGATTGATCATTTTGACCAAAGTTCTCTTATTGGTCCAATGTTGATCTTTTAGGTCAATGGGTTGGTCGTTGGGTCAGCAATTGAACATTTTAACCAAAGTTGATGTTTTTGTCAAAAGTCGACCTATTAAATTAATGGGGTGGTCATTAGGTCAAAAATTAACTATATTGACAAAAATAGACTTTTTGGTCAAAAGCTGACCTATTGGATAAATGGTTTGGTCGTTGGGTCAAGGATTAACAATTTTGACAAAAGTTGACTTTTTGGTCAAATGTTGACCTGTTGGGTCAATCGGTTGGTCATTGGGTCAAGGATTGACCAAGGTAGGCTTTTTTATCTGAGATTGACTTATTGGGTCAATAATTGGTCATTAGGTCAAAAATTGACTATTTTGACCAAAATTGAATTTTTTGTCAAAAGTTGACCCACTGGGTCAATAAGGTGGTCATTGGGCCAGAAATTGACCATTTTGACCAAAGTTGACTTTTTGGTCAAAAGTTCACTTTCTAGGTTAATGGGGGGCCATTTGGTCAAAGATAGACTATTTTGGCCAAAATTAACTTTTTGATCAAAAAGTTGACCTATTGGGTCAGTAGGTTTGTCATTGGGTCAAAGATTGATGATTTTGACCAAAGTTGATTTTTTGGTCAAAAGTTGAACTATTGAGTCAATGGGTTGGTCACTGTGCCAAGAATCAGCCATTTTAACAAAAGTAGACTTTTGGGACAAAGATTAACTTATTGGGTCAATAATTTTCCATTAGCTCAAAAATTGACTATTTTGACCAAAATTTTCATTTTCGTCCAAAGTTTACCTATTCGGTCAATGGGTTAGTCATTGGGTCAAGGATTAAACATTTTGACCAAAGTTGACTTTTTGGTCATAGATTGACTTATTGGATTAATAATAGGTCATTAGATCAAAAATTGACTATTTTGATCAAAATTAATTTTTTTCAAAAGTTTACCTATTAGGTCAATGGGTTGGTCATTGGGTCAAGGATTGATCATTTTGACCAAAGTTAACTTTTTGGTCAAAAGTTGACTATTGGGTCAATGGGTTAGTCATTGGGTCAGAAATTGACCATTTTAACCAAAGTTGACCTATTTGGTCAATGAGGTGGTCATTAGGTTAAAAATTGACTATTTTGACCAAAATTGACTTTTTGGTGAAAAGTTGGCCGATTGGGTAAATGGGTTTTTCATTTGGTCAAGGATTAACCATTTGGACCGTAGTGGACTTTTAGGTCAAAAGTTAACCTATTCGGTCAATGGGTTGGTCATTTGGTAAGAAATTGACCATTTAGACCGATGTTGACTTTTGGTCTAAAGTTTACCTATTGGGTTAATGGGTTGGTCGTCATATAAGAAATTGACCATTTTGACCAAACTTAACTTTTTGGTCAAAAGTTGACCTATTGTGTAAGTAGGGTGGTCAATAGGTCAAGGATTTACCATTTCGACCAAAGTTGACTTTTTGGTCAAAAGTTGACCTATTGGGTCAATGAGGTAGTGATTAGATCAAAATTGATTATTTTGACCAAAATTGACTTTTTGGTCAAAAGTTGACATATGGGGATAATGGGTTGTTCATTGTGTCAAGGATTGACAATTTTGACCAAAGTTAGCTTTTTAGTCGGAAATTGACTTATTGGGTCAATAACTGGTCATTAGGTTAAAAATTGACTATTTTAACAAAAATTGAATTTTTGTTCTAATATTGACCTACTGGGTCAATGGGTTAGTCATTGGGTCAAGGATTAAATATTTTGACCAAAGTTGACTTTTTGGTCATAGATTGACTTATTGGGTCAATAATAGGTCATTAGATAAAAAAATTGACTATTTTGATCAAAATTAATTTTTTTTTCAAAAGTTTACCTATTAGGTCAATGGGTTTGTCATTGGGTTCAGGATTGATCATTTTGACCAAAGTTAACTTTTTGGTCAAAAGTTCACTAATGGGTCAATGGGTTGGTCATTAGGTCATAAATTGACCATTTTAACCAAAGTTGACCTATTTGGTCAATGAGGTGGTCATTAAGTAAAAAATTGACCTTTTGACCAAAATTTACTTTTTGGTGAAAAGTTTCCTGATTGGGTAAATGGGTTGTTCATTTGGTCAAGGATTAACCATTTGGACCGTAGTGGACTTTTTGGTCAAAAGTTAACCTATTGGGTCAATGGGTTGGTCATTTGGTAAGAAATTGACCATTTAGACCGATGTTGACTTTTGGTCTAAAGTTGACCTATTGGGTTAATGGGTTGGTCGTCATATCAGAAATTAACCATTTTGACCAAAATTAACTTTTTGGTTAAAAGATGACTTATTGTGTAAGTAGGGTGGTCATTAGGTCAAAGATTGACCATTTTGACCAAAGTTGACTTTTTGGTCAAAAGTTGACCTATTGGGTCAATGAGGTGGTGATTAAGTCAAAAATTGACTATTTTGACCAAAATTATTTTTTTGGTTAAAAGTTGGCATATGGGGATAATGGGTTGTTCATTGGGTCAAGGATTGACCATTTTGACCAAAGTTGACTTTTTAGTCGGAGATTAGCTTTTTGGGTCAATAACTGCTCATTAGGTTAAAAACTGACTATTTTAACAAAAATTGAATTTTTGTTCTAATGTTGACCTATGGTTCAATGGGTTGGTCGTTGGGTCAGAAATTGACAATTTTGACCAAAGTTAACTTTTTGGTCAAAAGTTGAACTATTGGGTAAATAGGGAAGTCATTAAGTCAAGGATTGACCATTTTGACCAAAGTTGACTTTTTGGTCAAAAGTTGACCTATTGGGTCAATGAGGTGGTCATTAAGTCAAAAATTGACTATTTTAACTAAAATTGATTTTTTGCTTAATAGTTGATCTATTGGGATAATGGGCTTTTATTTGGGTCAAGGATTGACCATCTTAACCAAAGTTGACTTTTGGGTCAAATTTTGATTTTTTGGGTCAATAATTTGCCATTAGGTCAAAAATTGTCCATGTTGACCAATAGTAACTTTTTTGTCAAAAGTTGACCAATTGGGTCAAGGATTAACCATTTTGACCAAAGTTAACTTTTTGGTCAAAGATTGACATATTGGGTCAATAATAGGTCATTAGATCAAACATTGATTAGATTTACCAAAATTGATTTTTGGCAAAAAATTTGCCTATTGGGTCAATGGGTTTGTCATTGGGTCAAGGATTGATCAATTTGACCAATGTTGACATTTTGGTCAAAAGTTGACTTATTGGGTCAATGGGTTGGTCGTTGGGTCAGAAATTGACCATTTTAACCAAAGTTGACCTATTTGGTCAATGATGTGGTCATTAGGTCAAAAATTAACTATTTTGACCAAAATTGACTTGTTGGTGAAAAGTTGGCTGATTGGTTCTATGGGTTGTTCATTTGGTCAAGGATTATCCATTTAGACCGAAGTGGACTTTTTGGTCAAAAGTTAACCAGTGAGTCAATGGGTTGGTCATTTGGTCAGAAATTGACCATTTAGACCGATGTTGACTTTTTGGTCTATAGTTGACATATTGGGTCAATGGGTTGGTCGTTGTGTCAGAATTTGACCATTTTGACCAAAGTTGACTTTTTGGACAAAAGTTGACCTATTGTGTAAATAGGGTGGTCATTAGGTCAAGGATTGACCATTTTGAACAAAGTTGACTTTTTGTTTAAAAGTTTACATATTGGGTCAATGGGGTGGTCATTAGGTTAAAAATTGACTATTTTGACCAAAATTGATTTTTTGATTAAAAGTTGACTTATTTCGATAATGGGTTGTTCATTGGGTCAATGATTGACCATTTTGACCAAAGTTAACTATTTAGTCGAAGATTGACTTATTGGGTCAATAATTGCTCATTAATTCAAAAATTGACGATTTTAACCAAAATTGAATTTTTGGTCTAAAGTTGATCTATTGGGTCAATGGGTTGGTCGTTGGGTCAGATTGACCATTTTGACCAAAGTTGACTTTTGGTCAAAAGTTGACCTATTGGGTAAATTGGGTGGTCATTAAGTCAAGGATTGATTTTTTTGACCAAAATTTACTTTTTGGTAAAAAGTTGACCTATTGGGTCAATGGGTTGGTCATTGGGTCAAGGATTGAATTTTTTGACCAGAGTTGACTTTTTGTCGTAGATTAACTTATTAGGTCATTAATAGGTCCTTAGATAAAAAATTGACTATTTTAACCAAAATTAATTTTTTGGTCAAAAGTTTACCAATTGGGTCATTGGGTTCATTTTGACCAAAGTTGCCTTTCTGGCCAAAAGTCGACATATTGGGTCAATGGGTTGGTCATTAGGTCAAGGATTGATCATTTTGATCAAAGTTGACTTTTTGGTTAAAAGTTGACTTATTGGGTCAATGGGTTGGTCGTTGGGTCAGAAATTGACCATTTTAACGAAAGTTGACCTATTTGGTCAATGATGTGGTCATTAGGTCAAAAATTAACTATGTTGACCAAAATTGACTTGTTGGTGAAAAGTTGGCCGATTGGTTCATTGGGTTGTTCATTTGGTCAAGGATTAACCAATTAGACCGAAGTGGACTTTTTGGTTAAAAGTTAACCATTGGGTCAATGGGTTGGTCCTTTGGTAAGAAATTGACCATTTAGACCGACGTTGACTTTTTGGTCTACAGTTGACATATTAGGTCAATGGGGTCGTCGTTGTGTCAGAAATTGACCATTTTGACCAAACTTGACTTTTTGGACAAAAGTTGACTTATTGTGTAAATAGGGTGGTCATTAGGTCAGGGATTGGCCATTTTGAACAAAGTTGACTTTTTGTTTAAAAATTTACATATTGGGTCAATGGGTGGTCATTCGGTTAAAAATTGACAATTTTGACCAAAATTGGGTTTTTAGTCAAAAGTTGACCTATTGTGCCAATGTGTTAGTCATTTGGTCAAAGATTGTCTATTTGCCAAAAGTTAAATTTTTGGTTAGAGATTGACTTATTGGGTTAATAATAGGTCATTAAATCAAAAATTGATTATTTTGACCAAAATTTACTTTTTGGTCAAAAGTTGACCTTTTGGGTCAATGGGTTGGTCATTAGGTCAAGGATTGATCATTTTGACCAAAGTTGACTTCTTTTTAAAAGTTAAACTATTGGGTCAATGGGTTAATCGTTGGGCCAGAAATTGACCATCTTAACCAAAGTTGACATATTTGGTCAATGGGGTGGTCATAGGTAAAAAATTGATTATTTTTTACCAAAATTAACTTTTGGTGAAAACTTGGCATAAGGGTCAATGGATTGATCATCGGGCCAAAGTTGACTTTTTGATTAAAAGTTGACTTATTGGGTCAATAGGTTGGTCATTGGGTCAAAATTTGACCATTTTGACCAAACTTGACTTTTTGGTTAAAATTTGACTTTTGGGTCAATGGGTCAGAAATTAACCATTTTGACCAAACTTGACTTATTGGTCAAAAGTTGACCTATTGGGTCAATGTGGTGGTCATTATGTCAAAAATTAACTATTTTGACCAAAATTTACTTTTTGGTCAAAAGTTGACCTATTGGGATAATGAGTTGGTCGTTGGGTCAAGGATTAATAATTTTGACCAAAGTTGACTTTTTGGTCAAAAGTTGACATATTAGGTCAACAGGTTGGTCATTGGGTCAAGGATGGAGCATTTTGACCAAAGTTGACTTTTTGGTAAGAGATTAACTTATAGGGTCAACAATTGGTCATTAGGTCAAAAATTGACTATTTTGACCAAAATTGAATTATTAGACAAAGTTGACCCATTGGATCAATGGGGTGGTCAATGGATCAAAATTTTACCATTTTGACTAAAGTTGACTTTTTGGTAAAAAGTTTACTTATTGGGACAATGGGGTGGTAATTTGGTCAAAAATTGATCTATTGGGTCAATGGGTTGGTCGTTGGGTCAGCAATTGACCATTTTGATGAAAGTTGACTTTTTGGTCAAAAGTCGACTTATTGGATTAATGGGGTGGTCTTTAGGTTAAAAATTGACTATATTAAAAAATAGACTTTTTGGTCAAAAGCTGACTTATTGGGTCAATGGTTTGGTCGTTGGGTCAAGGATTAACCATTTTGACAAAAGTTAACTTTTTGGTCAAAAGTTGACCTGTTGAGTCAATGGGTTGGTCATTGGGTCAAGGATTAACCAAGGTAGACTTTTTGGTCTGAGATTGACTTAATGGGTCAATAATTGGTCATCAGGTCAAAAATTATCTATTTTGACCAAAATTGAATTTTTGGTCAAAAGTTGACCCATTGGGTCAATGAGGTGGTCATTGGGTCAGAAATTGACCATTTTAACCAAAGTTGACTTTTTGGTCAAAAGTTAACTTTTTGGTCAAAAGTTGACTTTTTGGTCAAAAGTTGACTTTTTGGTCAAAAGTTGACTTTCTAGGTTAATGGGGTGGCCATTTGGTCAAAGATTAACTATTTTGGACAAAACTAACTTTTTGATCAAAAAGTTGACCAATTGGGTCAGTAGGTTTGTCATTGGGTCAAAGATTGACCATTTTGACCAAAGTTGATTTTTTGGTCAAAAGTTGAGCAATTGGGTCAATGGGTTGGTCACTGGGACAAGGATTGGCCATTTTAGCCAAAGTTGACTTTTGGGACAAAGATTAACTCATTGGGTCAATAATTTGCCATTAGGCAAAAAATTTACTATTTTGACCAAAACTTTCTTTTTTGTCCAAAGTTTACCTATTGAGTCAATGGGTTGGACTTTGGGTCAAGGATTAACCCTTTTGACCAAAGTTGACTTTTTGTTCATAGATTGACTTATTGGTTCAATAGTAGGTCATTAGATCAAAAATTGACTATTTTGATCAAAATTATTTTTTTGTCAAAAGTTTACCTATTGGGTCAATTGGTTGGTCATTGGGTCAAGGATTGATCATTTTGATTAAAGTTAACTTTTTGGTCAAAAGTTGACTATTAAGTCAATGGGTTGGTCATTGGGTCAGAAATTGACCATTTTAACCAAAGATGACCTATTTTTTAAATGAGGTGGTCATTAGGTCATAAATTGATTATTTTGACTAAATTTGACTTTTTGGTGAAAAGTTGGCCGATTGGGTCAATGGTTTGTTCATTTGGTCAAGGATTAACCATTTAGACCGTAGTGGACTTTTTGGTCAAAAGTTGACCTATTGGGTTAATGGGTTGGTCATTTGGTCAGAAATTGACCATTTAGACTGATGTTGACTTTTTGGTTTAAAGTTGACCTATTGGGTCAATGGGTTGGTCGTTGGGTCAGAATTTGACCATTTTGACCAAACATAAATTTTTGGTCAAATGTTAACCTATTGTGTAAGTAGGGTGGTCATTAGGTCAAGGATTGACCATTTTGACCAAAGTTGACTTTTTGGTCAAAAGTTGACCTATTGGGCCAATAAGGTGGTGATTAGGTCAAAATTTACTATTTTGACCAAAATTGTTTTTTGGTCCAAAGTAGACATATGGGGATAATGAGTTATTCATTGGGTTAAGGATTGACCAATTTGACCAAAGTTGACTTTTTGGTCAAAAGTTGACCTATTTGGTCAACGAGTTGGTCATTAGGTCAATGATGGACCATTTTGACCAAAGTTGACGTTTTGGTAAGAGATTGACTTATTGGGTCAATAATTGGTCATTAGGTAAAAAATTGACTATTTTGACCAAAATCGAATTATTATTCAAAAGTTGACCCATTGGATCAATGGGATGGTCATTGGATCAGAATTTTACCATTTTGACGAAAGTTGACTTTTTGGTAAAAAGTTTACCTTTTGGGACAATGGGGTGGTAATTTGGTCAAAAATTGACTATTTTGACCAAAATTAACTTTTTGGTCAAAGGTTGACCTATTGGGTCAAGGATTGATCATTTTGACCAAAGTTCACTTATTGGTCCAAAGTTAATCTTTTAGGTCAATTGGTTGGTCGTTGGGTCAGCAATTTACCAATTTGACCAAAGTTGACTTTTTGGTCAAAAGCGGACCTATTGGATTAATGGGGTGGTCATTAGGTCAAAAATTGACTATATTGACAAAAATTGACTTTTTGGTCAAAAGCTGACCTATTGGATCAATGGTTTGGTCGTTGGGTCAAGGATTAACCATTTTAACAAAAGTTAACTTTTGGTCAAAACTTGACCTGTTGTGTCAATGGGTTAGTCATTGGGACAAAGATTGACCAAGGTAGACTTTTTAATTTGAGATTGACTTATTGGATCAATAATTAGTCATTAGGTCAAAAATTGACTATTTTGACCAAAATTGAATTTTTGGTCAAAAGTTGACCCATTGGGTCAATGAGATTGTCATTAGGCCAGAAATTGACCATTTTGACAAAAGTTGACTGTTTGATCAAAAGTTGACTTTCTTGGTTTATGGGGTGGCCATTTGGTCAAAGATTGTCTATTTTGGCCAAAATTAACTTTTTGATCAAAAAATTGACCTATTGCGTCAGCAGGTTTCCCATTGGGTCAAAGATTGACCATTTTAACCAAAGTTGATTTTTTGGTCAAAAGTTGAACAATTAAGTCAATGGGTTGGTCACTGGGACAAGAATCGACCATTTTAACAAAAGTTAACTTTTAGGACAAAGATTAACTTATTGGGTGAATAATTTACCGTTAGGTCAAAAATTGACTATTTTGACCAAAATTTTCTTTTTGGTCCAAAGTTTACTTATTGGGTCAATGGGTTTGTCATTGGGTCAAGGATTAACCATTTTGACCAAAGTTGACTTTTGGTCATAGATTGACTTATTGGGTCAGAAATAGGTCATTAGATCAAAAATTGACTATTTTACTAATTAATTTTTTGTCAAAAGTTTATCTATTGGGTCAATGGGCTGGTAATTGGGTCAAGGATTGATCATTTTGACCAAAATTAACTTTTTGGTCAAAAGTTGACTATTGGGTCAATGGGTTGATCATTGGGTCAGAAATTGACATTTTAACCAAAGTTGACCTATTTTGTCAGTGAGGAGGTCATTAGGTTAAAAATTGACTATTTTGACCAAAATTGACTTTTTGGTGAAAATTTGGCTGGTTGGGTCAATGGGTTGTTCATTTGGTTAAGGATTAACCATTTAGATCATAGTGGACTTTTTGGTCAAAAGTTAACTTATTGGGTCAATGGTTGGTCATTTGGTAAGAAATTGACCATTTAGACCGGTGTTAACTTTTTGTTCTAAAGTTGACCTATTGGGTCAATGGGTTGCTCGTCAGGTCAGAAATTGGCCAATTTGACCAAACTTAACTTTTATGTCAAAAGTTGACCTATTGTGTAAGTAGGGTGGTCATTAGGTCAAGGATTGACCATTTTGACCAAAGTTGACTTTTTGGTCAAAAGTTGACCTATTGGGTCAATGAGGTGGTGATTAGGTCAAAAATTGACTATTTTGACCAAAATTAATTTTTTGGTCAAAAGTTGACATGTGAGGATAAAGGGTTGTTCATTGGTCAAAAGTTAAACTATTGGGTAAATAGGGAAGTCATTGAGTGAATGATTGATCATTTTGACCAAAGTTGACTTTTTAGTCAAAAGTTGACCTATTGGGTCAATGGGGTGGTCCCTAGGTCAAAAATTGACTATTTTAACTAAAATTAATTTTTTGCATAAAAGTTGATCTATTGGGCCTTGGGTCAAGGATTGACCATTTTAACCAAAGTTGACTTTTGGTCAAATTTTGACTTTTTGGGTCAATAATTTGCCATTAGGTCAAAAATTGACTATTTTGACCAATAGTGACTTTTTGGTCAAAAGTTGACCAATTGGGTCAATGGGTTGGTCATTGGGTCAAGGATTAACCATTTTGACCAAAGTTGACTTTTTGGTCAAATTTTGACATATTGGGTTAATAATAGGTCATTAGATCAAAAATTGACTAATTTTACCAAAATTGATTTTTGGCCAAAAATTTGCTTATTGGGTCAAGGATTGATCATTTTGACCAATGTTGACATTTTGGTCAAAAGTTAACCTATTGGGTCAATGGGTTGGTCTTTGGGTCAGAAATTGACCATTTTAACCAAAGTTAACCTATTTGGTCAATGATGTGGTCATTATGTCAAAAATTGACTATTTTGATAAAAATTGATTTTTTGGTGAAAAGTTGGCCAATTGGGTCAATGGGTTGTTCATTTGGTCAAGGATTAACCAATTAGACTGAAGTGGACTTTTTGGTCAATGGGTTGGTCATTTAGTTAGAAATTGACCATTTAAATCGATGTTGACTTTTTGGTCTACAGTTGACATATTGGGTCAATGGGTTGGTCGTTGGGTCAGAAATTGACCATTTTGACCAAACTTGACTTTTTGGTCAAAAGTTGACCTATTGTATAAATAGGGTGGTCATTAGGCCAAGGATTGACCATTTTGAATAAAGTTGACTTTTTGTTCAAAAGTTTACATATTGGGTCAATGGGGTGGTCATTAGGTCAAAAATTGACTATTTTGACCAAAATTGATTTTTTGGTTAAAAGTTGACCTATTGGGATAATGGGTTGTTCATTAGGTCAAGGATTGACCATTTTGACCAAAGTTAACTTTTTAGTCAAAGATTGACTTATTGGGTCCATAATTGGTCATTAGGCCAAAAATTGACGATTTTAACCAAAATTGAATTTTTGGTCTAAAGTTGATCTAGTGGGTCAATGGGTTGGTCGTTGGGTCAGAAATTAACCATTTTGACCAAAGTTGACTTTTGGTCAAAAGTTGACCTATTGGGTAAATTGGGTGGTCATTAAGTCAAGGATTGATTATTTTGACCAAAATTTACTTTTTGGTAAAAAGTTGACCTATTGGGTCAATTGATTGGTCATTGGGTCAAGGATTGACCATTTTGACCAAAGTTGACTTTTTTGTCGTAGATTGACTTATTGGGACATTAATAGGTCCTTAGATAAAAAAATTGACTATTTTCACCAAAATTGATTTTTTGGTTAAAAGTTTACCTATTGGGTCAATGGGTTGGTCATTGGGTCAAGGATTGACCATTTTGACCAAAGTTGACTTTCTGGTCAAAAGTTGACCTATAGGGTCAATGGATTGGTCATTAGGTCAAGGATTGATCATTTTGATCAAAGTTGACATTTTGGTTAAAAGTTGACCTATTGGGTCAATGGGTTGGTCATTGGGTCAAAATTGACAATTTTAACTAAAGTTGACCTATTTGGTCAATGAGGTGGTCATTTTGTTAAAAATTGACAAGTTTGCGCAAAATTGACTTTTTGGTGAAATGTTGGTCGTTTGGGTCAAGGGGTTGTTCATTTTGTCAAGGATTGACCATTTAGACCGAAGTGGACTTTTTTTTCAAAAGTTGACCTATTGGGTCAATCGGTTGGTCGTTTGGTCAGAAATTGACCATCTACACCGAAGTTTACTATTTTGTCTAAATTAGACCTATTGGGTCAATGGGTTGGTCATTGGGTCAAGGATTAACCATTTTTACCAAAGTTGACTTTTTGGTCAAAAGTTGACCTGTCGGGTCAATGGGTTGGTCATTGGGTCGAAGATTGACCATTCTGATCGAGGTAGACTTTTTAGTCTGATATCGACTTATTAGGTCAATATTTAGTCATTAGGTTAAAAATTGACTATTTTTACCAAAATTGAATTTTTGTTCAAAAGTTGACCCATTGGGTCAATGAGGTGGTCATTGGGTCAGAAATTGATCATTTTGACCAATGTTGACTTTTTGGTCAAAAGTTGATTTACTAGGATAATGGGGTGGCCATTATGTCGAAAATTATCTATTTTGACCAAAATTAATTTTTTAGTCAAAAGTTGACCTATTGGGTCAGTAGTTTTATCATTGGGTGAAAGATTGACCATTTTGACCAAAGTTGACTTTTTGGTCAAAAGCAGACCTATTGGGTCAATGGGTTGGTCAATGGGACAATGATTGACCATTTTGACCAAAGTTGACTTTTGGGTCAAAGATTGACTTATTGGGTCAATAATTTGCCATTAGATCAAAAATTGTCTTTTTTGACCAAAATTTACTTTTTGGTCAAAAGTTGACCTGTTGGGTCAATGGGTTGGTCATTGGGTCAAGGATTGACCATTTTGACCAAAGTTGACTTTTTTGTCATATATTGACTTATTGGGTCAATACCTTGGATCAAAAATTGTCTATTTTGACCAAAATTTATTTTTTGGTCAAAAGTTTACCTATTGGGTCAATGGGTTGGTCATTGGGTCAAGGATTAATCATTTTGACCAAAGTTGACTTTTTTTTCAAAAGTTGACCTATTGGTTCAATGGGTTGGTCGTTGGGTCAAAAATTGACCACTTTAAACAAATTTGACCTATTTGGTCATTGAGGTGGTCATTAGGTCTAAAACTGACTATTTTGACCAATATTGACTTTTTTGTGAAAAATTAGCAGATTGGGTCAATGGGTTGTTCATTTGGTCAAGGATTGACCATTTAGACTGAAGTGGACTTTTTGGTCAAAAGTTGACCTATTGAGTCAATGGGTTGTCATTTGGTTAGAAATTGACCATCTAGACCGAAGTTTATTTTTTATTCTAAAGTTGACCTATTGGGTCAAAGGGTTTGTCGTTGGGTCATAAATTGACCATTTTGACCAAACTTTACTTTTTGGTCAAAAGTTGATCTATTGGGTCAATCGGGTGGTCATTAGGTCAAAAATTAACTAATTTGACCAAAATTGATTTTTTGTTAAAAGTTGACCTATTGGGATAACGGGTTTTTCATTGGGTCAAGGATTGACCATTTTGACCAAAGTTGACTTTTTAATCAGAAATTGACTTGTTGGGTCAATAATTGGTCATTAGATAAAAAATTGACTATTTTAACCAAAATTGAACTTTTTATCTAAAAGTGAGCTATTGGGTCAAGGGTTGGTCGTTGGGTCAGAAATTGACCTTTTGGACCAAATTTGACTTTTTGGTCAAAAGCTGACTTATTGGGTAAATAGGGTGGTCATTAAGTTAAGGATTGACAATTTTGACCAAAGTTGACTTTTTTGGTCAAACGTTGACCTATTGGGTTAATGGATTGGTCAGTTGGTTAAGGATTGACCATTTTGACCAAAGTTGACTTTTTTGTATGAGATTGACTTATTAGGTCAATAGTAGGTCATCAGGTAAAAAATTAGACAAAAGTTGACTTTTTAGTCAAAATTTGACCTATTGGGTCAATGGGTCAGAAATTGACCATTTTGACCAAACTTAACTTTTTGGTCAAAAGTTGACCTATTGGGTCAATGGGACGGTCATTAGGTCAAAAATTAACTATTTTAACCAAAATTGACTTTTTGGTCAAAAGTTGATCTATTGGGTCAATGGGTTGGTCATTGGGTCAAGGATTGACCATTTTGACCAAAGTTGACTTTTTGGTCAAAAGTTGACCTATTGGGTCAATGGGTTGGTCATTGGGCAAGGGATGGACCATTTTGACTAAAGTTGACTTTTTGGTAAGAGTTTGACTTATTGGGTCAGTAATTGGTCATTTGGTCAAAAATTGACTATTTTGATGAAAAATTTGATTATTAGTCAAAAGTTGACCCATTGGATCAATAGGGTGGTCATTGGATCACAATTTGACAATTTTGACCAAAGATGACTTTTTGGTAAGAAGTTGTCCTATTGGGACAATGGGGTGGTATTTAGGTCAAAAATTGATTATTTTGACCAAATCTGGCTTTTTGGCAAATGTTGACCTATTGGGTCAAGGATTGATCATTTTGACCAAAGTTGACTTATTGGTCCAAAGTTGATCTATTGGGTCAATGGGTTGGTCGTTGGGTCAGAAATTGTCTATTTTGACCAAAATTCACTTTTTGGTCAAATGTTGACCTATTGGGTCAATAGGTTTATCATTGGGTCAAAGATTCACTATTTTGACCAAAGTTAAATTTTTGGTCAAAAGTTGACTATTTGGGTCAATAATTAGTCATTAGGTCAAAAATTGACTATTTTATCTAAAATTGAATTTTTGGTCAAAATTTGACCCAGTGGCACAATGGGGTGCTCATTGGTTTAGAAATTCACCATTTTGACTAAAGTTGACTTTTTGAACTAAAGCTGACTTATTGGGATATTGGGGTGGCCATTAAGTCAAAAATTGACTATTTCGACCAGATTTCACTTTTTGGTCAAAGGTTGACCTATTGGGTCAATGGTTGTCATTGGGTCAAAATTGACCATTTTTTACCAAATTTGACTTTTTGGTCAAAAGCTAACCTATTAGATCAATGAGTTGGTCATTGGGTCAAGGATTTACCATTTTGACCAAAGTTGACTTTTGGGTCAAATTTTGACTTATTGGGTCAATAATTAGTTATTAGGCCAAAAATTGACTATTTTGACCAAAATTGACTTTTTGGTCAAAAGTTGACATATTGGGTCAAAGAGTTAGTCATTTGGTCAAGGATTAACCATTTTGACCAAAGATGACCTTTGGTCAGAGATTGACTTATTGGGTCAACAATAGGTCATTAGATCGAAAATTAACTTTTTTGACAAAAATTAACTTTTTATAGAAAAGTTGACATATTGGGTCAATGGGTTGTTCATTAGGCCAAGGATTGATCATTTGGACCAAAGTTGACTTTTTTTGTCAAAAGTTGAACTATTGGGTCAATGGGTTGGTCGTTGGGTCAGAAATTGATCATTTTAACCAAGGTTGACCTATTTGGTCAATGAGGTGGTCATTAAGTAAAAAATTGACTATTTTGACCAAATTTGACTTTTTGGTGAAAACTTGGCATATGGGTCAATGGATTGGTCATTAGACCAAAGTTGACTTTTTAGTCAAAAGTTGACCTATTAGGTCAATGGGTTGGTCATTGCGTCAGAAATTGACCATTTCGACCAAACTCAGCTTTTTGGTTAAATTTCGACTATTGGATTCGATGGGTCGAAAATTTATCATTTTTACTAAACATGACTTTTTGGTCAAAAGTTGACCTATTGGTTCAATGGGGTGGTCATTAGATCGATAATTGACTATTTTGACCAAAATTGACTTTTTGGTCGAAAGTTGACTATTGGGTCGATGGGTTGGTCATTGGGTCAAGGATTAACCATTTTGACCATTTTGACCAAAGTTAACTTTTTGGTCAAAGGTTGACCTATTGGGTCAATGAGTTGATCATAGGGTCAAGGATGGACCATATCGACCAAAGTTGAGTTTTTGGTGAGAGATTAACTTATTGTGTCAATATTTGGTCATTTGGTCAAAAATTGACTATTTTGATCAAAATTAAATTATTAGTCAAAAGTTGACCCATTGGGTCAATGGGGTGGTCATTGGATCAGAAATTGACCATTTTGACCAAAGTTGACTTTTTTGTAAAAAGTTGACCTATTGGGACAATGTGGGTGTTTATTAGGTAAAAAATGACTATTTTAACCAAAATCGACTTTCTGGTCAAATGTTGACCTATTACGTCAAGGATTGATCATTTTGACCAAAGTTGACTTATTGGCCCAAAGTTGATATATTGGGTCAATGGGTTGGTCGTTGGGTAAGAATTTGACCATTTTAACTAAAGTTGACTTTTTGGTCAAAAGTAAACATATTGGGTCACTGAGTTTGTCATTGGGTCAAAGATTGACCTTTTTGACCAAAGTTAAATTTTTGGTCAAAAGTTCACTTATTGGGTCAATGGGTTAGTCATTGGGTCAAGGATTGACCATTTTGACCATGGTAAACTTTTTGGTTTGAAATTGACTTATTGGACCAATAATTGGTCATTAGGTCAAAAATTGACTATTTTAGCCAAAATTGAATATTTGGTCAAAACTTAACCCAATAGGTCAATGAGGTGGACATTGGGTCAGAAATTGACCATTTAGACCAAAGTTGACTTTTTGGCCAAAAGTTTTCTTTCTATAGGGTGGTCAATTGGTCAAAACCTGACTATTTTGACCAAATTTGACTTTTTGGTCAAAAGTTGACCTATTGGGCCAGTAGGTTTGTCATTGGGTTAAAGATTGACCATATTGACCAAAGTTGACTTTTTGGCAAAAGTTGACCTATTAGGTCATTGGGTTTGTCATTGAGATAAGGATTAACTATTTTGACCAAAGTTGACTTTTGAGTCAAAGATTGACCTATCGGGTCAATAATTTGCCATTAGGTCAAAAATTGACAATTTTGACCAAAATTTACTTTTTGGTCAAAAGTTGACCTATTGGGTCAATGGTTTGGTCATTGGGTCTAGGATTGACCATTTTAACCAAAGTTGACTTTTTGGTCATAGATTGACTTATTGGGTCAATAATAGGTCCTTAGATAAAAAATTGACTAATTTGACCAAAATTAATTTTTTTGTCAAAAGTTTACCTATTCACGGATTGATCATTTTGACTAAAGTTGACTTTTTGGTCCAAAGTTGACCTATTGGGTGAATGGGTCTGTCGTTGGGTCAGAAATTGACCATTTTAACCAAAGTTGACCTATTTGGTCAATGAGGTGGTCATTAGGTCAAAAATGGATTTACCAAAATTGACCTTTTGGTGAAATGTTGACGATTGGGTCAATAGGTTGCTACTTTGGTTATGGATTGACCATTTAAAGCTGAAGTGAACTTTTTGGTCAAAAATTGGCTCTATTGGGTCAATGGGTTGGTCATTTGTTCAGAAATTGACCATCTAGACCGAAGTTTACTTTTTGGTCTAAAGTTGACCTATTTGGTCAATGGGTTCATCGTTGGGTTAGAAATCAACCAAACTTGACTTTTTGATCAAAAGTTGACTATTAGGTAAACAGGGTGTCATTAGGTCAAGGACTGTCCATTTTGACCAAAGTTGATTTGTTGGTCAAAAGTTGACCTATTGGGTAAATGGGGTGATCATTAGGTCAAAAATTGACTACTTTGACCAAAATTAAATTTTTGGTCAAATGATGACCTATTGGGATAATGGGTTGTTCATTGGGTCAAGGATTGACCGTTTTGACTAAAGTTGACTTTTTAGTCAGAGATTGACTAATTGGGTAAATAATTGGTCATTAAGTCAAAAATAGATTATTTTAACCAAAATTGAATTTTTTTGTCTAACGTTAACCTATTGGATCAATGTGTTGGTCGTTAGGTCAGAAATTGACTTTTTGCTCAAATGTTGACCTATTGGGTCAAGGATTGATCATTTTGACGAAAGTTGACTTGTTGGTTCAAAGTTAATCTATTGGGTTAAAGGGTTGGTGGTTCGGTCAGAAATTGACCATTTTGTCCAAAGTTGACTTTTTGGTCAAAAGTTGACCTATTGGGTCAATGGGGTGGCCATTAGGTTAAAAATTATCTATTTTGACCAAAATTCACTTTTTGGTCAAAAGTTGACCTATTAGGTCAATGTGTTTGCCATTAAGTCAAAGATTATCAATTTTGACCAAAGTTGAATTTTTTTATCAAAGTTGACTTATTCAGTCAATAATTTGTCATTAGGTCAAAAATTGACTATTTTAACCAAAATTGAATTTTTTATCAAAATTTGACCCAGTGGGTCAATGGGTTAGAAATTGACCATTTTGACCAAAGTTGACTTTTGGTCAGAAGTTGACAAATTAAGGCAATGGAGCGGCCATTAGATAAAAAATTATCTATTTTGACCAAAATTTAGTTTTTGGTCAAAAGTTGACCTATTAGATCAATGAGTTGGTCATTGGATCAAAGATTTACCATTTTGACCAAAATTGACTTTTGGGTCAAATTTTGACTTATTGGGTCAATAATTAGTTATTAGGCCAAAAATTGACTATTTTGACCAAAATTGACTTTTTGGTCAAAAGTTGACATATTGGGTCAAAGAGTTAGTCATTTAGTCAAGGATTAACCATTTTGACCAAAGATGACCTTTTGGTCAGAGAATGACTTATTGGGTCAACAATAGGTCATTAGATCGAAAATTAACTTTTTTGACAAAAATTAACTTTCTATAGAAAAGTTAACATATTGGGTCAATTGGTTGTTCATTAGGCCAAGGATTGATCATTTGGACCAAAGTTGACTTTTTTTGTCAAAAGTTGAACTATTGGGTCAATGGGTTGGTCGTTGGGTCAGAAATTGATCATTTTAACCAAGGTTGACCTATTTGGTCAATGAGGTGGTCATTAAGTAAAAATTGACTATTTTGACCAAATTTGACTTTTTGGTGAAAACTTGGCATATGGGTCAATGGATTGGTCATTAGACCAAAGTTGACTTTTTAGTCAAAAGTTGACCTATTGGGTCAATGGGTTGGTCATTGCGTCAGAAATTGACCATTTCGACCAAACTCAACTTTTTGGTTAAATTTCGACCATTGGGTCAATGGGTCAAAAATTTATCATTTTTACTAAACATGACTTTTTGGTCAAAAGTTGACCTATTGGTTCAATGGGGTGGTCATTAGGTCAAAAATTGACTATTTTGACCAAAATTGACTTTTTGGTCAAAAGTTGACCTATTGGGTCAATGGGTTGGTCATTGGGTCAAGGATTAACCATTTTGACCATTTTGACCAAAGTTAACTTTTTGGTCAAAGGTTGACCTATTGGGTCAATGGGTTGATCATAGGGTCAAGGATGGACCATATTGACTGAAAGTTGACTTTTTGGTGAGAGATTAACTTATTGTGTCAATATTTGGTCATTTGGTCAAAAATTGACTATTTTGATCAAAATTAAATTATTAGTCAAAAGTTGACCCATTGGGTCAATGGGGTGGTCATTGGATCAGAAATTGACCATTTTGACCAAAGTTGACTTTTTTGTAAAAAGTTGACCTATTGGGACAATGTGGGTGTTTATTAGGTAAAAAATGACTATTTTAACCAAAATCGACTTTCTGGTCAAATGTTGACCTATTACGTCAAGGATTGATCATTTTGACCAAAGTTGACTTATTGTTCGAAGTTGATATATTGGGTCAATGGGTTGGTCGTTGGGTAAGAATTTGACCATTTTGACCAAAGTTGACTTTTTGGTCAAAAGTAGACATATTGGGTCAATGAGTTTGTCATTGGGTCAAAGATTGACCATTTTGACCAAAGTTAAATTTTTGGTCAAAAGTTCACTTATTGGGTCAATGGGTTAGTCATTGGGTCAAGGATTGACCATTTTGACCATGGTAAACTTTTTGGTCTGAGATTGACTTATTGGGTCAATAATTGGTCATTAGGTCAAAAATTGACTATTTTAACCAAAATTGAATTTTTGGTCAAAACTTAACCCAATAGGTCAATGAGGTGGACATTGGGTCAGAAATTGACCATTTTGACCAAAGTTGACTTTTTGGCCAAAAGTTTTCTTTCTAGGTTAATAGGGTGGTCAATTGGTCAAAACTTGACTATTTTGACCAAATTTGACTTTTTGGTCAAAAGTTGACCTATTGGGCCAGTAGGTTTGTCATTGGGTTAAAGATTGACCATATTAACCAAAGTTGACTTTTTGGCAAAAGTTGACCTATTAGGTCATTGGGTTTTTCATTGAGATAAGGATTGACTATTTTGACCAAAGTTGACTTTTGAGTCAAAGATTGACCTATCGGGTCAATAATTTGCCATTAGGTCAAAAATTGACAATTTTGACCAAAATTTACTTTTTGGTCAAAAGTTGACCTATTGGGTCAATGGTTTGGTCATTGGGTCTAGGATTGACCATTTTAACCAAAGTTGACTTTTTGGTCATAGATTGACTTATTGGGTCAATAATAGGTCCTTAGATAAAAAATTGACTAATTTGACCAAAATTAATTTTTGTCAAAAGTTTACCTATTCACGGATTGATCATTTTGACTAAAGTTGACTTTTTGGTCCAAAGTTGACCTATTGGGTGAATGGGTCGGTCGTTGGGTCAGAAATTGACCATTTTAACCAAAGTTGACCTATTTGGTCAATGAGGTGGTCATTAGGTCAAAAATGGATTTACCAAAATTGACCTTTTGGTGAAAAGTTGGCCAATTGGGTCAATAGGTTGCTACTTTGGTTATGGATTGACCATTTAAACTGAAGTGAACTTTTTGGTCAAAAATTGGCCTATTGGGTCAATGGGTTGGTCATTTGTTCAGAAATTGACCATCTAGACCGAAGTTTACTTTTTGGTCTAAAGTTGACCTATTAGGTCAATGGGTTCATCGTTGGGTTAGAAATCAACCAAACTTGACTTTTTGGTCAAAAGTTGACTATTAGGTAAACAGGGTGTCATTAGGTCAAGGACTGTCCATTTTGACCAAAGTTGACTTGGTCAAAAGTTGACCTATTGGGTAAATGGGGTGATCATTAGGTCAAAAATTGACTACTTCGACCAAAATTGATTTTTTGGTCAAATGATGACCTATTGGGATAATGGGTTGTTCATTGGGTCAAGGATTGACCATTTTGACCAAAGTTGACTTTTTAGTCAGAGATTGACTAATTGGGTAAATAATTGGTCATTAAGTCAAAAATTGACTATTTTAACCAAAATTGAATTTTTTTGTCTAAAGTTAACCTATTGGATCAATGGGTTGGTCGTTAGGTCAGAAATTGACTTTTTGGTCAAATGTTGACCTATTGGGTCGAGGATTGATCATTTTGACGAAAGTTCACTTGTGGGTTCAAAGTTAATCTATTGGGTTAAAGGGTTGGTGGTTCGGTCGAAATTGACCATTTTGTCCGAAGTTGACTTTTTGGTCGAAAGTTGACTGATTGGGTCGATGAGGTGGCCATTAGATTAAAAATTATCTATTTTGACCAAAATTCACTTTTTGGTCAAAAGTCGACTTATTAGGTCGATGTATTTGCCATTAGGTCAAAGATTAACAATTTTGACCAAAGTTGAATTTTTTGTCAAAGTTGACTTATTCAGTCAATAATTTGTCATTAGGTCAAAAATTGACTATTTTAACCAAAATTGAATTTTTTATCAAAATTTGACCAAGTGGGTCAATGGGTTAGAAATTGACCATTTTGACCAAAGTTGACTTTTGGTCAAAAGTTGACAAATTAAGGCAATGGAGCGGCCATTAGATAAAAAATTATCTATTTTGACCAAAATTCAGTTTTTGGTCAAAAGTTGACCTATTACGTTAATGGGTTTATAATTGGGTCAAAGATTGATCATTTTTTACCAATGTTCACTTTTTGGTTAAAAGTTAACCTGTTGGATCAATGCGTTGGTCATTGGTCAAGGAATGACCATTTTGGCCAAAGTTGACTTTTGGGTCAAATTTTGACTTATTGGGTCAATAATTGGTCATTAGATCAAAAGTTAACTATTTTGACCAACATTGACTTTTTGTTCAAAAGTTGACCTATTGGGTTAATGGGTTGGTCATTTGGTCAGACCAAAGTTGACTTTTTGGTCAGAGATTGACTTATTAGGTCAATAATAGGTCATTAGATCAAAAATTGATTATCTTGACCAAAATTGACTTTTTGGTCAAAAGTTGACCAATTTGGTCAATGGGTTGGTCATTGCGTTAAGGATTAATCATTTTGACCAAAGTTTACTTTTTTTTTCAAAAGTTGACCTATTGGGTCAATGGGTTGGTCGTTGGGTCAGAAATTGACCATTTTAACCATAGTTGACATATTTGGTCAATGGGGTGGTCATTAGGTAAAAAATTGACCATTTTGACCAAAATTGACTTTTTGGTCAAAAGTTGACCCATTGGGTCAATGGGGTGGTCATTTGGTCGAAAATTGAGTATTTTTACCAAAATTGACTTTTTGGTCAAAAGTTGACCTATTGGGTCAATGGGTTGGTCATTGGGTCAAGTATTGACCATTTTGACCAAAGTTGACTTATTTGTCAAAAGTTGACCTATTTGGTCAATATGTTGGTCATTGGGTCAAGGATGGAACATTTTAACCAAAGTTGACTTTTTGATAAGAGATTGACTTTTGTGTAAATAATTGGTCATTAAGTCCGAAGTTGACAATTTTGACCAAAATTGAATTATTAGTCAAAAGTTGACCAATTGGGTTAATGGGGTGGTAATTGGTTCAGAAATTGACCATTTTGACCAAAGTTAACTTTTTGGTAAAAATTGTCCTTTTGGGACAATGGGATGGTAATTTGGTCAAAAAATTGACTATTTTGACTAAAACTGACTTTTTGGTTAAAAGTTGACTTATTGGGTCAATAATTGTTCATTAGGTCAAAAATTGACTATTTTAACCAAAATTGAATTTTTGGTCAAAAGTTGACCCATTGGGTCAATGGGGGAGTCATTGGGTTAGAACCATAGTTGACTTTTTGGTCAAAAGCTGACCTATTGGGTTAATGGGGTGGCCATCAGGTCAAAAATTGACTATTTCGACCAAAATTGATTTTTTTGTCAAAGGTTGACCTATTGGGTCAATGGGTTTGTCATTGGGTCAAAGATTGACCATTTTTTACCAAAGTTCACTTTTTGGTCAAAAGTTAACCTATTGGATCAATGCGTTGGTCATTGGGTCAAGGATTGACCATTTTGACCAAAGTTGACTTTTGGGTCAAATTTTGACTTATTGGGCCAATAATTGGTCATTAGATCAAAAATTAGCTATTTTGACCAAAACTGACTTTTTAGTGAAAAGTTGACCTAATGAGTCAAAGGGTTGGTCATTTGGACAAACCAAAGTTGACTTTCTGGTCAAAGATTGAATTATTGGGTAATAATAGGTCATTAGATCAAAAAAAGATTATCTTGACCAAAATTGACTTTTTGGTCAAAAGGTGACCTATTAGGTCAATGGGTTGGTCATTGGGTCGAGGATTGATCATTTTGACCAAAGTTGACTTTATTTTTCAAAAGTTGACTTATTGGGTCAATAGGTTGGTCGTTGGGTCAAAAATTGACCATTTTAACCATAGTTGACATATTTGATCAATGGGGTGGTCATTAGGTAAAAAATTGACCAGTTTGACCAAAATTAACTTTTTGGTTAAAAGTTGATCTATTGGGTCAATGGGGTGGTCATTAGGTCGAAAATTGACTCTTTTGACCAAAATTGACTTTTTGGTAAAAAGTTGACCTATTGGGTCAATGGGTTGGTCATTGGGTCAAGGATTGACTATTTTGACCAAAGTTGACTTATTTGTCAAAAGTTGACCTATTTGGTCAATAGGTTGGTCATTGGGTCAAGGATGAACCATTTTGACCAAAGTTGACTTTTGATAAGAGTTTGACCTTTTGTGTAAATAATTGGTCATTAGGTCCGAACTCTACTACTTTGACCAAAATTGAATTATTAGTCAAAAGTTGACCCATAGGGTTAATGGGGTGGTCATTGGTTCATAAATTGACCATTTGGACCAAAGTGAACTTTTTGGTAAAAATTGACCCTTTGGGATAATGGGGTGGTAATTAGGTCAAAAAATTGACTATTTTGACCAAAATTGACTTTTTGGTCAAATGTTGACCTATTGCGTCAAGGATTGATCATTTTGACCAAAGTTGACTTATTGGTCCAAAGTTGATATATTGGGTCAATGGGTTGGTCGTTGGGTAAGAAATTGACTATTTTGACCAAACTTGACTTTTTGGTTAAAAGTTGACCTATTGGGTCAACGGGTTTGTCATTGGGTCAAAGATTGACCATTTTGACAAAAAGTCAAATTTTTGGTCAAAAGATGAGGTCGAAAATTTTTTATTTTAACCAAAATTAAATTTTTGGTCAAAAGATGACCTAGTGGGTCAATGGGGTGGTCATTGGTTTAGAAATTAGCCATTTTGACCAAAGTTGACTTTTTGGTCAAAAGCTGACCTATTGGGTTAATGGGGTGGCAATGAGGTCAAAATTTAACTATTTCGACGAAAATTGACTTTTTGGTCAAAGGTGGTACTAGGTCAATGGGTTTGTCATTGGGTTAAAGATTGATCATTTTTTACCAAAGAGCACTTTTTGGTCAAAAGTTGACCTATTGGATCAATCCCTTGATCATTGGGTTAAGGATTGCCCATTTTGACCAAAGTTACTTTTAGGTCAAATTTTGATTTATTGGATCAATAACTGGTCATTAGGTCAGAAATTAACAATTTTGACCAAAATTAAGTTTTTGGTGAAAAGTTGACCTATTGTGTCAATGTGTTGGTAATTTCGTCAAGGATTGACCATTTGACCAAAGTTGACTTTTTTATCAGAGATTGACTTATTGGGTCAACAATAGGTCATTAAATAAAAAATTAACTATTTTGACCAAAATTGACTTTTTGGCCAAAAGTTGACATATTCGATCAATGGTTTGGTCATGGGGTCATTGATTGATTATTTTGACCAAAGTTGACTTTTTTTTTCAAAAGTTGACCTATTCAGTCAATGGGTTGGTCGTTGGGTCAGAAATTGACTATTTTAACCAAAGTTCACCTATTTGGTCAATGTGGTGGTCATTAGGTAAAAAATTGACTATTTTGACCAAAATTAACTATTTGGTGAAAACTTGGCATATGGGTCAATGGATTGGACATTAGGCCAAAGTTGACTTTTTGGTCAAAAGTTGACCTATAGGGTCAATAGGTTGGTCATTTGGTCAGAAATTGACCATTTTGACCAAACTTGACGTTTTGGTCAAAATTTGACCTATTGGGTCAATGTGTCAGAAATTGACCATTTTGACTAAACTTGACTTTTTGGTCAAAAGTTGACCTATTGGGTCAATGGGGTGGTCATTAGGTTAAAAATTGACTATTTTGACCAAAAAGACTTTTTGGTCAAAAGTTGACCTATTGGGTTAATAGGTTGGTGATTGGGTCAAGGATTGACCATATTGACCAAAGTTGACTTTTATGTCAAAAGTTGACCTATTGGGTCAATGGGTTGGTCATTGGGTCAAGGATGGAGCATTTTGACCAAAGTTGTCTTTTTGGTAAGAGATTGACTTATTGGGTCAATAATTGGTCATTATTTGAAAAATTGACTATTTTGACCAAAATTGAATTATTTGTCAAAAGTTGACCCATTGGGTCAATGTGGTGGTCATTGGTTCAGAAATTGACCATTTTGACAAAAGTTGACTTTTTGGTAAAAAGATTACCTATTGGGAAAATGGGGTGGTAATTAGGTCAAAAATTGACTATTTTGACCAAAATTAACTTTTTGGTCAAAGGTTGACCTATTGGGTCAAGGATTGATCATTGTGACCAAAGTTGACTTATTGGTCCAAAGTTGATCTATTGGGTCAATAGGTTGTTCGTTGGATCAGAAATTGACCATTTCTACCAAAGTTGACTTTTTGGTCAAAAGTCGACTTATTGGATTAATGGGGTGGCCATTAGGTCAAAAATTGACTATATTGATAAAAGTAGACTTTTTGGTCAAAAGTTGACCTATTGGGTCAATGGGTTGGTCACTAGGTCAGGGATTATCCATTTTGACCAAAGTTAACTTTTGTGGTCAAAAGTTGACCTGTGGGATCAATCGGTTGGTCATTGGGTCAAGGATTGACCATTTTGACCAAGGTAGACTTTATGGTATGAGATTGACTTATTGGGTCAATAATTGGTCAGTAGGTCAAAAAGTGACTATTTTGACCAAAAATTAAATTTTTGGTCAAAAGTTGACCTATTGGGTCAATGAGGTGGTCATTGGGTCAGAAATTGACCATTTTGATCAAAGTTGACCTTTTTGTCAAAAGTTGACTTTCCAGGTTAATGGGGTGGTCGTTTTGTATAAAACTTAACCTATTGAGTCTGTAGGATTGTCATTGGGTCAAAGATTGACCATTTTGACCAAAGTTGACTTTTTGGTCAAAAATTGACCAATTGGGTCAATAGGTTGGTCATTGGGACAAGGATTGGCCTTTTTGACAAAAGTTGACTTTTGGGTCAAAGATTGACTTATTGGGTCAATAATTTGCCATTAGGTCAAAAATTGACTATTTTGACCAAAATTTACTTTCTGGTCCAAAGTTGATCTATTGGGTCAATGAGTTAGTCATTGGGTCAAGAATTAACCATTTTGACCAAAGTTGACTTTTTGGTCATAGACTGACTTATTGGGTCAATAATAGGTCATTAGATCAAAAATAGACTATTTTAAACAAAATTGATTTTTTGGTCAAAAGTTTTCCTTTTGGGTCAATGGGTTGTCATTGGGTCAAGGATTGATCATTTTGACCAAAGTTGAGTTTTTGGTGAAAAGTTGACCTATTGGATCAATGGGTTGGTCGTTGGGTCAGAAATTGACCATTTTAACCAAAGTTGACCTATTTGGTCAATGAGGTGGTCATTAGGTCAAAAATTGACTATTTTGTCCAAAATTAACTTTTTGGTGTACAGTTGGCCGATTGGGTTAATGGGTTGTTCATTTGGTCAAGGATTGACCACTTAGACCGAAGTGGACTTCTTGATCAAAATTTGACCTATTGGGTCAATGGGTTGGTCATTTGGTCAGAAATTGACCATTTAGACCGATGTTGACTTTTTAGTCTAAAGTTGGCCTTTTGGGTCAATGGGTTGGTCGTCGGGTCAGAAATTGACCATTTTGACCAAAGTTGAGTTTTTCGTCAAAAGTTTACCTATTGGGTCAATGGGGTGGCCATTTGTTTTAAAATTGACTATTTTGACCAAAATTAACTTTTTGGTCAAAAAGTTGACTTATTGGGTCAGTGGGTTGGTCGTTGGGTCAGAAATTGACCATATTGACCAAGGTTAACTTTTTGGTCAAAAGTTGACTTACTAAGTTAAGGGGATGGCCATTAGGTCAAAAATTAACTATTTTGACCAAAATTAACTTTTTAGTCAAAAGTTGACCTACTGGGTCAGTAGGTTTGTCATTGGGTCAAAGATTATCCATTTTGACCAAAGTTGACTTTTTGGTTAAAAGTTAACCTATTGGGTCAATGGGTAGGTCATTGGGACAAGGATTGACCATTTTGACCAAAGTTTACTTTTGGGTCTATGATTGATTTATTGGGTCAATAATTTGCCATTATGTCAAAAATTGACTCTTTTGACCAAAATTAACTTTTGACCAAACTTGACTTTTTGGTCAAAAGTTGACCTATTTTGTAAATAGGGTGGTCATTAGTTCAAGGATTGACCATTTTGGATAATGGGGTGGTCATTAGGTCAAAAATTGACTTTTTTGTCAAAAGTTGACCTATTGGGTCATTGAGGTGGTCATTAGGGCAAAAATTGACAATTTCCACCAAAATTGATTTTTTGTCAAAAGTGACCTATTTGGATAATTGGTTGTTCATTGGGTCATGGGTTGACCATTTTGATCAAAGTTGACTTTTTAGTCAGAGATTGACTTTTTGGGTCAACAATTGGTCATTGGTCAAAATTTGCTTATTTTAACTAAAATTAAATTTTTGGTCTAAAGTGACCTATTAGGTCAATGGGTTGGTCGTTGGGTCAGAAATTGACCATTTTAAGTAGTGTTGACTTTTTAGTCAAAAGTTGACATATTGGGTAAATAGGGTGGTCATTAAGTCAAGAATTTACCATTTTGACCAAAGTTGACTTTTTGGTCAAAAGTTGACCTATTGCGTCAATGAGGTTGTCAATAGGTCAAAAATTGACTATTTTGACCAAAATTGATTTTTTGCTAAAAAATTGACCTATTGGGATAATGGGTTGGTCATTGGGTCAAGAATTGACCATTTTGGCCAAAGTTGACTTTTGGGTAAAATTTTGACTTATTGGGTCAATAACTGGTCATTTGGTCAAAAATTGACTATTTTGACAAAAATTGACTATTTTGACAAAAATTGACTATTTTGACAAAAATTGATATTTTGGTCAAAAGTTGACATATTGGGTTAATGGGTTGGTTATTTGGTAAAGGACTTACCATTTTGACCAAAGTTGAATTTTTGGTCAGAGATTTACTTATTGGGTCAATAATAGGTCATTAGATCGAAAATTGACTATTTTGACCAAACATGACTTTTTGGTCAAAAGTTGACCTATTGGGTCAATGGGTTGGTCAATGGGTCAAGGATTGATCATTTTGATAAAAGTTAACTTTTTTTATCAAAAGTTGACCTATTGGGTCAATGGGTTAGTCGTTGGGTCAGAAATTGACCATTTTAGCCAAAGTTGACCTATTTGGTCAATATGGTTCTCATTAGGTCAAAAATTATCTATTATGACAAAAATTGACTTTTTAGTCAAAAGTTGACCTATTCAGTCAATGGGTTCGTCATTGGGTCAGGGATTGACCATTTTGACCAAAGTTCACTATTTGGTCAAATGTTGACCTATTGGGCCAATGACTTGGTCATTGGGTCAAGGATGGACCATTTTGACCAAAGTTGACTTTTTGGTAAGAGATTAACTTACTGTGTCAATAATTGGTCATTCGGTCAAAAATTGACTATTTTGACCAAAATTGAATTATTAGTCAAAAGTTTGCCCATTGGGTCAATGGGGTGGTCATTAGATCAGAAATTGAATATTTTAACTAAAGATGACTTTTTGGTAAAATGCTTTATTGGGACAATGGGGTGATAATAAGGTCAAAAATTAACTATTTTCACCAAAATTGGCTTTTTGGTCAAATGTTGACCTATTGCGTCAAGGATTGATCATTTTGACTAAAGTTGACTTATTGGTCCAAAGCTGATCTATTGGGTCAATGGGTTGGTCGTTGGGTCAAAAATTGTCCATTTTGACCAAACTTGACTTTTTGGACAAAAGTTGACCTATTGGTTCAATGGGGGTAGCCATTAGGCAAAAAATTGTATATTTTGACCAAAATTGACATTTTGGTCAAAAGTTGACCTATTGGGTCAATGGGTTTGTCATTAGGTTAAAGATTGACCATTTTGCCCAAAGTTGAATTTTTGGTCAAAAGTTGACTTATTGGGCCACTAATTGGTCGTTAGGTAAAAAATTGGCTATTTTAACCAAAATTGAATTTTGGTCAAAAGTTGACACAATGGGTCTATGGGGGTGGTCATTGGGTTAGAAATTCACCATTTTGACCAAAGTTGACTTTTTGGTTAAAAGTTGACCTATTAGGTTAATGGGATGGCCATTAGGTCAAAAATTGACTATTTCGACCAAAACTGACTTTTCGATCCAACGTTGACCTATTAGGTTAATGGGATCATCATTGGCTCAAAGGCTGACCATTTTTTTTACCAAAGTTAACTTTTTGGTCAAAACCTGACCAATTAGATCAATGGGTTGGTCATTGGGTCTAGGATTGACCTTTTTGACCAAAGTTGACTTTTGGGTCAAATTATGACTTATTGGGCCAATAATAGGTCATTAGGTCAAAAATTGACTTTTTGGTCAAAAGTTGACCTATTGGGTCAATTGGTTGGTTGTTTGGTCAAGGATTGACCACTTTGATCAAAGTTAACCTTTTGGTCAGAAATTGACTTATTGGTTCAATAAAAGGTCATTAGATAAAAAATGACAATTTTGACCAAATTGACTTTTTGGTCAAAAGTTGACCTATTGTGTTAATGGGTTGGTCATTGGGTCAAGGATTGATCATTTTAACCAAAGTTGACTTTTTTGTCAAAAGTTGACCTATAAGGTCAATGGGTTGGTCGTTGGGTCAGAAATTGACCATTTTAACCAAAGTTGACTTATTTGATCAATGGGGTGGTCATTCGGTAAAAATTGACTATTTTGACCAAAATAGACTTTTTGGTGAAAACTTGGCATATGGGTCAATGGATGGGTCATTAGACCAAAGTTGACCTATTGAGTCAATGGGTTGGTCATTGGATCGAGAATTGACTGATTTGACTGAAACTTAACTTTTTAGTCGATATTTCACATGATTGAGTCAATGGGTCGAAGATTGATCCATTTTGACCGAACTTGATTTTTTGTTCGAACGTTGACTCTATGGGTCGATGGGGTGGTCATTATGTCAAAATTTACTATTTTGACCAAAATTGAGTTTTTAGTCAAAAGTTGACCTATTGGGTCAATGGGTTGGTCATTGGGTCAAGGATTGACCATTTTGACGAATATTGACTTTTTGGTAAAAAGTTAACCTATTGGGTTAATGGGTTGGTCATTAGGTCAAGGATGGACCATTTTGACGAAGGTTGACTTTTTCGTAAGAGATTGACTTATTGGGTCAATAATTGGTCATTAGGTCAAAAGTTGACTTTTTTAACCAAATGTTAATTATTAGTCAAAAGTTGACTGATTGGTCAATGGGGTGGTCATTGGATCAGAAATTGATCATTTTGACCAAAGTTGACTTTTAGGTAAAAAGTTAACCTATTGGTACAATGGGGTGGTAATTAGGTCAAAATTGACTATTTTGACCAAAATTGATATTTTAATCAAATGTTTTCCTATTGGGCTAAGGATAGATCAGTTTGACCACAGTCGACTTATTGGTCCAAAATTTATCAATTAGGTCAATGGGTTTGACATTGGGTCAACTTTTTAGTCAAAAGTTGACCTATTGAGTCAAAAATTGACTTATTTGACCAATATTGAATTATTAGTCAAAAGTTAACCCATTGGGTCAATGGGGTGGTCATTGGATCAGAAATTGACCATTTCGACCAAAGTTGACTTTTTGGTAAAAAGTTGACCTATTGGGTCAATGGGGTTGTAATTAGGTCAAAAATTGAGTATTTTGACCAAAATTAACTTTTTGTCGAAGTTTGACCTATTGGGTCAAGGATTGATCATTTTGACCAAACTTGACTTATTGGTCCAAAGTTGATCTATTAGGACAATGTGTTGGTCGTTCGGTCAGAAATTGATCATTTTGACCAAAGTTGACTTTTTGGTCAAAAGTTGACCTATTGGGTCATTGGCGTGGTTAAGGTAAAAAAATTGACTATGTTGACCAAAATAGACTTTTTGGTCAAAAGTTAACCTTTTTGGTGAATGGGTTGGTCATTGGGTTAAGGATTAACTATTTTAACCAAAGTTAACTTTTTGGTTAAAAGTTAACCTGTTGGGTCAATGGGTTGGTCATATGGTCCAGGATTGACCATTTTTGACCAAGGTAAACTTTTTGGTCTGAGATTGACTTATTGGGTTAATAATTGGTTACTAGGTCAAAAATCGACTATTGACCGCATTGAGTTGATGTGGTGAGTCATTAGGTCAGTAAATTGACCATTTTGACCGAAGTTGACTTCTTAGGTTAATAGAATTGGCCATTAGGTCGAAAATTGACTATTTTGACAAAAATTAAATTTTTGGTCGAAAGTTGACTTGCTCGGTCGATGGGTTTGTCATTAGGTCGAAGATTGACCATTTTGACCAAAGTTGACTTTTGACTTGATTAGAGTCGATGGGTAGGTCATTGGGAAAGGATTAACCATTTTGACCAAAGTTGGCTTTTGATTCAAAGATTGAATTATTGGGTCAATAATTTGTCATTTGGTCAAAAATTGACTATTTTGACCAAAATATACTTTTTGGTCAAAAGTTGACCTATTGGGTTAATGAGTTGGTTATTGGGTCAAGGATTGACCATTTTGACCAAAGTTGACTTTTTGGTCAAAAGTTGACATATTAGGTCAATGGGTTGGTCATTGGGCAAGGATGGAGCATTTTGATAAAAGTTGAGTTTTAGGTTCATTAGGTCAAAAATGACTATTTTGACCAAAATTGAATAATTAGTCAAAAGTTGACCCATTGGCTCAATGGGGTAGTCATTGGATCAGAAATTGACCATTTTAACCTAAGTTGACTTTTTGGTAAAAAGTTTACCTATTGGGAAAGTGGTGTGGTAATTAGGTGAAAAATTGTCTATTTTGACCAAAATTGACTTTTTGGTCAAAGGTTGACCTATTGGGTTAAGGAATGATCATTTTGACCAAAGTTGACTTATGGGTCTAGAGTTGATATATTGGGTTAATGGGTTGGAAGTTGGGTCAAAAATTGACCAGTTTGACCAAAGTTGACTTTTTGGTCAAAAATCGACCTATTGGATTAATGGGGTGGTCATTAGGCAAAAAATTGAATATATTAACAAAAATATACTTTATGGTCAAAAGTTGACCTATTGAGTCAACATGTTGGTCATTGGGTCCGGAATTAACCATTTTGATAAAAGTTGAATTTTTTGTCAAAAGTTGACTTGTTAGGTCAATGGGTTGGTCATTTGGTCAAGGATTGACCACTTTGACCAATGTAGTCTTTTTGGTCTGAAATTGACTTATTGGGTCAATAATTACTCATTAGATCAAAATTTGACTATTTTAAGCAAAATTGAATTATTAGTCAAAAGTTAACCCGTTGGGTCAATGGGGTGGTCATTGGATCAGAAATTGAACATTTAGACCAAAGTTGACTTTTTGGTAGAAATTTGACCTATTGGGACAATGGGGTTGTAATTAAGTCAAAAATTGACAATTTTGACCAAATTTGACTTTTTGGTCAAATGTTGACCTATTTAATCAAGGATTGATCATTTTGACCAAAATTGACTTATTGGTCCAAAGTTGACCTATTGGGATAATTGGGTGGTCATTGAGTCAAGGATTGATCATTTTAACCAAAGTTGGCTTTTGGGTCAACTTTTGACTTATTGGGCCAATAATTAGTCATTGGGTCAAAAATTGACTATTTTAACCAAAATTGACTTTTTGGTCAAAAGTTGACCTATTGAGTCAATGGGTTAATCTTCTGGTTAAGAAATGATCATTTTGACCAAAGTTGACTTTTTTTTGTCAAAAGTTGACCTATTGGGTCAATGGGGTGGTTATTGGGTTAAAAATTAACCATTTTAACCAAAGTTGACATATTTGGACAATGGGGTGGTCATTAGGTACCAAATTAACTATTTTGACCAAAATTGACTTTTCGGTGAAAACTATATAGGTCAATGGATTGGTCATTGGACCAAAGTTGACTTTTTGGCCAATAGTTGACCTATTAGGTCAATGGGTTGGTCATTGGGTCAGAAATTGACCATTTTAACCAAACTTGACTTTTGGTCAAATTTTGCTTATTGGGTTAATGGGTAAGAAATTGATCATTTTGACCAAACTTGACTTTTTGGTCAAAGTTGATATATTGGGTCAATGGGGTGGTCATTAGGTCAAAATTTGACTATTTTGACCAAAATTGACTTTTTGGTCAAAAGTTGACCTATTGGGTCAACGGGTTGGTCATTGGGTCAAGGATTGACCATTTTGACCATAGTTGAGTTTTTGGTCAAAAGTTGACCTATTAGATCAAGAATGGACCATTTTGACCAAAGTTGACTTTTTGGTAAGAGTTTGACTTTTCGTGTCAATAATTTGTCATGAGGTCAAAAATTGACTATTTTGACCAAAATTGAATTATTAGTTAAAAGTTGACCCATTAGGTTAATGGGTTGGTCATTGGATCAAAAATTGACCATTTTTGACCTAATGGGGTGATAATTAGGTCAAAAATTGACTATTTTGTCCAAAATTGACTTTTTGGTCAAATGTTGACCTATTGCGTCAAGGACTGATCATTTTGACCAAGGTTGACTTGTTTGTCCAAAGTTGATCTATTCGGTCAATGGGTTGGTCGTTGGGTCAGAAATTCATTATTTTGACCAAAGTTGACTTTTTGGTCAAAAGTTGAGCTATTTGGTCAATGGGGTGGCCATTAGGTCAAAAATTGTCTATTTTGCCCAAAATTAACTTTTTGGTCAAATGTTGACCTATTGGTTCAATGGGTTGATCATTAGGTCAAGGATTGACCATTTTGACCAAGGTATACTTTTTGGTCTGAGATTGACTTATTAGATCCATAAGTGGTCATTAGGTCAAAATTGAATTATAAGTCAAAAGTTGTCCCATTAGGTCAATTGGTGGTCATTGGATCAGAAACTGACCATTTTGACCAAAGTTAACTTTTTATGAAATAGTTGATTTATTAGGACAAAGGGGTGGTAATTAGGTAAAAAATTGACAATTTCGAGCAAAATTGACTTTTTGGTCAAATGTTGACCTATTGCGTCGAGGCTTAATCATTTTAACCAAAGTTGACGTATTGGTCCAAAGTTTATCTATTGGGTCAATGGGTTGGTCGTGGGGTAAGAAATTGACCATTTTGACCAAATTTGACTTTTTGGTCAAATGTTGACCTATTAGGTCAAGGGGGTGGCCATTAGGTAAAAATTATTTATTTTGACCAAAATTCAGTTTTTGGTTAAAAGTTGACCTATTGGGTGAATGGGATTGTAATTGGAACAAAGATTAACCATTTTTACCAAAGTTCAATTCTTGGTCAAATGTTGATTTATTGGGTCAATAATTGGTCATTAGGTCAAAAATTGATTATTTTAACCAAAATTGAATTTTTGGTCGAAAGTTAACCCATTGGGTTAATGGGGTGGCAATGAGGTCAAAATTGACTATTTCGACCAAAATTGACTTTTTGGTCAAAGGTTGACCTATTGGGTCAATTGGTTTGTCATTGGGTCAAAGATTGACCATCTTTTACCAAAGTTGACTTTTTGGTCAGAAGTTGACCTATTGGATTAATGCATTGGTCGTTGGGTCAAAGATTGACCATTTAAACAAAGTTCACTTTTAGGCCAAATTCTGACTTATTGGGTCAATATTTGGTCACTAGGTCAAAATTGATTATTTTGACCAAAATTGACTTTTGGTCAAAAGTTGTCATTTTCTGTCAATGTGTTGGTCATTGGTCAAAGATTGATCATTTGACCAAAGTTGACTTTTTGGTCCGAGATTGACTTATTGGGTCAATAGGTCATTAGATCGAAAATTGACTATTTAGACAAAAATTTGTTTTTTGGTCAAAGGTTGACCTATTGGATCAATGGGTTGGGCTTTAGGTCAAGGATTGATCATTTTGACCAAAGTTGACTTTTTTTAAAAAAAGTTGATCTATTGGGTCAATGGGTTGGTCGTTGGGTTAGAAATTAACCATTTTAATTAAAGTTGACCTATTGGGCTAATCGGGTGGTCATTAGGTAAAAAATTGACAATTTTGACCGAAATTGACTTTTTGGTGAAAACGCGGCATAATGGATTGGTCATTGGGCCAAAGTTGAATTTTGGGTCAAAAGTTAACGAATTGGGTTAATAGGTTGGTCATTGGGTGACCATTTGGACCAAACTTGACTTTTTAGTCAAAATTTGTCATATTTGGTCAATGGGTCAGAAATTGACCATTTTGCCTAAAATTGACCATTTGGACGAATTGGGTTAATAGGTTGGTCATTGGGTGACCTATAGGGTCAATGTGTTAGAAATTGACCATTTTGACCAAACTTTACTTTTTGGTTAAAACTTGACCTATTGGGTCAATAGGGTGGTCGTTAGATCAAAAATTGACTTTTTTAAACAAAATTAACTTTTTGGTCAAAAGTTGACTTATTGGGTTAATGGGTTGGTCATTGGGTCAAGGATTGACTATTTTGACCAAAGTTGACTTTTTGGTCAAAAGTTGACCTATTGGGTCAATTGGTAAGTCATTGGGTCAAGGATGGAGCATTTTGACCAAAGTTGACTTTTTCGTAAGAGATTGACTTATTGGGTAAATAATGGTCATTAGGTGAAAAATTGACTATATTGACCAAAATTGAATAATTAGTCAAAATTTAACCCATTGAGTCATTGGGGTGGTCATTGGATCAGAAATTGACCATTTTGACCTAAGTTGACTTTTTGGTAAAAATTTTACCTATTGGGACAATGGGGTGATAATTAGGTAAAAAATTGTCTATTTTGACCAAAATTTGCTTTTTGGTCAAAGGTTGAACTATTAGGTCAATGAATGATTATTTTGACCAAAGTTAACTTATTGGTCTAAAGTTGATCTATTGGGTCAATGGGTTAGTCGTTAGGTCAGAAGTTGACTATTTTGACCAAAGTTGACTTTTTTGTCAAAAGTTGACCTATTAGATTAATGGGGTGGTCATTAGGTCAAAAATTGACTAAATTAACAAAAATAGACTTTTTGGTCAAAAGTTGACCTATTGGGTCAACGGGTTGGTCATTGGGTCAAATGTTGACCTGTTGGGTCAATGGGTTTGGTCATTGGGTCAAGGATTGACGATTTTGACCAATGTAGTCTTTTTTGGTCTGAGATTGACTTATTGGGTCAATAATTGGTCATTAGGTCAAAAATTGACTATTTTGACCCAAATTGAATTTTTGGTCAAACGTTGACCCATTGGATTAATGAGGTGGTCATTATGTCAAAAATTGACCATTTTGACCAAAGTTGACTTTTTTGTCAAAAGATGACTTTCCAGTATAATGGGGAGGCCATTTGGCAAAAAAATGATTATTTTGACAAAAATTGACTTTTTGGTCAACAAGTTGACTTTTTGGGTCAGTAGGTTTTTCATTGGGTCCAAGATTGACCATTTTGACCAAAGTTAACTTTTGGGTCAAAGATGGACTTATTTGGTCAATGGGTTTGTCTTTGGGTCAAGGATTGACCATTTTAACCAAAGTTGACCTTTTGGTCAGAGATTGACTTATTGGGTCAATAATTGGTCATTATGTCAAAAATTGACTATCTTGGCCAAAATTGAATTTTTGGTCGAAAGTTGATCCTTTGGATCAATGGGGAGGTCATTGGGATAGAAATTGACCATTTTGAGCGAAGTTGACTTTTTAGTAAAAAGTTGATTGATTGGGTTAATGAGGTGGCCATTATGTCAAAAATTGACTATTTCGAACAAAATTGACTTTTTGGTCAAAGGTTGACCTATTGGGTAAATCGGTTTATCATTGGGTCAAAAAATGACCACTTTTTACCAAAGTTTAGTTTTTGTTGAAAAGTTAACCTATTAGAAAAGTTGACCAATGCTTTCTTTTGGGTTAAAGATTGACGTATTGGGTCAATAATAGGTCATTAGATTAAAAGTTGACAATTTTGATCAAAATTGAGATTTTGGTCAAAAGTTTACCTATTAGGTAAATGGGTTAGTCATTATGTCAAGGATTAATCATTTTAACCAAAGTTGACTTTTTGGTTAAAAATTGACCTATTGGGTCAATGGGCTGGTCGTTGGGTCAGAAATTGACCATTTAGACCGAAGTTGACTTTTTGGTCAAAAGTTGACCTATTGGGTCAATGGGTTGGTCGTTGGGTCAGAAATTGACCATTTTAGCCAAATTTGACTTTTTGGTCAAAAGTTGACCTATTGGGTAAATAGGGTGGTCATTAGGTCAAGAATTGACCATTTTGACCAAAGTTGGCTTTTTGGTCAAAAGTTGACTTATTGGGTCAATGGATTGGTGGTCATTTGGTCTAAAATTAACTATTTTGACCAAAATTGACTTTTTGGTCAAAATTTGACCTATTAGGTCAATGGGTTGTTCACTTTTTAGTCAGATATTTACTTATTGGGTTAATAATTGGTCATTAGGTCAAAAATTGACTATTTTGACCAAAATTGAATTATTAGTCAAAAGTTGACCATTGGGTCAATGGGGTGGTCAATGGATCAGAAATTAACCATTTTGACTAAGGTTAACTTTTTGGTAAAAAGTTGACCTATTGGGTCAATGGGGTGATAATTAGGTCAAAAATTAACTATTTTGACCAAGATTGACTTTTTGGTCAAAGGTTGACCTAATAAGTAAAGGATTGATCATTTTGACCAAAGTTGACTTATTGGTCCAAAGTTGATCTATTGGGTCAATGGTCGTTGGGTCAGAAATTGACCATTTCTACCAAAGTTAACTTTTTGGTCAAAAGTTGACCTATTGGGTCAATGGGGTCATTAGGTAAAAAATTGACTATATTGACCAAAATAGACTTTTTGGTCATAAGTTGACCTATTTGGTCAATGGGTTGGTCATTGGGTCAAGGATTAACCATTTTGACCAAAGTTGACTTTTTGGTCAAAAGTTGACATGTTGGGTCAATGAGTTGGTTATTAGGTCAAGTTTGACACTTTTGACCAAGGTTGACTTTTCGGTCTGAGATTGACTTCTCGGGTCAAAAATTGGTTCTTAGGTAAAAAATTGTCTATTTTGACCAAAATTGAATTTTTTTTTTCAAAATTTGACCCATTGGGTCAATGAGGTGGTCATTGGGTGAGAAATTGACCATTTTGACCAAAGTTGACTTTTTGGTTAAAAGTTGACTCACTTGGTTAAAGGGTGGCCACTAGGTGAAAAAATGACTATTTTGACCAAAATTGACTTTTTGGTCAAAAGTTGACTTATTGGGTCAATAGGTTCGTCATTGGGTCATAGATTGACCATTTTGACCAAAGTTGACTTTTTGGTCAAAAGATCTATTGGGTCAATGGGTTGGTCATTGGGACAAGGATTGACCATTTTGACCAAAGTTGACTTTTGGGTCAAAGATTGACTTATTGTGACAATTATTTGTCATTCGGTTAAAAATTGACTACTTTGACAAAAATTTAGTAAATTTTGGTCAAAAGTTGACTTATTGGGTCAATGGGTTGGTCATTGGGTCAAAGATTGACCATTTTGACCAAAGTTGATATGCTGGTCAAAGTAGACCTATTAGGTCAAAGGGTTGGTCATTGGGTCAGAAATTGACCATTTTGACCAAAATTAACTTTTTTGTCAAAAGATGACATATTGGGTCAATAGGTTGGTCGTTGTGTCAAGGATTGGCCATTTAGACCAAAGTTGACTTTTTGGTCAAAAGTTGACCTATTGGGTCAATTGGTCGGTCATTCGGTCAGAAATGGACCATTTAGACCGAAGTTGACTTTTTGGTCTAAATTTGACCTATTGGGTCAATGAGTTGGTCGTTGGGTCAGAAACTGTCCATTTTGACCAAACTTGACTTTTTGGTCAAAAGTTGACCTATTGGGTCAATGGGTTGTTCATTGGGTCAAGGATAGACCATTTTGACCAAAGTTGACTTTTTAGTCAGAGATTGACTTATTGGGTCAATAATTGGTCATTAAGTCAAAATTTGACTATTTTAACCAAAATTGAATTCTTTGTCAAAATTTGACCCATTGGGTCAATGGGGTGGTCATTGGGTCAGAAATTGACCATTTTGAACCAAGTTGACTTTTTGGTCAAAGGTTAACCTATTGGGTCTATGGGGTAGCCATTCGGTCAAAAATTGACTATTTTGACCAAGGTTGACTTTCTGGTCAAAAGTAGACCTATTAGGCCAAAGGGTTGGTCATTGGGTCAGAAATTGACCATTTTGACCAAAATTGACTTTGGCGTCAAAAGTTAACCTATTGGGTCAATGGGTTAGTCATTTAATCAAGGATTGACCATTTTGACCAAAGTTGACTTTTTGGTCAAAAGTTGGCCTCTTAGGTCAATGAGTTGGTCATTGGCTCAAGGATTTACCATTTTGACCAAAGTTAACTTTTTGGTCAGTTATTGATTTATTAGGTCAATAATTGGTCATTAGGTCAAAAATTGACTATTTTGACCAAAATTGAATATTTGGTCAAATGTTGACCTATTGGGTTAATGAGGTGGTCTTTGGGTCAGAAATTGACCATTTTGACCAAATTTAAATTTTTGGTCAAAAGTTGACCTATTGGGTGAATGGGGTAGCATTAGGCTAAAAATTGACTATTTGACAAAAATTGACTTTTTGGTCAAAAGTTGACCTAATGGGTCAAGTGGTTGGTCATTCGGTCAAGGATTGACCATTTTGACCAAATTTAACTTTTTGGTCAAAAGTTGACTTATTGTGTCGATGGGCTGGTCATTGGGTCAAGGATTGACCATTTTGACCAAAGCTGACATTTTGGTCAAAGATTGACTTATTGGATCAATAAGTGGTCATTAGTTCAAAAAATGACTATTCTGACCAAAATTGACTTTTTGATCAAAAGTTGACCTATTGGTTTAATTGGTTGTTCATCAGGTCAAGGATTGACCATTTTGATCAAAGTTGACTTTTTGGTCAAAAGTTGACATATTGGATCAATGAGTTAGTAATTGGGTCAAGCGTTGACCATTTTGACCAATGTTTATTTTTTAGTTAAAAAATGACTTGTTGGGTCTATAATTGGACATTAGGTCAAAAATTGAGAATTTTGACCAAAAGTTGACTTTTTGGTCAAAAGTTGATCTATTGGGTTAATGGGGTGGTCATTGGGTCAAGGATTGACCATTTTGTCCAAAACTGACGTTTTGGTCAAAGATTGACTTATTGGATCAATAATCGGTCTTTAGGTCAAAAAATGACTATTTTGACCAAAATTGACTTTTTTGTCAAAAGTTGACATATTGGGTCAATGGGTTGATCATTAGGTCAAGGATTGACCATTTTGACCAAAGTTGATTTTTTTGGTCAAAAGTTGACCTATTGGGTCAATGGGCTGGTGATTGGGTCAATGATTGACCATTTTGATTAAAGTTGACTTTTTTGTCAAAGATTGACTAATTGGGTAAACAATTGGTCATTAGGTTAAAAATTATCTTTTTTGTCAAAAGCTGCCAATGGGGTGGCCATTAGGTCAAAAAATTGACTATTTTGACTAAAATTAACTGTTTGGTCAAAAGTTGACCTATTGGGTCAATGGATTTGTCATTGGGTCAACGGTTGACCATTTTGACCAAAGTTGAGTTTTTGGTCAAAAGTTGACCTATTGGGTCAATGGGTTGTTCATTGGGTCAAGGATTGACCATTTTGACCAAGCCTAACTTTTTGGTCTAAGATTGAGTTATTGGGTCAATAATTGGTCATTAGGTTAAAAATTGACTATTTTGACCAAAATTGAATTTTTGGTCAAAAATTGACCCATTGGGTCAATAAGGTGTTCATAGAGTCAGAAATTGACCATTTTGACCAAAGTTGTCTCACTAGGTTATTGGGGTGACCATAAGGTAAAAAATTGACTATTTTGACCAAAATTAGCTTTTTGGTCAAAAGTTGACACATTGGGTCAATTGGTTTGTCATTGGGTCAAAGATTGTCCATTTTGACCAAAGTTGACTTTTTGGTCAAAAGTTGACCTATTGGGTCAATGGGTTGGTCATTGGGATAAGGATTGACCATTCTGACCAAAGTTCACTTTTGGGTCAAAGATTGACTTATTGGGTCAATAATTTGCCATTAGGTCCAAAATTGACTATTTTGATCAAAATTTGCTTTTTGGTCAAAAGTTGACATGTTGGGTTAATGGGTTGGTGATTGTGTCATGGATTGATCATTTTGACCAAAGTTGACTTTTTGATCAAAGGTTGACCTAATGGGTCAATGGGTTGGTCGTTTGATCATAAATTCACCATTTTAACCTAAGTTGACCTATTTAGTTAATGAGATGGTCATTAGGTAAAAAATTGACTATTTTGACCAAAATTGACTTTTTGGTGAAAAGTTGGACAATTCGGTCAATGGGTTGGTCATTTGGTCAAAGATTGACTACATAGACTAAAGTGGACTTTTTGGTCAAAAGTTGACCTATTAGGTCAAAGGGTTGATCATTTGGTAAGAAATTAAACATTTAGACCGAAGTTGACATTTTAATCTAAAGTTGACTTATTGGGTCAATGTGTTGGTCGTTAGGTCAGAAATTGACCATTTTGACCAAACTTGAGCAAAATCGGCTTTTTGACCAAAGTTGCCTTTGGATCAAATATTGACTTATTGGCTCAATAGATAGTCATTAGGTCAAAAATTGACAATTTTGACCAAAATTGAAAATTTTGACCAAAAATGACTTTTTGGTCAAAATTGACCAAAGTTAACATTTTGGGTCAATGGGTTGGTCATTTGGTCAAGGATTGACCATTTTGAGCAAAGGAACTTTCTGGTCAAAAGCAGACCTATAAGGTAAAAGGGTTAGTCATTGGATCAGAATTTGACTATTTTGACTAAAATTGACATTTTAGTGAAAAGTTGACATATTGGGTGAATGAGTTGGTCAAATATTGACCATTTTGACCAAAATTGACTTTTTGGTCAAATATTGACTTACTGGGTCAATAATTGGTCATTAGGTCAAAAATTGACAATTTTGACCAAAATTGACTTTTTGGTCAAAAGTTGACCTATTGGGTCGATGGGTTGGTTATTGGGTCATGGATTGACCATTTTGACCAAAGTTGACTTTTTTGTTAGAGTCTAATTGGGTTAATAATAGGTCATTAGATCAAAAATTGTCTATTTTGACCAAAGTTGACCTTTTGGTCGAAGGATGATCTATTGGGTCAATGGGTTGGTCATATAGTCAAGGATTAATCATTTTCACCAAATTTAACTTTTTGGTCAAAAGTTGACTTATTCGGTTAATGGGTTGGTCGTTGAGTCATTAGGTAAAAAATTGTTTATTCTGACCAAAATTGACTTTTTAGAGAAAAATTGGCATATTTGGTCGATGGGTTGGTCATTGAGTCAAGGATTGACCATTTTGACCAAAGTTGACATTTGGGTCAGAGATTGACTTATTGGGTTAATAATTGGTCATTTGGTCAAAATTTGACTATTTTATCCAAAATTGAATTTTTGGTTAAATGTTAACTCATTGGGTCAATGGGGTTGTCATTGGGTCAGAAATTGACCATTTTGACTAATGTTAACTTTTTGGTCAAAAGTTGACATATTGGGTCAATAGGGTGGACATTAGGTCAAAAATTGATTATTTTGACCAAAATTGACTTTTTGAGCAATAGTTGACCTATTAGGTTAATGGATTTGTCATTAGTTTAAGGATTGACTACTTTGACGAAATTTAGTTTTTTGATCGAAAGTTGACATATTGGGTCAATGTGTTTGTGATTAGGTCAATGATAGACCATTTGGCCAAAGTTGGCTTTTTGGTCAAAGATTGACTAATTGGGTCAATAATTGGTCTTTAGGTCAAAAATTGACTATGTTTTACCAAAATTGACTTTTTGGTCAAAAGTTGACCTGTTGTGTCAATGGGTTGGTCATTGGGTCAAGGATTGACCATTTTGACCAAAGTTGATATTCTGGTCGAAAGTAGACCTATTATGTCAAAGGGTTGGTCATTGGGTCAAAAATTGACCAATTTGACCAAAATTAACTTTTTTGTCGAAAGATGACCTATTTGGTCAATGAGTTGGTCATTGGGTTAAGGATTGACCATTTTGACAAAAGTTGACTTTTTGGTCAAAAGTTGACCTATTGGGTCAATGGGTTAGTCATTGGCTCAAGGATTGACCATTTTGACCAAAATTGACTTTTCGGTCAGAGATTGACTAATTGGGTCAATAATTGGCCATTAGGTCAAAAATTATCTATTTTTTTTACCTAAATTGACTTTTTGTTAAAAGTTGATCTATTAGTTTAGTGGGTTGGTCATTGGGTCAAGGATTTATCATTTTGAACAAAGTTGGCTTCTTGGTCAAAAGTTGACCTATTGGGTCAATGAGTTGGTCATTGGGTCAAAGATTGACCATTATGACCAATGTAGACTTTTTGTTCTAAGATTGACTTATTGGATAAATAATTTGCCATAAGGTCAAAAATTGGTTATTTTGACAAAAATTGACTTTTTGGTCAAAAGTTGTTCTATTGCATCAATGAGTTGTTCATTAGGTCAAGATTTGAGAATTTTGACCAAAGTTGACTTTTTCCTCAAATGTTGATCTATTGGGTCATTGGGTTAGAAATTGACCATATTGATCAAAGTTAACTTTTAGGTCAAAAGTTGACCTATTTGGTTAATGGGGTGGTCATTAAGTCAAAAATTGACTATTTTGACCAAAATAAACTTTTTTGTCAAAAGTTGACCTTTTGGGTCAGTGGGTTTGTCTTTGGGTCAAGGATTGACCATTTTAACCAAAGTTGACCTTTTAGTCAGAGATTGACTTAATGGGTCAATAATTGGTCGTTATGTCAAAAATTGACTATCTTGACCAAAATTGAATTTTTGTTCAAAAGTTAACCCTTTGGATCAATGGGGTGGTCATTAGGATAGAAATTGTCCATTTTGACCCAAGTTGACTTTTTAGTAAAATGTTGATTGATTGGGTTAATGAGGTGGCATTAGTCGAAAATTAGTGTCGAACAAAATTGACTTTTTGGTGAGTTGACTATGGTAAATCGATTATCATTGGTTAAATTGACCCTTTTTGAAGTTGACTTTGTTGAAAAGTTGACCTATTGGAAAAGTTGACTAAAGTTTTCTTTTGGGTTATATATTGACTTATTCGGTCAATAATATGTCATTAGATCAAAAATATGACTATTTTGATCAAAATTGACTTTTTGGTCAAAAGTTTACCTATTGGGTAAATGGGTTGGTTATTAGGTCAAGGATTAATCATTTTAACCAAAGTTGACTTTTTGGTCAAAAATTGACCTATTAGGTTGATGGGTTGGTCGTTGGGTCGAGAAATTGACCATTTAGACCGAAGTTTTCTTTTGGTCGAAAAGATGACCTGATTAGATCGATGGGTTGGTCGTTGGGTCATAAATTGACCATTTTAGCAAAATTTGACTTTTTGGTCAAAAGTTGACCTATTGGGTAAATAGGGTGGTCATTAGGTCAAGAATTGACCATTTTGACCAAAGTTGGCTTTTTGGTCAAAAGTTGACTTATTGGGTCCATGGGGTGGTGGTCATTTGGTCTAAAATTAACTATTTTGACCAAAATTGACTTTTTGGTCAAAATTTGGCCTATTGGGTCAATGGGTTGTTCACTTTTTAGTTTGCTATTGACTTATTGGGTTAATAATTTGTCATTAGGTCAAAAATTGACTATTTTGACCAAAATTGAATTTTTTGTCAAAAGTTAACCATTGGGTCAAAAGATGACCATTTAGACCTATTGGGTCAATGGGTTGGTCGTTGGGTCAGAAATTGACCATTTAGACCGAAGTTTTTTTTTGGTCAAAAGATGACCTATTGGGTCAATGGGTTGGTCGTTGGGTCATAAATTGACCATTTTAGCCAAATTTGACTTTTTGGTCAAAAGTTGACCTATTGGTAAATAGGTGGTCATTAGGTCGAATTGACGTTGACTAAAGTTGGCTTTTGGTCGAAAGTTGACTTATTGGGTACATAGGGTGGTGGTCATTTGATGCTAAAATTAACTATTTTGACCAAAATTGACTTCTGGTCAGAATTGGCTTATTAGATCAATGGGTTGTTCATTTTTAGTTCGTTATCGACTTATTGGGTTAATAATTTGACATTAGGTCAAAAATTGACTATTTTGACCAAAATTGAATTTTTTGTCAAAAGTTAACCATTGGGTCAATGGGGTAGTCAATGGATCTGAAATTGACCATTTTGACTAAAGTTGACTTTTTGGTAAAAAGTTGACTTTTTGGTAAAAAGTTGACTTTTTGGTAAAAAGTTGACTTTTTGGTAAAAAGTTGACATATTGGGTTAAAGGGGTGGTAAATAGGTCAAAAATTAACTATTTTGAAAAAGATTGACTTTTTGGTCAAAAGTTGACCTAATGGGTAAAGGATTGATCATTTTGACCAAAGTTGACTTATTGGTCCAAAGTTGATCTATTGGGTCAATGGTTTGGTCGTTTGGTTAGAAATTGACCATTTCTACCAAAGTTGACTTTTCGGTCAAAAGTTGGCCTATTGGGTCAATGGCTTGGGCATTGATGAGATTGACTTATTGGGTCAAAAATTGGTCATTAGGTCAAAAATCATCTATTTTGACCAAAATTGAATTTTTTGTCAAACGTTGACTCATTGGGTCAATGAGGTGGTCATCGGGTCAGAAATAGACCATTTTGACCAAAGTTGACTTCTTGGTCAAAAGTTAACTCAGTTGGTTAATGGGGTGGACATTAGTTGAAAAATTGACTATTTTGACCAAAATTTACTTTTTGGTCAAAATTTGATATATTGGGTCAATAGGTTTATCATTGGGTCAAAGAAATGACCAACTTTGACTTTTTGGCAAAAGATCGATTGGGTGAATGGGTTGGTCATTGTGACAAGGAGTGATTTTTTTAACCAAAGTTGACTTTTGGGTCAAAGATTGACTTATTGGGTCAAATATTTGCTATTAAGTTAAAAATTAACTTTTATGACCAAAATTTATTTTTTGGTCAAAAGTTGACCGATTGGGTGAATGGGATGGACATTGGGTCAAGGATTGATCATTTTGACCAAAGTTGACTTTTTGGTCAAAAGTTGACCTATTGGGTCAATGGGTTGGTCGTTGGGTCAGAAATTGATCATTTTAACCAAAGTTGACATATTGGTTAACGAGGTGGTTATTATGTCAAAAATTGACTAGTTTGACAAAAATTGACTTTTTGGTGAAAAGTTTGCCGATTGGTTCAATGAGTTGGTCATTTGGTCAAGGATTGACCATTTAGACCAAAGTTGACTTTTTGTCGGTCATTTGGTTATAATTTGACCATTTAGACCGAAGTTCACTTTTTTGGTATAAAGTTGACCTATAGGGTCAATGAGTTGCTCGTCGAGTCAGAAACTGACCATTTTGACCAAACATGACTTTTTGGTCAAAAGTTGACTTATTGGGTTAATGGGTTATTCATTGGGTCAAGGATTGATCATTTTGACTAAAGTTGACTTTTAGTCAGAGATTGACTTATTGGGTCAATAATTGGTCATTACGTCAAAATTGACAAATTTGACCAAAGTTGACTTTTTGGTCAAAAGCTGACCTATTAGGTCAATGGGATGACCATTAGGTCCAAAATTGACTATTTTGACAAAAATTGACTTTTTGGTCAAATGTTGACTTATTGGGTAAATGGGTCTGTCATTGGGTCAAGATTTACCATTTTGACCAAAGTTGACTTTATGGTCAAAAATTGACCTTTTGGGTCAATGGGTTGGTCATTGTGTCAAGGATTGACCATTTTCACCAAAGTTGACTTTTATGTCAAATATTGACTTATTGGGTTAAAAATTGGTCATCAGGTCAAAAATTTGACTATTTTAACCAAAATTAGCTTTTTGAACAAAAGTTGACCTATTGGGTCAATGGGTTGGGTCATTTAGTAAAGGATTGACCATTTTGGCAAAAGTTGACATTTTGGTCAGAAATTGACTTATTGAGTTAATAATAGGTCATTAGATAAAAAATTGACTATTTTGATCAAAATTGTCTTTTTGGTCAAAAAGTGACATATTAGGTCAATGAGTTTGTCATTGGGTCAAGGATGGATCATTTTGACCAACGTTGACTTTGTGGTCAAAAGTTATCCTATTAGGCTAATAATAGGTCATTAGATCAAGAATTGACTGTTTTGACCAAAATTAACTTTTTGGTCAAACGATGACATATTGGTTTAATGGGTTGGTCATTATGTTAAGGATTGATCATTTTGACCAAAGTTAACTTTGTGGTCAGAAGCTGACCTGTTGGGTTAATGGGTTTGTCGTTGGGTCAGAAATTGACCATTTTGACCAGAGTTAACTTTTCGATTAGAGGTTGACTTATTGGGTCAATAATAGTTCAATAGATAAAAAATTGACTTTTTGACCAAAATTGACTTTTTGGTCAAAAGTTGACCTATTTGGTCAATGGGTTGGTCATTGGGACAAGCAATGATCATTTTGGCCAAATTTGACTTTTTGGTCAAAAGTTGACCTATTGAGTCAATGGGTTAATCGTTAGGTAAGTAATTGACCATTTTAACCAAAGTTGACCTATTTGGTAAATGAGGTGGTCATTAGGTAAAAAATTTACTATTTTAACCAAAATTGACTTTTTGGTGAAAAGTTGGCATATTGAGTCAATGGATTGGTCATTGGGTCAAGGATTAACCATTTAGACCAAACAAAACTTTTTGGTCAAAAGTTGTCTTATTAGGTCATTGGGTTGGTCATTGGGTCAAAAATTGACCATTTTAACCAAACTTGACTTTTAGGTCAAAAGATGAACTATTGGGTCAATGGGGTGGTCATTAGGTCAAAAATTATCTATTTTGATAAAAAGTGGCTATTTTGACAAAAATTGAGTTTTTGGTCAAATGTTGACCTATTTAGTCAATGGGTTGGTCGTTGGGTCAATGATTGACCATTTTGACCAAAGTTGACTTTTTAGTCAAAAGTTGACCTATTGGGTAAATGGGTTGGTCATTGGGTCAAGGATGGAGCATTTTGACCAAAGTTGACTTTTTCATAAGAGATTGACTTATTGGGTCAATAATTGGTCATTAGGTCAAAAATAAACAATTTTGACCAAAATTGAATTATTAGTCAAAAGTTGACCCATTGGGCCAATGGGGTGGTCATTGGATAAGAAATTGATCATTCTGACCAAAGTTGACTTTTTGGTAAAAAGATGACACATTGGGTCAATAAGTTGGTAATTAAGTCAAAAATTGATTATTTGGATCAAAATTGACATTTTGGTCAAAGGTTGACCTATTGAGTCAAGGATTAATCATTTTCAACAAAGTTGAGTTTTTGGTCCGAAGTTGATCTATTGTGTCAATGTGGTTGTAGTTGGTTAAGAATTTGACTATTTTGACCAAAGTTGACTTTTTTATCAAAAGTTGACCTATTGGGTTAATGGGGTCATTAGGGCAACAATTGGCTATATTGACCAAAATAGACATTTTGGTCAAAAGTGCACATATTTGTTCAATGTTTTGGTCATTGGGTCAAGGATTAACCATTTTGTCCAAAGTTGACTTTTTGGTCAAAATTTGATCAATTGGGTCTATGGGGTGGTCATTGGGTCAAAGATTGACCATTTTGACCAAAGACTTTTGGGTCGAATAGTTGACTTATTGGGTCAATGGGTTGTTCATTAGATCAAGGAATGACCATTTTGACCTAAAGTTGACTTTTGGGTCAAATATTGACTTATTGGCTCAATAGTTGGTCATTAGGTCAAAATGTGAGTATTTTGACCAAAATTGACTTTTTGGTCAAAAGTTAAGCCATTGGGTCATTGGGGTGGTCATTGGGTGAGAAATTTACGATTTTGACCAAAATTGACTTTTTGGTCAAAAGCTTTCAGTAAGGTGGCCATTAGGGCAACAAATGACTATTTGGACCCAAATTGACTTTTTGGTCAAAAGTTGACCTATTAGGTCAATTGGTTTGTCAAAGGGTCAAAGGTTGACCATTTTTACTAAATTTGAGTTTTTGGTCAAAAGCTGCCCTATTGGATCAATAGGTTATTCATTGGGTCAAGGATTAACCATTTTAACCAAGGCTAACTTTTTGGTCTGAGATTGACTTATTAGGTCAATAATTGGTCATTAGGTCAAAAATTGACAGTTTTAACCAAAATTGATTTTTTTGTCAAACGTTGACCCATTGGGTCAATAAAGTGGTCATTGAGTCAGAAATTGACCATTTTGACCAAAGTTGATTTTGTGGTCAAAAGTTATCTCACTGGATTAATGGGGTGGCCATAAGGTCAAAAATTAACTATTTTGACCAAAATTGGCTTTTTGGTCAAAAGTTTACACATTGGGTCAATAGGTTTGTCATTGGGTCAAAGATTGTCCATTTTGACCAAAGTTAACTTTTTAGTCAAAAGTTGACTTATTGGGTCAAAGGGTTGGTCATTGGGACAAGGATTGACCTTTTTGACCAAAGTTAACTTTTGGGTCAAAAATTGACTTATTGTGTCAATAATTTGCCATTATGTCAAAAATTGACTATTCTGACCAAAATTTAAGTTTTGATCAAAAGTTGACCTTTTGGGTCAATGGGTTAGTCATTGGGTCATGGATTGATCATTCTGACAAAACTTGACTTTTTGGTCGAAGTTTAACTTATTGGCTCGATTGGTTGGTCGTTTGATCATAAATTGACCATTTTAACCAAAGTTGACTTTTAGGTGAAAAGTTGGCCAATTTGGTCAATGTGTTGGGCATTTGGTCAAAGATTGACAATTTACTCTGAAGTTGACTTTTTGGTTAAAAGTTGGCCTATTGAATCAATGGGTGGTCATTTTGTAAGAAATTGACCATTTATATCAAACTTTACATTTTGGTCTAATGTTGACCTATTGGGTCAATGGGTTGGTCGTTAGGTTAGTAATTCACCATTTTGACTGATGGTTACTTTTTGGTCAAAAGTTGACCTATTGGGTCAATGGGTTGGTCATTGGATCAGAAATTGACTATTTTGACCAAACTTGACTTTTTGGTCAAAATTTGACCTATTTGGTAAATGGGTCAGAAATTAACCATTTTGACCAAACTTAACTTTTTAGTCAAAAGTTGACCTATTGTGTCAATGGGGTGGTCATTAAGTCAAAAATTGACTATTTTGACCAAAATTAACTTTTTAGTCAAATGATGACCTATTGGGTCAATGGGTTGGTCATTAGGACAAAGATTGACCATTTTGACCAAAGTTGACATTTGGGTCAAAGATTGACTTATTGGGTCAATAATTTGCCATTAGGTCAAAAATTGACTATTTTGACCAAAATTTACTTTTTGGTCCAAAGTTAACCTTTTGGGTCAATGGGTTGGTCATTGGGTCAAGGATTAACATTTGGACAAAAGTTGACTTTTTGGTCATAGATTGACTTATTGGGTCAAAAATAGGACATTTGATGAAAAATAGACTATTTTGAGCAAAATTAAATTTTTTGGTCAAAAGTTCACCTATTTGGTCAATGGGTTATTATTGGGTCAAGTATTGATCATTTTGACCAAAGTTGGCTTTTTGGACAAAAGTTGACCTATGGGTTAGTGGGTTGGTCATTGGGTTGACCTATTTGGTCAATGATGTGGCCATTAGGTCTAATGTTGACTATTTTAACAAAAATTGACTTTTTGGTGAAAAGTTGGCCGATTGGGTCAATGGGTTGTTCATTTGGTCAAGGATTGACCACTTAAACTGAAGTGGACTTTTTGATCAAAAGTTGACCTATTGGGTCAATGGGTTGGTCATTTGGTGAAAAATTGACCATTGAGATCAATGTTGACTTTTTGGTCTAAAGTTGGCCGATTGGGTCAATGGGTTGGTCGTTGGGTCATAAATTGACTATTTTGACCAAAGTTGACTTTTTGGTCAAAAGTTGACCTATCTGGTCAATGGGGAGGCCATTTGGTAAAAAATTGACTATTTTGACCAAAAGTGACTTTTTGGTCAAAAAGTTGACTTATTGGGTCCGTAGGTTTGTCATTGGGTCAAAGTCAAAAGTCGACCAATTGAGTAAATGGATTGGTCATTGGGTCAAGGATTGACCATTTTGACCAAAGTTGACTTTTGGGTCAAAGATTGACTTGTTGGGTCAATAATTTTTCATAAGGTCAAGAATTGACTTTTTTGACAAAAATTTACATTTTCGTCCAAAGTTGACCTATTGGGTCAATGGGTTGGTCATTGGGTCGAGAATTAACCATTTTGACCAAAGTTGACTATTTGGTCATAGGTTGACTTATTGGGTCAATAATAGGTCATTAGATCAAAAATAGACTATTTTGACCAAAATTAATATTTTGTTCAAAAGCTTACCTATTGGGTTAATGGGTTGGTCATTGGTTCAAGGATTGATCATTTTGACCAAAGTTGACTTTTGGTTAAAAGTTGACCTATTGGGTCAATGGGTTGGTCGTTGGGTAAGAAATTGACCATTTTAACCAAGGTTGTCCAATTTGGTCAATGAGGTAGTCATTAGGTCAAAAATTTACAATTATGACCAAAATTAACTTTTTGGAGAAAAGTTGGCCGATTCGGTTAATGGGTTGATGATTTGGTAAAGGATTGACCACTTAGACCAAGCGGATTTTTTTTATCACAAGTTGACTTATTGGGTCAATGTGTTGGTCTTTTTTCAGAAATTAACTATTTTGGCCGATGTTGACTTTTTGGTCTAAATTTGGCCTATTGGGTAAATGGGTTGGTCGTTGGGTCAGAAATTGACTATTTTGACCAAACTTGACTTTTTGGTCAAAAGTTGACCTATTGTGTAAATAGGATAGTCATTAGGTTAAGGATTAACAATTTTGATCAAAGTTGACTTTTTGGTCAAAAGTTGACCTATTGGGTCAATGGGGTGGTCATTAGGTCAAAAATTAACTATTTCTGATGAAAATTGATTTTTTGGTCAAAAGTTGACTTATTTGGATAATGGGTTATTCATTGGGTCAAGGATTGATCATTTTCACCAAAGTTGACTTTTTAGTCAGAGATTGACTAATTGGGTCAATAATTAATAATTAGGTCTAAAATTAACTATTTTAATCAAAATTGAATTTTTGGTTTAAAGTTGACCTATTGGTTCATGGGTTGTTCATTGGGTTAGAAAGTGACCATTTTAACCAAAGTTGACTTTTTGGTCAAAAGTGGACCTATTGGGTAAATAGGGTGGTCATAAAATGAAGGATTTACCATTTTGACCAAAGTTAACTTTTTGGTCAAAAGTTGACCAATTGGGTCAATGGGGTGGTCATTAGGTTAAAAATTGACTATTTTAATGAAAATTGATTTTTTGCTCAAAAGTTGACCATTTGGGTTAATGGGTTGGTCATTGGGTCAAGGATTAACTATTTTGACCAAACATGACTTTTGGGTCAAATTTTGACTTATTGTGTTAATAATTGGTCATTAGGTCAAAAATTGACTATTTTGACAAAAATTGAGTTTTTTGTCAAAAGTTGACCTATTGGGTCAATGGGTTGGTCATTTAGTCAGGGGTTGAGCATTTTGACCAAGGTTGACTTTTTGGTCATAGATTTACTTATTGGGTCAATAATAGGTCATTAGATCACAAATTGACTATTTTGACCAAACTTGACTTTTTGGTCAAAAGTTGACCTATTGGCTCAATTGATTGGTCATTGGGTCAATGATTGATCATTTTGACCAAAGTTGATTTTTTTGTCAAAAGTTGACAAATTGGGTCAAAGGGTTGGTCGTTAAGGCAGAAATTGATCATTTTAATCGAAGTTAATCTATTTGGTCAATGGGG